>VZTD01005399.1:579934-604496 GCA_013397725.1 Rhagologus leucostigma | reverse complement strand
AGAACTCCCCAGCTAATGCAAACTCTGGATGATGGTAAAGTATTTAAGTAGTTGATGATATAATCTTGCTTATTTTTAAGAAAACTGCATTTTGTGTTACACATTTTCCTGAATTTAGTAAGTTAAAATACGTTCATGTTATGTTCTAATGTTAAAAGTGTTTTGTTTTGTAATTCTTATTTATATAAAACAAAAAAGAGGGAATTATGAGGAGAGATAAGTACATGGCAGCACAAAGGAGCACGTGGCAGCACAGACCCTGGGGGGAGGAGGTGTCACGCAGCAGGCCCCTGCAGAGGAGGCTGCCGGAAGCTGACGGGCGGGTGAACAGTGCATGATCACCCCATAAAAGAACATTAAAAAGATGCATTGCTGATGTGGCAGCACAGGATTGGTTGTGTAATGAAAATTACCATGTAAGGAAATGCTGTGTCTTGGGGAAGTGTATGAAAGCAGCTCGTTTCCTTTGAATAAATGATCCAGATCAGAGATTCAGATCAGAGATCCAGGAACCAGAACCAGACTTAGATTCAGTCTGAATTTCAGTCGCCGACAGGTATATACGAGAAAAACAATGCTAAAGCAAAATTCAATTTGGAATGAGCTTTGTTAGTAGTTCAGATATTACGTTTAAATCTAAAAGGCCATCTTCCTTCTACAGTAGAAGCATACAGTTATTATATGTGTCATATACATGTTCATATCTAACAGCTGTGAGAGTGATGTTTCAGTGAGCAAAGTAAAATTTTTAAAATGTGAGAAAATGTAAAAAAAAATTTGAAATTGAGATTTACCTGGATTTTCTGTCTCTGACCTTCCTTGAGATACCATTGCAATTAGTACATTATTGAACCCTTGTAATATGAAAATTCACTCGAGTTGAAACAAAATCTTTAAGTATTAAAGGTATCTCTAAAATGATGTGGTTTTTATTGGTGGGTTTTTTTTAAGTTTTGCTCATATTAATTGAAATCCAGTACTTACTTAATCAATAAAGATAGTTTAATTTTCTAGCATGTTATTATTGAGCCTGTTCCATTAGGCATTATACTGTGAGAAGTTAAAATATTTTCTGGACACTTCAGCTGCATAGTTTTCTACTTTCCTTTGCTAATTTATACGTAGTGCTCCAACCATGCAATGAAAAAATTTTATCCTATGTAAGTAGCAACAGACCACAGTAAAATCTGGTGCTCTAACAGTAAGTGCCTGGCTACTCATTGATGACTGTCTTAAACTAATGCTTGAGCAGCTGATCTATAAGTAAGGCTGTTTGTTTCCATCAGCCTGTTTTGTTTTCACTTTTTCTCCTTTAGTGTCTTGCATCGTGCTTTAGTGTCTTGCATCGTGATGGTATTAATTATTTTGTTCTCAAAGTGAAAACAAGGCTTCTAGTGTTTTGGTATATTAATTTTTACTTTTTTTAACCATATTTGCTGTTGATGTTCATTTTCATATTGGCAATCTATAGAAGAGCCAAAAATAGTTGATTAATTTTCATAAACATGAATTTTCAGATGTTTTGTTTTCAGTAACGGTGCAAGATTTTCGGAGAGCCTTCTTTTAAAGAAATGTATATGTTTCTTTTGTTCCTCTTCCCTCTTAAAGAGGATGTTGTCCTGCATATTTCTAGGTGAGGGCAGGAGATTTTACTTTTATGTAGTGTGCCTTGTGTAATAGAAGTATGTATTCTTCTAATTGTTCAGTTTCTCCTTTTCTTCAAGACACACCATCCCAACGAGTGCAGTTTATCTTGGGTACTGAAGATGATGATGAACACATTCCTCATGATCTCTTCACTGAAATGGATGAACTTTGCTTCAGGGATGGAGAAGAATATGAATGGAGAGAAACTGCTAGGTATGTTTGGAGTAGATTGTTTCAAGGTATATCTTACAGTAATTTTACTTCAGCGAACTGCAAGCCAGGTTTAGGTTAGAATCTTCACTGTCTATAAGAATTATGTCCTCAATTCATGCTCAGCAACCCAAAACTTTAGTTCTTTTTGTCCAGCTCTGAAAGAATCAATATGGTTTCTCAAGAGATCCTCAGTCTTTCTAGTGGTGTGTTCACTTTCCTAAAACTGATCATACCAAACATTGTGAAAGGTAGGAGTATGCTGAGTTATAAATACGGATGTTCATCCATGGAGTGCGGTATTTGCAATCTCAGAAATCTCTTTCTTATATTACTGCTGGTATATTAGTATCATTTTTTTCTTAAACATAAAGGAAATTGGGTATTATGTTTTTCTTGAGTAATATTTGATTAGTTTTTGGCAAATTGCATGCCTGAACGTTACAGGACACCATGATTGTTTTTGACTCTTACTGGTTTAATTGCTTCGTTCTATATATACATTGTGATGAATTCTTCTACATTCAATACTTCCAGCTACCTCGTTCATGTTAGCTTTTGTAGAAGTTCAATTTGCATAATGCCTGTGAGTTCGAACCAAGATCAGTTTATAGTTTCATGTATTAATATTGCCTGGTTCTTAAATGTCTTAGCACTCTTAGGAGACTTGAACATGCTATATGGTATGTTTCAGACAGTTTTCTAATCCTAAAATACCAATGAAATGAAGATGCAAATCAGGTAACAAGGCAAACTGTTGTATTCTTCACAAGAACATGTGAATAGACGGGTGTTTGTCAAGCCCAAAGAAACAAAATGGGTAAAAACTAAAACAGCTGAGTGTGGTTATTAAGGCCTGATAAAAATATTAATCAGTTGGGCTGTCTGAGAAAATGAAAGCTGAATTAAGTATGATTTAAAGGGGTTTCCTGTTCTGTGTCATGCCTAAGCCGTGTGGAAAAGTGGGCTTGCTTGCCCAAGTTTCCTTCCAAGAGAAACATAAATACGTGTATGTGAATGCATTTCAGGTGGCTGAAGTTTGAAGAGGATGTTGAAGATGGCGGCGATCGATGGAGCAAGCCTTATGTAGCAACTCTGTCTCTGCACAGTCTGTTTGAACTGCGGAGCTGTATTCTTAATGGGACGGTCATGTTGGACATGAGAGCAAACACACTTGATGAGATAGCAGGTTGCAGCAAAAATTTTTAAAAATATTTTATTCCTAAATTTTAATCTATAACTTGAGATGGTTTTTGTCATGTCTTAATGTTCTTGAAAATACTGTGTTGAAGAAACAGGTATATGCATGCTTGCTGCACTTCTCTTGATCTGGTTTTGAGGAGCTGGACCTACAAACTTCACTTACAAAAAGCTACACTGGATGAGTAGGAGCTCCTTAGTATCTATTTTAGGATAAGGCCGAGAACTTGCCTTTATGTTCTAATCCCTTAATGTGTTCTCTGTCTTTGTTTCTACAGATGAATTGTAAATATCTGCCAGAACACTTTAGGAGTTATTTGTGCACTTTAGTACCATAATTATTAATCATGTTTTGGCTGATGTTAACTTCATGCCATTAGTGCAGTTGGTTGTTGCACATCTGGTATTTTTTTCACCTTTATAAGAGGTGAGCAGAAATAAATTTTGTACATGTTGTTTGACCTACTGTGTCGAGTGTCCTCACTAATCACATGGTCATTTTGGATACTATACAGGCAGCTTTGAAGACTTGCATATATATATAATATATACACACATGCACATATATATGCATTATATATGTCTGCTTGCTCTAAATGCCTTTGAATTAGTTCTACATAATTTTCCTGATATCTCTTGCTACAGGTACCACACAGTGGAATGCTTTCTCAGGAATCATATTAGAATTAGGGTTGACCAACATGTGTGTGAAGGACAAGGTGTTTTGGCCTAAAAAACTTTGGCAATACTTGAAATGTTTTCTCATTTTGAAATCCTTGATACTCAATCAGTAAAATGGTATTCCCTTCCTGTTTTTCTATTTTCCTTTTTTTACTGAGCAAGAGTTTTCAATACACTGTTTATAAACGTAATGTTTTGGTTTATAATATTATTTGTTGTAATTGAATTTAGCAGTAATCTTAGTACATAAGGAAAGTAGTTGCTTAATTCTGTGTAACCAGCACTCTTAGTAGCAGGTATTTTAGTTGGAACTAGGATGCCTTAAGAGATCGTATGAATTTGTTTCAAGTTAATTTTAGGTGCCATTGTGAAGCTTGTGGGTTAGCAGCGCTTGGTATACAAATGTCTTGTCTTGTTTCCACGAGCCAGGAGTACCAGTAGGTGTTATTGTTTCTTACAAAGAACAGGAGGGAGAGGGTGGTGGGTTTCCTTTTGAGAACCTGTAACAAGAGGCTGTGTGTTACCAGTGATCTCAGAAAGAAGCTGCACTGTACTGACAGACACTTGGCTGCATGTTGTTCTGTTAGTAAGGACAGAGCCCTGTCCTGAGTCCTGACATTTTTCATTGTGAAAAGTTCTGTGCAATTTCAGTTTAACAATGCAGTTAAGTCTCAATACATTAGTTAAAGCTGACAAAATATAATTAAAAATTTGTCTCATAGGTTTGTGTTGCTTTGTGCAGGTTGGGGTCTTTTATGAATTTATTTTATTTTTTTGTTATTTAAAAAAAAAGGACCCCTAAGAAACGACAGTAGATATTTTCCCTGATATGTAGGCTTGCTTTCCTTGTGTGAGCATACTGCGTGGATGCCCTTTTGAAATGATGTTTGACAGATGAATAGTTAGTTTTAGATGATATACCTAGATTTTGTTTTGTGCTTCCTCTTCTAAAGCACGTGAATCACGTGAAGTTCGGTAGAGAGTCTCAGGAACTTTGGGCATCTGAAGATGACAGGAGTTGTTTAATTCATCTCATTCTGTAGCAACTTTCACTTTTATATAGTTGTATATACTTTTAAAAGTAGGGAACACCGGGTTGAGACTGATAGAAGTCTGTTTTCCATTGTGTTTGTCTTTGTGTACTCACTCCTAGTGCAGATTTGTTGAATACAATAAATAATTTTTTTGAATGTCAGTTTCCATTGAAAGTTGAAGTAAAGGACTATGAATTATAAGATGCTAAGTAATTTATTTCTTGAAATGATGCTACTAATAAATACTCTCTTGGATCTGCATGTTATGCTTCTCTTATTCTCACATTTGCTTGTTTAGTGGCATCTTTGAAAATTTCCTGTGGATTGTTAAAGATGGTTTTGCTAAAGAAAAGACTTTTCTTTAGCATAGAGATTTAATTTTCTTTCGCAAATAGATTTCATTGTCTTCTATTATTTGATGCAACTACAGTGCTTGAGTGTGGTGAAAGAGATTTGATAGCTATCTATATAATTTTCTTCTTTTTTTATTACTATGTAGATATGGTTTTGGACAGCATGATTGCCTCTGGCCAGCTGGATGAATCCATAAGAGAGAATGTGAGAGAAGCTCTTCTAAAGAGGCACCATCATCAGAATGAGAAAAAATTCAGCAGTCGGATTCCTCTGGTTCGGTCTTTCGCAGATATAGGCAAGAAACATTCTGACCCTCACTTGCTTGAACGAAATGGTGAGATAAGTTGTAGCATCCAGTTCATACTAACCTGGTAAATGATGTTCTCACTTGGAGATGAAGGAAAGGTCAGCTGGTAATAACAGATAAGTGTTTCCTTCTTGATGAGCAAAGAACTAACAATAAGGGTGTGTGTGATGTGTGGCTGTGGATGATATTTTTTAATTTACTCAAATATTCTACTCCTGCCTGTATACCATAGCATGCATTATTGTCTTGAAGTATAGTAATAGACCTACATTGGTCCTAATGTTTTTTTAGTATATGCTTAAGTAAAATATGCAATGTTTGAGGAATTTCAGCATTGTGGCATAACTTTATCTGTGGGTCAGATGGATCCTACTTGCTTATACCGTCTTTGCACAAGAGATTTAGTGATCATGTAATGAATTCAGTGATACTGACAGTTGCTGTGTTTTAACCCAGTATTGTATGTTCATTTGACAAGAAGTTTGCTATGCCAGTGGTGAAAGTAGTACTGTTAGCTAGGACACTGTTTATTTTTATCTTGTTTTGTAGAGAAGGGTCTAATGGGAACAAAAATACCAAACCCAAGGTATTAGCAATGTTCTTAGGAGCTGCACCATATCTTTTTTGAACCAATTCCTGAAAATTTACTCTAGACATCCAGTCCCAAATCCCAAACAGCAGTATATACTACAGAGCAGCTTACTTGTATTCTTGTGGTTTTTTATGGGGCCTGTGTGTTCGTCTCTGTTCTTGGTTTTCTTTTGCCTTGCATTAAGTAAGACATACAGAATTTCAAATGAAATTTTTTAGTCTGGTGAAAACTTAATTCTGATTTCATGAATTAGTCCTTGAAGTGAACTTCCTTTTTTGTCTTGAAAGATGCCTCATTGCTTAGAATATGTTTGACTTAAGTGCTTGTTAGGAGCTACATACGCTGGAGTATTCTCCAGTGAATGCCTTAGCTTGCTGATAATTTTTTTTAGCCAGTGAATATATGATATATGCTTAAATATTTGTGTAATAGTTTCAAAATTATTTTTTCAAGAATGAAAATGCAGCTAATTTATCTAAGAGCGCAATGTCTTCTGTAACCCCTGACTTTCGTATTTTGTTCAACAAACTTGAGAATTTCACACAACAGACTTGATTTTGCCCATCCTTGAACACCTGTATCCCCAGGTGTAATTCTGCAAATGTTGTATTTGGGATCTCTTTCTTGTCAGTTACCTTTCATGTATCATTTCCACTTTTTAGGGAATTTTTTCTTAATACTCTTTCTACAAGAGATTATGGGATATATGCTGAAATAAGAAACCAGTATAGTACAATGAACTTCTTGTCAGCATATACTGATTTGTTTTTCTCTTTATAATCCTGTAGTAATCCTTAATAAACTGGTAAACCAAACACGCATATGTGCATATTAGTTCTTAGGCTCCTTGGGGAGGGTGTGTGTGTTTGGACATCTCATGTGCATGATTTATCACAGGTATACCGATGGAAGTCTAGTTCTTACTGTAGTGATGAATGTAGGCAAAATCAACCACGTCTGCTCTACTGGTGCTATTTTCTTCAGTGCTCTACAGTTTTGATGTTTTAATAGTTGAGTTTTGAGGCTTTTGTTCTTAAATCAGGTTTGTATGTGTAGGGTCCACTCTTTCATTGTTTGTGGCGAGGGGAATGTATGTGACCTTCACCTAGGCATGCTTTCTGCACCTCCTTCTTGTTAATTATTCTGAGACTGTTCAACTTACTGGTCTCTGTAGTGCGTGGTATAAATGTGAGAGTAAATGTGTCTAGTTTGCTGTTTTCTTGCTTGATGGCATTGTACATGAAACCGGCATGTTTTGGATTTCAGGGATTGTAGGAGAAGTCGTCAGTAATGTTTTCAAGGAGACTGGTCGTCCCAGGAAAAGTGTTTGTGGCAAATGGGAGAAATGGTATCACAAAACCTTTTAATGGAAGCACTAACATGAGCATAAACAGTCTCTCTTCCTGCTTAGGGAAGAACTGAAATAAATCCATTACAAACTGCAGTCTGAGGGAACCCTCACAAGACTATGTTCTCTTCATATGAAATTAGTGGGACATGGAAACTAGAGCAAGAAAAGTAACAAGGGATTTTGGAGAAATGTGTGGTTTTAGGCATATGGGGCTACTCAAGTCATAGCAAGAAGATATGGAGAAGGGACTGTGTATCTCATTTCTGTGCCCTCTTCAAAAATGCACATTAGACTACAGCTGCCTGGGAAAATTCTCAGTAAAACAAGACTTTTATTGGAGGACGGTTGCATTTAACACATTTAGATTATGTTTGGTCATGATCACTTTTTAAAAATTAATAATTCTTTGTATATAATGGATAGATTTAACTGAAGTCTTGTAATGCTCTGGTTGCTAATGATTTTTTAGTTTATTTTTTGGATGGATTAACAGTAGCTGCTGTACAATTTGGAATAAGAAATTCCAGAAAGATATAGGAGTCAATTTCAAGAGATGAATTTCTTTTATTAACAAATCTTACTCTGGTTTAAGATAATATCTTCTCCCTCAGATCTTTGGCGTTCTAATTACTACTCCTCAGTAATTTCTGACTTTTCTAATGTCTGAAATCAGATTTGCTCTTATCTCTTATCTTACTTGCATGAGTATGACACTTTGGCCTGTAAAGCTTGCAATTTACTATGTAAATTGTTAATGCATATTAGTGTCTGTGTGGGTTTGTTCTGTTTTGTTTTAATATAATATAATATATCCCTTTTGTAAGCCTCATGGTGTTCCATTTGTTTTATCTCAGGGGAAGGCCTTTCAGCCTCCCGCCACTCTTTGCGAACAGGTCTCTCTGCCTCAAATCTTTCCCTGAGAGGAGACAGCCGTTTGTCAGCTCTTCTCAGTTACCTTCTTCCTTCTTCAAGAGCTGGGACCCCGGCAGCCTCAAGGTGTACAACCCCCGTAACCACCCCTCAAAACACACCACCCTCCAGTCCTACCTGCAGGCTCCGGCCAACCACAAGTGCCCAGCCAAGTCCACTTCAGGGCAAGGAATTGCTGGTGTCACCTGCCAGTGATGATATTCCTTCAGTAGTAATCCATCCACCTGAGGAGGACTTAGAAGTGCAGGAAAGCCAGGAAAAGAAGACAGAGGAAAATATTGGCAAAACACCAGGCAACTATTGAAATTTAAGCTGTCCATGTGTGATGCTCTTTGCATCTGGATCACTTGCATTGCGATGTTTTTGGCATATAACTTGGGCACAAAGAA
Organism: Rhagologus leucostigma; assembly: GCA_013397725.1. NCBI lineage: Eukaryota > Metazoa > Chordata > Aves > Passeriformes > Rhagologus > Rhagologus leucostigma. The sequence goes on along the minus strand of VZTD01005399.1, from coordinate 595,801 downwards.
ATATGATAACTATTACCTCTGCCTGCATGTTTATTTCTTCTCAGTTGTGTCTCCTTGTTTGTTTTTTTTAACTTTTTAGCTTTTAACTAAAGCAAGCAAAAAAGTCTTTAATTAACATTCATTTGTGTAATTAAAAAGAAATATGGTTTTAAAATCGAATATATAAGCAAAATGTCAAAAATGGTGGCCTTTTCCTTTCACTCACCTACAGTCCAGAGTGGGTTTTGCTTTGGTTGTGTCAGTGGTTGAGTTAATGTTTAAAAACAGTGTTTGATATCGTAAGGTAGGTACAGCTGAAAACATGGTAAAGTATTAGAGGTGAATATGAGAAGAATTAGGAAGGATACAATTATCAGAGGCACTGTTAGTTTAGTTGTATCATGAAGTCTTCAAGCACTTTTATTTTTGCTTTTGTGCTTTTAACAACCATTACTGTTAAAACCAGCAGCGGTTAACTGATGAAATTGTCAGGTTGAGTTCACCTGCAGCTGTTTCTGGATAGTTCTCCATTAGTGCACTGCTTCAGCATCAGACACTCCATTAGTGTTTTGTTGTGTTTGGTATGCAGAATTGGAGACAGTAGTTAGGAGCTTGTAATTGTGGGTCAGAGCGTAGCAATTTACTATTTTCTTATCTGCAAAGCTGTTCTTCATATGTAAAAAGGTATGTAGGTGTATAGATAAGTTGAAAGAAACAGTTAGAACTTTCTATCCTTTCTTGAAATGTTTTTAGTAAAAGTTTTGTAACTCGTGCATTCTGCGTATGTAGTGTTACCCTTGCTTTACTTTTGCAAAATTATCACCTATTTAGAAATTTCTCAATTCTTCTTGGCAGATTGTTTTTAAGGGGTGATCATCTTTCTTTTTAGCTTTCAGGCTCTTTCTCCCCTTCCTAGAGATTTGTCTTACCAAAATCTACCTTATAGGTTTGTCTGCTTTAGGCCTGTGTGTGTTGGGAGTGGAGGGGCTAATTTCACTCAGTTCTTCCATCAGTTGAGGCTTTTCTTGGTTTCTTCCTCACTTGTTTAATAAATAAGAGCACAGTGTTAACATATAGCAGTGAAAATATGCTGACAGAGAAGAGGCTGTGGTTATCTGCCTTTTCACATTGGCAGGCAAGTCACTGAAAAGGAAAGACTAAGCTATGTCATAGTTTCTTATCTTCAGTTGAAGTAGAGAGGCCTCGTCATTACTTAAATTCAGAAAAGCAAACAAAAATCTTTTTCTGACTTCCTTATGGGAAATAAAGAGAATTCACATGATGATCATTCTCTCACAGGTCGTCTTCCAAAAGTGCTTAGAAATCAGAAGTAAAATAACAGCTGTGATTGTTTTTCCAGTTCTCATTTCTCTGACAGGAATGACAGCATGCACGACAAAAGATCTTTAGAATCCAGGAGAAGGCAAATAAATAAAACTCAAGTATATGATGCTATTATTATCACTAATAAAGCTTTCTACTAGAATCTCCAAGTCGTGTTCAAATTGCTTTTGTTCCTCATGGGGGATATTTCTCATAAAGAAAAAGTCAGAAAGGGATGATTTCCCAGTTAATCCGTAAGTAAAAGTCTTTCCGGAGAATGGTAAACACCAACAATGAAGATATTTTTGTTTTCTGGGGTTTCCTCCCCCCTTTTAAATTCAAGAAATCATCTGACCACAGAAAGACGTGTTTTTTCCTTAGAGATGCTTTTGAAGACATTCTCAGAGTATGACTTCAGGTTTGCAACTGGACCAATCTCTGTCTTGGGAGACAAGAGTCAAAAGAAAATCCTGACAAGGAAGTCATCTTCTTGGTATTAATTAAATTAAAAAAAAAAAACTTTCTGGTCCATTCCACTAAAGGTTGTGGTCTGTATCACCTCTCTGGTAATTCAGAATATTGCAATCTGGGTACGTTTTCCACGCCTGAATGATTGAGTTGGGTTTGCCTACTGTAAGCATTAGGAACTGTGATAATTTTCAAATAGGTGGCTTTCTTCTGTTTAACATTCCTCTGTTGTTGGCCTTGTGTTATTCAGACTTTTATTTTTTAGTTTTCATAAATAGCTGGAAGGTTACTGAGCTTAATGTGAGTTACTGTAGAAAGAGAGAGAAGAGACACACCTTTGGTCTACCACTTAATTTTAATCAGCCAGTCATCAGTTCATAGTACATCAACCAGACAAAGGCTTCTCTTAATAATGTTTTTTAATTTTGTCATTAGTTGAAGAGCAGTGTTTGTTTTCCCATCTTTGAACTGTTGAATAATGAATTCTATAGGAAGGGCTAGGAAGTGAGCTGTGTCACAGCTAAAAGTGGGCACTATTAATTCACCAGCATCACTGAGCTTTCATAATGTCTGTGAACAACAGCAAAGAAGCCTGTTTCAAGAAGTCTTTTGGTTCACTGATAAATGTACTTTAAAACTGAGCAAAATAATGTTTGCAACAGCTTTCCTCTTGCAGTAATTGCTTACTGAAAATAGTAATTCAGAAAGGTCTGCATATTTGATCTCTAGTAGTAATTTGAACATTTTCTTTTGCATTAGAGCTGCATTGGAATTTAGTTTTAAAAATGGTTTTCATTTCCTCAAATACAAATATGGTGAACTTCATATTTAGGAGGTTTGTATTACATAATTTTTGCCTTTCTAATTACAATTATTTTGGAATAGTCATGCTTAGATGTTGAACTCATATATTACTCATCTTTATATATGAAACAGATGTGAGAAAAATGTATGTATTCTTCTTGCTTTCTTCTTTTTCTGTAGATATTGTTGATTAGATTTTTGTGATTACAGTACTAATTGTAGTTGACTAGAAAAAGCACATGGTCTTTAGTGAAGGTCTAGTTGTAAGTACTTAAGCTTGAGTTTATGAGGTTTTATTCCAGATCACTCAAGACTCAATCCACTGTAGTCTTTTGGAGGAGACAAGCGGTACACCTGCCTAACTAACATCAGGAAGAGTACTGTGTTTTTAAGGATCCCCTCAGTAGCTTGGTAACAATGAGTTTCTCTGTCTTACAATCTGAGAAGTACTGCTAGGTAGTTGTCCTTGAGTTTGCATCTACTGAACTGGAGAAGAGAGGAAACTAAGTTATTTTATTAATGTGAGATTGGAATAGAAGTGTTTCACTATTAACAAAGATAATTATTTTTGTTCAGCATTTTCCTGCAAATAGCAGATTGATGGATACGCATAATGAAGTGCAGTCTCATACGGAAATGCTTGCTCAGGTCTGAAAACCTGTGAGCAGTATTGTCTTGTGAGAGCAGCAGTCTGTCCAACTGCAAGGCCAGCAGAAAGGAAAACTATTCACACATGGTTTAGGATCAGACAAATGTTCCCGTGTGAGTGCCAAAACGTGTGAGCCTTAACTGTGACTGGAGAAACTTTGAAGGCAAACCTTGTAGAAGAATCAATATCACTTTAGTACTGAAATAATAAATATTTCTCCTAATACATAGAATCCTTATTCTCTGTCCTTCTCCTTGATTGTCTCTCTAGAACTTTTTGTTCTAGTCTCTGCTTGCTCTTGCTCACAGTGTTTTTCCAAAAAGTGCAAAAGGATGCATTATGGCTCATCTTTCATCAGTTAAAAACATTTTGAGTTACCTGTATTATTACAGAGAAGGGGAAAAAGTGAAAAAAGTTTATATGTCTAAGCTTTTATATTATGCTGCTCTTCTGCAACAACTGTTCATTATTTATTTATAGTTCTACAAACACATTAACTCCTAAACAGTTATATACTTTGATCAGCTGTTTTTATAGGTGGTTGGTGCTATGATTCTTGTGAATAACACATAAACTTGGAGCAGAAGAGTAGAATGTGGTTTGGGGCGGGATTTTGTTTGTTTGTTTTGGTGTTTTTTGGTTTTGTTTTTTTTTTTTTTTTTGTTTTGTTTTTGTTGTGTTAGCTCATTACTTGTGCGTGTTAGGATTTATGAAGGAAATGACAGCCTATTAACTTAATTTGGTTTTTGCTTCAGGAAAAACTACTCACACCACTTACGTCCCTTATGAACTGTAAGAATGAAAATTAGTAGTAAAGGCTTGGACCTGCATACTTTTTATTGATATGATGACTTTTTGAAAGAGTTTTTTAGAAAGAAATACATTTGTTAATAAATTTGTTATTTGAAATGCTAAAAAATGTCAAAATTGAGAAATTATGAACATGGGAGTATGCAAGCAGTTATGTGGCAGTAGTTATGATAGAACAGTACCCCAATGGTAGCCAGAGAGGGCTTCATTTATATCTTGACTAGAGAGATGCTTGACCTAAATACAAACTTTCTCTGTGTAATACAATGTTTAGGCTTCAGTCTTTATCTAGATGTGATTTTGAAAGCATGTGAAGGCATGTTCTGTCACCACAGCAGAAAGGTCTAGTGTAGACAAGCAAGAAGGACAAATGCACTTCTAGTGCATGTTAACCTGAACAGGTAAAAGCTCTGTAATTCAAAAGGTGGGATTTGGGCTTGGTTATGCATGCCTAGACCAGCTTTTAAAAGTTAATTGGGTAGAGAGAACCATGATGCAACATGGAATTCAGTGTGTATGAACACTTGGGTTACTTGCCTTTTGCACCCTTTACTGAACCTGCAATTCAGTGCTGCTGGCAGTGTAGCAAGATACATAATATGGTTTTGTTTTGGTGCAGGTGTTAGAGGGATGTTGAACTGTATGTTGAACTTGAAAACTTTGTGTGTGCCTGTTCAGCTCAAGCATATATTCCATATAGTAACATGTGGTCAGATGAATAGTGGGAGCTTTGGTCTGTTTATTGAAACCATGGTTTGCAAGCTGTCTGTCCTTCATGTAGTACACTACTTACTTGTACAGCTTAGTCAACTTAGTTGACTACATTCCTTGTAGTTGTAGCCTGAGGCTTGCTGACACTTTTTATGATTGCAGTAACTGCTACACAGCAGACTAGAGGTGTTTGCATTTGGTGTCCCCTCGAGGACTTCTTAGTATGATGAAGATGCTCTATACTAACTACTGAATCAGTTATGATTGAAATGCCAGCAGTTACTTTTTCTGCAATTAAAGTAGCTGGTGTTTTCTGGTGACTGTTCTGCAAATGGCCATCATTTGGGCAATACTTAATTTTTTAAAATTATGTCATTATTTTGACAACACAGTGACTTGTTAATGTTGCATTTATGATACTAATGTAGGGCACTTACTGAATAACGTGCACTTTTGCTTTAAGCAAGCTGCCACATTGAGTTTTGGTAGTGTTGCACACTCAGTTCACTTCCTGCACCGTTTTTAACTTATCTCCTTTGTTTTAATTTAGGGCTATTGGCATCTCCACAGTCAGCACCTGGAAATTTAGACACTGGGAAAAGTGGAGATGTTAAAGGTACTGGGTCAGGAGGAAGCAGAGAAAACAGCACAGTTGATTTTAGTAAGGTAAGTAACATTAAATACCTCAGTGTTTAGCATCAATTAACTATGTAACAAAAACTCTGATGGTTGTAACTTCCCCCGTAGTTACAACTAAGACTTGTGTACTGTTGTACACAAGAAATAGGTACTGAGAGATAACTTGTGTCACAATATGATCTAGGCTAAACGTGTCACATGTTTTGAAATTCTTCCCAGTGGGAATTGTTTGATGATCTTCGCAATATTTTGGTAATGTAAGAGTGCAGCTGCTGTACTTTCTCAGGCAGATGGAGATATTTTCACATGTGCTATTAAGGCTCTTATGAAAACAGTTTTGTAGATTGTGTTGTAACTTTTTTTCCTAGGACTTTTTGTTGGTTCCTTTTTTTTTTCGTGAAGAGGGCTTTTAAGAAGGATTTGCTTTATATGTATTATAAGTTTCCTCTACAAAAGTTGTTGTACATCTTAATCATTAGGAACGTGTAATACCACTTTCTGAAAGAAACCTTGTAAAAAAATCTACTGTAAATCTCTTATATTTCTTTCATAATTTAAGTTTGCTGGGCAAGTTCCATTGTGACTGTTACTATAAAGTTCAGTCAGAAGTGTCATCTGTACTGTGAAACACTGTAAGAAAATTGTTTTGCCAAGTGAAATAATTTTGTTTAAGGAAAGCTAACTTATACTGTAGTTCTGATCTAATCATGGCAGGTGCCATATATTCCTGCTCCTCTGTCACAGTTTTTGTATTTTTGCTTGGCCTGTCCTTGTGTACACCTGCCTTGTCTCCTGTTGGACAGGAGTCAGCCTCCTGGCACTGTAGTTGTGGCACACTTGGTGTGGGACTCAAGAGGCCATCTGTAAGTTCTCTAGCTAGCAGTGTCACTGGTGCTTGTGTGTGTGTGTATATGTGAACACAGAGTTCATGTGCTGTACCATTTTCTAATGCACTTCTGTAATGATGTACAGAAATGGAGGTGAAGATTTTCAGCTGTCATATTTTTTATGGATGAAAAGATAAATATACAAAATATTCTTCAAAATTATGACATATTTGAAATACACAGCTGTGAAATAACTTGCTGCATTCTAGAAACCATGTGTAATTACATGAACTCTCCTTACTTAATTGTGTGTAGATTTTGTTAATTTATGTCCTATCACGGAATGTTTGTCATGATAATAATACAAAGGTGATTATGAAGTTTGGAGTCTTCTAGAATATACTAGGTGTTAGTAATTCTAACGTATAGAAAATAGTTTATTATTATTTGGCTGGCTGGCTGACATCTAAATGTGTTTGTCTTTTCTGTATTGTGGGATATTTAATTTGCTTTTTAATTTTCCTTTGTAGCATAAATGTCTAGTAAATTCTGATAAACATAATTATGTTATGGAATTTCTGCTAAGAAATGTAACGGAATAAACGCTTGTTTCATCTTTGTATGAATAGGTTGATATGAACTTCATGAGGAAAATTCCTTCAGGAGCAGAAGCATCAAATGTGTTAGTGGGAGAAGTAGATTTTTTAGAAAGACCTATTATTGCTTTTGTGAGGCTCTCCCCTGCTGTGCTTCTCTCGGGTCTCACAGAGGTTCCGGTTCCTACACGGTAAATAAATGCCTGGAAATCTGGCTTTACTTATGCAATAAGATAATAATATTTAAGATCTCAAATAGCTGTAAATTTTTATGTGTACTGTATTAAGCTCAAAAAAGTAGAGTTTTGCTTAACATTATGTCAGTCATTTGCTGCAAAATTTGAAGGAATGAGATCTGTCACAAAAATCTCTGAATGCATAATATATATTTATCTATCTCTGTATTTCTATATCCACACACACATACATATATACATGTATATACTCGTAAAGATGCTGTCTTAAGCAAGTGCGGGAGTTGAAACTGCTAGCTGACTTGGAGTAAAAACAATGAGTCTTCCAAGTTTATGTTGACATTTTAAAGATGGGCATGAAGATAGTTATAGTTCCCTTTGGTGTGACACAGCTTGTCAGTGGGGAAGAGCACACTAAGTCTGAAGGTCTGTCTAATCTGAAGCTCTACTCTTTCTATAGAAATGCTCTGCATATGAGTGACTTACATGGTGGAAAACAATTTCTTTATTGTAGACCCAAATCTATAGGATTGACATTGGAGTAATCAATCTGCAGCTAATACATGAAAGCAGTTTTCAGTCTGCAATATCTATCCAGCCTGGTGCAAATCCCCCAAACCCAGGATCTCGCCAGTATACTGTGGGTATATTTACCACAGATAGTCAAAATATCAAAGTACAGGTCTCATGATGATGGTAGAAGATCATTCATCAGTCATCACAGATGACACTTCATTTTCTGTGCACATTAATGTATTGGGCTGTTTTGTGGTGTTTGGCATACATTTGTACATTTATGTTTTTTGGTGGGTTTTTACTGTTTTAAAATGATCAAAGTGTTTGTTTATCTTCGTGATTTTCAGCTTATGCACTCTTTGAAGGGCAGAAGTACATATATGTGAGAATTTTCAGAGGGTAGTTGACAGGAGTGCTCATAATGTTTATTGGGAAATTCCAAAATTTCTGCATAGAGATTACTGTATTACTGTAGCTAAAATTATTCTGTCCTAAGTTTTTCGGAATGCTGTGGACTTGCAGATCTAGAATAGCGTACTTGGATTCTGAAGATACACTTGCAGTTTCAGTTAGGGCAGTAAACTTGGAAAGGAGACAGAATTGAGCTTTTTGTACTATAAGTTGAAAGAAGGCGCTACTTTTTTCAGTTGTGTTGTCCTTGGGAACGTCGTTTTCATGGAATATAGGAAGAAGGTTGTGAAACAAATTACTGAGGTTCACTCTTTGGTTTGTATCCATTTGAATTTATAAAATGCTACTCCTGTTCAAGGTTCTGGTGGGTTTTATGTTAGGCACTGTTACTGCGCAAAGAGATGGAGACTGCTAACATGCACTGTGGCCCAACCCCCAGATTGGATCAGCTTCCCAGAATGTCACTCACTTTCTTAGGTGGTCAAGTATCCAGGTTCCCTTCCTTTCCACTGACACAAGACCAGGTTATGACTATATGAGTATGCCCAGTGTGTTGCAAGAAGTACATAGGTGCATCCTCTGTGTGACATACACAGTCATAATAGGTGAGGGGGTTTAGCTCCCGTGAAAAGGTGATCATCAGGGAGCCTAGGACAGGTCATAAAGGTCCTAGGCTGCCACTTAAGGGCTACTGGGAACATCAGAAAGGATTAGAATCCAGAGGAAATATTCACTGAGGTCTAGTCTGTGGATTTCTGCTATGTTTAAGGCATTATAAGAAATTGAAAAATTAGTGTCAATTAAGAAGGTGTCTGAGTAATTTTGGTTCAGGATTTGAGTTCCCTGGAGTAATGACTTTAAGCTGAGTTTTTTCGCAGTGTTGCAGCAGTCTGAAGTGGTGAAAATGGTATTTTTACTTCACCACTAAATTTTCTTTAAACATTAATTTGGAAGACCCCCTCTGAGTATATGCAAATGAGTCAGCCATACTCATCTCTATTACTTTCTCCACAGGTTTTTGTTTTTGTTGCTGGGACCAACAGGAAAAGCTCCACAGTACCATGAAATTGGGCGATCAATAGCAACACTTATGACAGATGATGTGAGTGATCTGTTTTAAATGCTTGTAGTTGAAGTGTAGAATAATGTATTTACCAACTGATTTCAGTAAATGATTTGGAGTAGTAGGTTAAAGAAAAAACCCACAAACTGGTTAAATGAAGAACTGTAAACTTAATTATTTTTGTGTTAGTGAAGTAGATAATGGTAAATTAACTTTCTTTCTTGTCTGTCTTGAGGAAATCCTAAATGTATTTCTGAAAAAAAAATCAGCTTTGATGTATAGATTTCATTTTTGTGTTAAATTGGTTAACAGAACTATTTAATAGAACTGCATTTGATATGAGTCACTGTATGTCAGAAAGGACAGAACCAGCTGTGCGAGTTCTCAGGACACAAAGTTTTAAAAATGCATGCAACTGAGTCATCATAGATTTTTTTTTTTAATCCAAGCAAGGCCAAATAAATAAAATTAGAATTTTAATAGCCTTTTGAGGTCATATGCTTAGAGCCGTATTGGTTTTAAAGACCTCAGGGAGGAACCAGGACTTTTTAAGAATGTTGCCGTCTTGCTGAGCAAAAGTAGGATGTTTTAATTTTGACTTCACATTGAGCGCCACCTACTGAATTGCTGATAATTTTTAAGGTTATCTAGCAGAAATGCAAGTACTTTTTACTCTAGAACACTTTGAAGTTTAGGAATGTAAACTAGAAATTTGTCATTTTGTGATTGGTAACCAGTCCGTGAATTTGGTTTTTGTTCAGTGTGAGAATTGAATATTACAAGCTTTAGTTGCAGCTTCTGATCTTTTTTAGATAGGCTGACCTGAATTTAGGAATACTCTAGATTCCTGAAATAAAAAAAAAAATAAATTATTCATGGGTCTGAAAAGACCTGAGTAGACTTCAGAGATCTATTTTAAGATTAGAAAATTTAATGGTCAGATTTAATGGTATTTGGAGAAAAACAGTTCAGGTTTCAAATATACAGAAACAATTTAGGATCATCTTCTGCAAGCGTTTTTTAATAGCAAAATATCATTTTTTTTCTCTCTGTGTGTAACATGCATCTTGAAGTTCATGTTGTAGTCTGTAAAACAGTACAGTTTTTTTTAGTAGGATTGATTTAATGTGCTTTTTAAGTAGTCTTCTAAACTTAATTAAGTTAGATGTGTAAAAATGCATTCTTATTCTTAATAAAAACTTGTATTTTGGTTTGAAGCTTATTTGAAGTATTTTTTTCCATAATTTAGCACAGCATAGTGGTACAACAGCTGTAGGGCAGAATTATTCAGACAGTAGTACATGAACTCGATGTCCTGAATATTGAAGATTAACTTTTTATTTAATTTTAGAAATGAACTCAATATTCATTTTGAGTTTGAAGATAAAACTTCCATATTTTATAGTCCATAGGAATGTGCATACCTAGTTCTTAATTTAAAAGTATGTAAGTAAAGTAAAAGCCAAACTTTTGAGGACCTACAAAATATTTTCCATGCCTTTTTAAAAATAATCAAGTGTAATCATTATATATGATAATCACTTCCTCTTTCAGAAAAATAAAATAAAAATGAATGTTGAGTACTTTCTTCTTGTAGGTTTTCCATGATGTTGCCTATAAAGCAAAAGACCGAAATGATTTGTTGTCAGGAATTGATGAGTTCTTAGACCAAGTGACAGTCCTGCCTCCAGGAGAGTGGGATCCATCTATACGAATAGAGCCACCAAAAAGCGTTCCTTCCCAGGTAAAAGGGAAAAAAAAGTCCAGTTTGTCTTGTGGTGAGAAGGCCTAAACTGAACATAACATTTGAGCTGCCGCGTGCAGAGGGACAACCACTGCTCTAGTCCTGCTGGCCACATTCTTCTTGACACATGCCAAGATCTCACTGGCCTTTCTTGCCACCTGGCCACACTACTGGCTCCTATCCAGATGGCTGTAAAGCATCAGGAAAGTCCCCACAACTCTTTTGCAAGGAAAAGTGGATTGTCCATTTAAGTTAGAAAAAAATTTTTAAAAAAGATAAGAAGGGGGAAAAAGGCATTAATCAGTTTTCTGCTATGCTGTTAATTTTATTTACTGTATTTCCTTTTGAAATACTGAAATGAGTATTTCAGTATTTCAAGGGAGAATTGGTGAGAAATTATACTTGAGTTCGTGTTACCAAATTTTACTACTAGTCTAGCAATGGGCAGCAAGAATATTTTAATTATAAGAACTTCTGTTTGCATGCAGTATTGATTGCAATGCTTTAATGTATTTTGTCTAGCATATACTGTTCACAGAATGTTTATGAAACAGATAAAAATCGATCATATTGCTCAGTTGTGATTATACAGGCTAAGAATGAGAGCTAAGGAAAGTAGGTTCTTAGAGAGACTTTCTTCTTTCTTCTCCTTCTCCCTCTTTACAGCTTATAGGAATTTGGGCCTCCAGAATCAAAAGCAGGGGAGAGACCAGTGCTTTTGGTTCAGAAGGTTGACATTGGTGTCAAGTCCAGTGGTGGTTTGGCAGAGTGGGTGGAATAGAAGGGGGTAAAAGCAGTGCAGTTTATTCATGAATAGCCTGAGGTTACCATGTAACTTGTTTCCAAAATAAGCAGGGCTCAGGGTTTTTTGGAAGGCAGGCTCAGCTGAAATATTTATGAGGAGCTGGTAAGCAGCTTGCTCAGCAGGGGAATGACTTCTCATTTATATTTAAACTAAATACTGTGTTATCATAAAAAGAGGTCACTTTCTGCTACATGTTAAATGTTTCTGCTCTGGAAATGTTGCAGAAAGAAAAGGATCTAAAGATTTCTGTCTCATGGTTGAGCTTACTGTATGTGGAAAATCTAGGCTTTGTTTTGTTGTGTTTCAGGAATGTATTTTGTGTAGATAGAGGGAAGATTAATACTATTGTGCAAGGTACTAATAAGGTCTTTTGGGCAGTGTTGTACAGTTCTAGTCACCTGCACTCAACAAAAGGTTAGTTTGGAAAATGGAGGACTGTTGATGAGCTGGGAATAAGAAAAAGGGTGTGGAAGGCATAGAATTTCTGCACGCTCTCTTTTAATTTTTAGTGTAAATGCAGTCTCAAAGTGGTTTTTTTTTTCCTTTTTCTTTTTTTTCTTCTGTCTCTTCTGTAGGAGAAAAGGAAGGCACCTAAATTTCCAAATGGATCTACTCCTCCAGGAGAGGGTCTTAAAGAAGAAGGCCATCATGCTGGACCTGAACTTCAGAGAACTGGAAGGTGTGTTCATTTCCCTAAATGCTAGCTACCATAAAGAAGTAGAAGTGATAAATCTTCATCTTAATGATTGACATTTAAACATTAAAAAAATCACGGTATAACTGTCAGAGCGCATCGTTTGTCCTTTTCAAGTGTTGGATTCTTGCCTGTAAGTGCCAATCTGCTTAAAATATTTTCGAGCCTCTGGCAATGTTTCTCAACACATTTGCGAAGGATTTCACATAAGATGCTGCCTAATTTAACTAACTGACTTTTAAGAGCTGGGTTTTAAATTTTAGTCTTCAGGAGCATGCAGTTATCGTAATTACAGCAGAAATATGCAATTTTCAGTATTGGGCTAGGTACTAAAAAATCCCATTAATGCAAATCTGTTTTATTAAACGTATATGAAATGGAACAATAAGAAATAAAAAGTGGCAAAAAGTAGTTTTGGTATTGGTTAGCTTTGGGTTTTGCTTAGGTTTCTTATAGAGATAAAATAAAATTGAAGGAATTTCTTTCAGTTATTGTTGTTCTCTGTTAATTCCAAAATATTTGCCAGAGAAGTCTCCAACCAGGTTATGATTAAATTTTAATATCTGAAATGAGAGTAGAGATTAAATCAACTGAAAAATTCTGGAATGTATGTACAGTGTTGTTATCCCCAAAATAATGAACTTATAAATCAAGCGTATCTTTTTCATACATTTGCGAGAAAGACTTTACAACATTTGTGTTGAATTCTACCGTTGTGCCTTTGTTATAATTACTTTGTGCTGTTTGTGTAGACAGTATGTGGAGCTGAGAAGTTCATATCTGCTCACAGAATTATCTGTAGATTAGGCTTTTCTTTTTCTTAGGAATGTTTGGGGGTTTTTTAATAATTGAAAATAAAATAAATTTTTCTAAGTGCAAATGAATATCTAGTGTTTTGGAGTCTTTAAGATTTTTTAAAATTGCTTTTTAAATTCTTGGTAATAGCTTACCCAGTTGAACTAGATTACATATGTTTGGTTTTATACTTACATTTATAGAATATCTGTGTAGTCTAGATAAAAACACTGTTAAAAATGATAGACCTAAATTTATTTATGGACATAATCATATGTATGAAGATAATTCAAGTTAAAAAGCTACAACTATATGCTGGAGTAGTAATATTGAAATGTGTCAATGCAGTGATCTTGGTTGAGGTTTAGCATATTTCTTCTGCTCCTTGTGTTGAATATTCTAAGACAGATTTGACTTAAACATCGTTTAGGTAAAATGGTTTGCAAAGTTATTTTTTCAGTATCTAGCCCATATATAAAAAAAAACCTAGTCAACTTTTAAAAATGTGAGTAACCTGCTTGATTATATTTGGAATACTGCTGAATTGGAATAGATAAGATTCTTATTTACGTTTTTATTGTTATGCTTTAATCTGGATTATGAAATAGCTAATTTGTGCCGGCAATAGACACTGGCAGTCATGTGTAGCCCATAGTTTTAAACTAGCTAGAATCCTTTAGTGTACAGTTTGACGAGTTTCATCTCACCTATTTAGGCTTTTTGGTGGTTTGATACTTGACATCCAAAGGAAAGCACCTTTTTTCTTGAGTGACTTCAAGGATGCATTAAGCCTGCAGTGCCTGGCCTCGATTCTTTTCCTATACTGTGCCTGTATGTCTCCTGTAATCACTTTTGGAGGGCTCCTGGGAGAAGCTACACAAGGCAGAATAGTGAGTACAAAGAATGGTAGTGGCCAGGCTTTTAGACCTTCAGAGGCAAGTCACTGTGTGCATTTGTCTCATTTATTTATACTTGTATTTAAAGAATTTACCCACAGCACTTGATTAGCCTGCCCCAAAGCAGATCTTCCCCAAAAGGTAATTGCTATGGAAAATGTGGGGAACCCATGTGAACAGGAGAAGATGCACAGGGGAGGTAAAAAATGTTTATCCTGCCTTATTGGATGAATGGCTTCGTGAATTGAGAAAAGGCTTGCATTGCCTTCTTTTTGGCTGCTTAAGAGTAATGAATAGCAGTAAAGGTGCACCATCCCACTAGGCCTACTTTAGGCAAAGTCAGAGGCTCAAGGTGGATAGCCAAGAACGTGTACTGGCCTTGAGTAGTAGGCCTACGAGGATGATAATGCCTGCAGTGTGTGGCCAGCAGTCCATTTATGAAACGGACAGGATATGTTTGTGCTTGCACTAATGGTATGTTGCTCACAATAAAATAAAGTGTATGAGGTTTATCAGCAGAAAATACTCTTCATTGTAAATGACTCAGATGTAAACCGTATGCATACAAAATTTTGGTAGTGTTATGTTGGGCAGTAGATAAAACCAGCACCTTTTTCACCAGAATATCATTGCACTTTAGTTTTTGAAGCAGGGAAAAATTACTTAATACCAGCAGTGTTAGTAACTTAGGGTCAATTGGCTTATGAGTAAACTAGTGTGAACTGTATTTTCTGTTTTTAAATCTGTCACAAAGAAATAAGGTTCTGTCCTTTTGTGGGAGGGAATGATGTATTCAGACATGTCCTTTACAAATTTTAAGGTTCTGTTGAAGCTTATAATGTTACAAAATTCTTCTTGATACTTAGATGAAGTTTTTAAACTTGTGCTATATTAGAATTTAGTTAACTATTTTATCTCTTTCAAGTATTGCTGTTGACTTTGATATTTGTTTATTGATGTCACACTTCATGCTGATAGAAAATACAGAAATCAATTATGTCTTTTCTGTGTGCTGGTTTTGCCACTCTAAATGTAGGAATAATTACTAAAATGTCAGTGTAAATTTTGAACGTACAACATGTATAATAATGAAAGTACCCTCCTTTTAAAGCTTGATTCTCAAACACCTTCTTTCTTTTAGCTATCTGGAATTGTTTGCGGGTTTGTTCCTGCCTTCAGATACTTGGTGTGCATCATTGAATAAAACATTTAGTTACTGCACACACATGTTCAAGCACAGTAGCTGACATTGTAAGGTACACGGTTTGTCTTTGAAACCTTCCCTCGCATTCTCAGAGGCCATCACCTCCACAGTGCTCCTGTCCCTGCCACCCTGACTGAGAGCCCCAAGGTTAATGCATTGACTAACCAAAAACACTAATTCAAAGGTAATAGAACAAGAGACTGGGATTATATATTTTTTTCCTGATGTTATGAACAAAGGACTCATTCTCATTTTTAATAGCTCCAGTTCAGCAAATCATTTTGATCATTTTCAGATGCTTTCCTGAACTGGAGCTCAAGTTTTCATAAATACTGTTTTTTTAGGCTTGCATAATTTCAAAATAGCAAATGCTTAAAAGTTCCACTAGGAACACTTTAATTCCGTTACAGGAATCTGTAATCCATGACTTCTCATAGTGGTAGGAGGTGTATTGAACTATTTTCAAGTAAATTTAGTATAATTTTAGTATTTAAAATTCTGACCTCTCTTTTGAGGTGCATTGTAACTGGTATTTTTTGGCAGAAAATGTTACAGTAAAACATTTAATTCAAGAACTGAAGTAGATACCTTAATTCCTTGAAAAGAAATGCATTACCAGGTGGGACATTGGTTTACTGCTCATCTATTTTTGGTGTCATGTATACATAAACCAATATTCTTCAGTAATTTCCCCTGCACCTCTGCCTGTCAGTTTGTTGGTTTTTTTTCTTTTTTTTTT
>VZTD01005399.1:428514-579918 GCA_013397725.1 Rhagologus leucostigma | reverse complement strand
TTTTTTTGTAATGCTTGGTTGATTGATGCAGGTTTGATATGGCACACTGTATCACATATTGGTACACGTATGTTGCAATATATATATATCTTTTCTTTACAGAGACCATTAATTCTTTCTGTAAACAACATGTTAAGTAACTATTTTCTTTTTTGTTTGTTTGTTTTGGTTTTTAAAAATTTGTATAATTGTTGGTATGCTTTTCCTCCATAGCTAGCCGGACTAGTAACTTGTTCTCATGGTTTTGGATGGCTTTATGTTTCTCAGGAGTGAAGTTTTCAAAATCTTGTCCATGGTATTGTTACTGCAAAACTGTGCTAAGTTATTTTTGTCTCAAACATGGATATTAATTGCAATGTGTTTACATCTTGTTTTGTTTCTAAGTTAATGCATCTTAAAGCTGTATTTATGCAGATATAATGCTAAATGCCAACCCAAAAGGCATCATAGTTACAGCACTTTCTTTTCCCCCAAACAGAGTGCAATAGAGTCTCTCTTTGGAGCCTCATTAACTGGGATTGCCTATTCTCTTTTTGCTGGGCAACCTCTTACTATCTTGGGAAGCACCGGACCAGTTCTAGTATTTGAAAAAATATTATTTAAATTTTGCAGGTAAGTGATGTTTATATTGGTTTGATGCACTTTTTAACTTTCGAGCCTGTTACAATGTCTGTAATTGAAAGCAGGTGTGCAGTAAATGTATATGTCCATTAAGGTAAATACATTGGCAAGAGACTGAGAAATTGATACAGTTTGGTAAAGCTGTTGAGGCATTGGCAAACCTGAATGAGAAAATCAGTAATAAGAAGTGGCAAGGACTTAAATGAAAGT
Source organism: Rhagologus leucostigma (assembly GCA_013397725.1). NCBI lineage: Eukaryota > Metazoa > Chordata > Aves > Passeriformes > Rhagologus > Rhagologus leucostigma. The sequence goes on along the minus strand of VZTD01005399.1, from coordinate 579,087 downwards.
TATATTCTGACTGTGTGAAGATGTTGGCTTTGCTTCTGCAGGGGTAAGCAGAGAGCGATCTGCCCTCTAGGAGAAACCATCTGGGTAGTTCTGGAGACATCCATCCCCATGATGCTTCCCAAGCTAGGTAGTTGCACTGTCAGTCCTAGAAACACCTTGCAGTGTTGCTTTGGTGGGAGATGAGACAAAAAAGTTTCTGCTTCCTTCAGAGCTCATATCAAGCATGACAAAAGTGCTGAATACCTATGAAGCCTGGCCTCAGTGTCTCTTCAAATAGAATTAGAGTACAGGTGGGTTTTGGCTCAGTTAATGCTTTTTGTTTCTTTCTTCACACAGGGATTATGGTCTTTCCTACCTCTCCCTGCGTACTAGCATTGGTCTGTGGACTGCATTTCTATGCATTGTGCTTGTAGCCACAGATGCCAGCAGCCTCGTGTGCTACATCACTCGATTTACTGAGGAAGCCTTTGCAGCGCTTATATGCATCATATTTATTTATGAGGCACTGGAAAAGCTTGTTCATTTGGGAGAAGTGTATGCCTTCAATATGCACAATGATTTGGATAAACTGACTTCATATTCGTAAGTACCAAGTTTCCATCTATTAGTGAAATAAACAGTAAAATATAAAGAGACATATTGTTTACTGAATGGCGGTGGGTGCCAGTTCCAGGAAGGGTAGGAGGAATGCTAAGGTTGGTATGGGCATGAGAAACCTCAGGAAAACTCTATTCAGGATGCTGTGGAATTGAATTTTCTGTATTAGGTGTGGGTGGTTGGAAGGGATAAGGGGCTGTGACAAAGCCTGCTTTAACTGCAGCTTTACTAAGGGTCAGAACAGGACTTCTGCCTTTGCTGCTTCTGGGAAGTATAGTTTCATGGAATAAGGTGAGTTGGGTTACCAGCTCACCCCTGCCAGATGGAGATCCTGCTCACTGTTGCTCAGAAAAACTGCTGATTTCTCATAGTTTAAATGAAATCATTTAAATTCTGGTGCTCCCCTCCTGTTGGAGGTGGGCATCTTCCAGCTTTAGTTGTACCTGTGTGGTCATGATATGGATGAGGGACCCCCAATGAGGTCACATCCATGCACCTGGGGTGAGGGTCCCTGCTTGTTGCGCTGGGCAGTCATTCCGTAGTTGGAGAGTAGAATACTCACTGTCCTCCTGGGCAGCTGCTCTGCCTGGCCAGGACAGTGATCATCTTGCACACAGCGTGACCTCTAGCTGTGTCAAACCAGCTTTGGACTACTGTGTTTCCCCTCCAAGATCTCTGCTCACTTTTACAATCATTCAGTGCTTCTTCAGTACTTTTTTTCAGGGGGAAAGGGCAGACAGCCTGTCAGACAGCTTCTTGTATTCCGTTCACACTTGACATTTACACTCACTTTCCTGTCTCAACAGCTGTTAAGAACAGGCCACGTTGCCAGGAGTGGGCTGTGGGAATACACTCACTTCCTCATTTTCCCCTTTCTACTGTCTGCTCATCCTTCTGTTTCAGGGGCTCTGGGTCCTCACTGGACTCCTGTGTGAGCATGGTAAATTTACTGATCTGGCAGAAACTGTACTGTAGGTCTTCTGGCACTTGCCACCTGATTGTGTTTTGCCACAGGCAAGCCATGAGGATGGAGAGGGAAGGGTGGGATTTTAATTTGGTTTAGCTCTATGGTGTCACACATGTTTTTTGGGACATGCCACAGTGTTCGGCTTGGGTTTGTCCTGTATTTTTTTATCTCACAAAGCTGTAGGGGATCCAGCTGTTTGCGATTGCTTTTTCCTCCTTTCGCTTTCTTTTTCTCCCTGCTCTGTAACCTCCAGTGGGGAAAAGGGTGCAGAACAAGCATGTTCAGTTAACTGAGCCACAAAATAATCTCATACACTCTTATATTTTTCTCTGAGTGTGGTTTTTTTTTCTTTGTCTTTCTGGGTTTCTGCTTATCTACTTAGTGGCATACTTTGTCTTCATTGCCTTTGTTGAAAAATTTGTCAGTCTTCCTTCAGCATGCTTGTTTATGTTGCTGCCTTGACCAACAACTGATGATGCTTTCTGTTACATCATGCTTATGGTTGGAATTCCTTTCTCTTCAGATGATTCTGTGTTGGCAACTACTTTGTAGGAATTACTGCTTTCCACTCCTTTCCCACTTCCTTTTGCTATTACTTTAGAATTCAGTTAACAAAAGAAAATTTGCTTACTTAGTATTTTTAAAATTCCCCAAACACTGTGCTTTTCAAATCTAGGTTCATTTTGCCCATGCACGTTTAGTGTTTTTTCCTTCTTTACCTTCACATTACCAGGGTGCAGGTTTTCCCTTCCATGGTTCACTGGAGTTTCTTTCAGTGTCTTTAGTGAGTCTCATAGAAAAAGGAGACTTATTTCTTGTTTATTACCTCTTTCTCCTCTTCTACATAAATGTGTACATGTTAAGCTTACCAGTTGGTGTACTCGAAAACTTTATTTGAAAACATCCCATTAAATCAGTATTCAGTCTGTTGTGTTTTGGGGTTTTTTTATCTGGTGTGTACTTCTGTCAGAAAGGATTCTGCAGTGCAAGTTTGCAAAATGCTGCAATAGGGAGGGTATTTTTACTCCTACAAAAATATTGCTGCAAACGTATGTATACAGTCACTTTAAAGCTGAGCACTGTAAGCATTTATATCTTCAGTTAGCTCACTACATACACAAACATGGTGTCTTACTTGAGGGTGACCTGATTCTTCATTTCTGTCACCCTGCCAGTAGTCCTAGGTCATATGATGTAAGGAAAAGCCTTGTACTCTGCTTCTTCCGTAGAAGTTTGGGATAAACTCTGGTTTAAACTCTTCAGGATTTTTGAATTTACTTCAAATTGCTGCATTTTGGTACATACGGCTTAAAAGCATGTAAACTTTTTTCTTCCTTTCAGATGTGTGTGTTCTGAGCCTGAGAAACCAAGCAATGAAACATTGCGTGTGTGGAGGAGTATGAATAAGTCTGGGGAAGATATAGCATGGAGTAACCTTACAGTTTCTGTGAGTATCCAAAAGCTGTTTGTATGTATCTGTGTGTGTGTATGTACAAAAAATAAATACCTGCATGGTACTAGTTTTGATTTATATTTTTTCATCTGATTTCTTTTTTTAATTGAACCTGGACTGTTTTCTTTAAAACTGTGTTTTTGAACTCTCATTTCTTCCATAAAGCTTTAAACAGTCATTGTAGAGGACTAGATAAGTGAGTCCAGGGAAGTAAATGCTAATATAAATGTCTGCTTGAGGTAGCTATCTTAATGCTCTTAGGCACCGCAGTCATCTTTCTGCAGGTGAATATGATGAGGTGAATAAACACGAGTTTACCTTCTTCCAGTTCCTGAAAGAAATATTTTTAATATGATGTGATGATGGAATTTGTAGTTAGTGTGGCAGCAAAAGTGTTTCGTTAGTTTGTTAGACGTTGGTATAAAACTACAACAGAATCAAAGGAACTACCTAAATATTGATTGGAAGAAAATAATTATTTGAAATTGAAAATAACTGTTTGGAATAGGCTTGAAAGCATTAACTTCTGAAATGGGTATTTTATACCAATATCTAATTTTGTGGGTAGGTGAAGAGGAGGAAAGTTACCATGTGGAAGTGCTCTAGAAGGCGTTCAGGGAGAAATGCTTTTGCTGATTAGTAGTTTCTTGGACGATCTGCAGTGGAATAAATGCAGCTCTGTGCAGCCACTTTGCATACCCTGGCATCTGATTCCCATCTGCATCTTGAATGATTTGGATCTGCTGTGGTTTTTGTTACGCTTGCTAGGTTGTGTGCCTGCTTTGGCCGTTCTGAAGCTGTCTAAAACAGCAGTGGGTAGCTGCGTATGGGCTCCCCTTGTGTCTGAGCTTGAACATTCCCACTGAAAGCACCTCTTTTGCACAGCAGAAGTTCCATGTAAAACCTCAGTGCTTTACTTGACTTGTAGCAGTACTGTTTTTTATGTGCTACCAATGGCTCCTAGTTTACCATAATCGCTTAGGATGGCAGTTTCTTTCGAACTTAGTTTTTGTATTTCCTTTATATTTATTGTTTATTTTATATGCCTTTTCATCCTCTAAAGCATCTTTAGTCTTACCTGAGAGACAGAACTGATCCAGGATTTGGTGTTGTCTTATAATCAAAGTAGATTGTTAATAGGGAGAATTTATGTCATAAGTTAAATTTTCAATAAATTAATTAATAAATTAGGTTGGGGCAGTGCTGCTTCCAGTTACTTGATTTATTGGTTTGTTGTTTCCTTGTACTCCATGTGTCTGCTTTAACTTTTTGCTTTGCGTTTCAGTAAGTCTTTTGGATAGGTATCATCTGACTTTTCTTTTTTATTCAAATCCATTCTTTATGATGCTTTCCTACTTTGCTAGAAACTTTTTCTTATGGTTTGGATAATCTTATTTTATAAGGGTATGTTTTTTCCCTCAACTGAGCAAAACGAAGTCAAAGAGGTGGGAGAAACTGAGGATTTAAAAAAGGATTTTAAAAAATCCTTTTTTAATGTTTGTTAGCCTAAGTTGATGTTGGATATTCTGCTTTTCCTGGGCAATCTTGCAATGCTTTGAAAAACAGAAGAGAAGTACTGTGACTGTAAAGAAGTTGTTTCTTCTTGGGCATCTCCCAGCATTTTGGCATTCTGAAATAATCAGTGGTGGCTGCTGTGGCTTTTCTGGAACAGGCAGCACACATTTGGCTTTTTCAGGGTGAGATAGTAATGAAGGAAAGAACCTCCTTTTTGGAATTATGAACATTCTCAAATGTGTTTATTATAGAAAAGCTGGAAGCTTGGTTGAATGTACTGAATGAATAAAACATAAATGTATGAAGAGTTTTTCTCTTTGCAGGAATGTTTAGAATTTCATGGTGTGTTTCATGGATCAGCTTGTGGCCATCACGGACCATATATTCCAGATGTTCTCTTCTGGTCTGTCATACTATTTTTCGCAACATTTTTCCTCTCCTCTTTCCTTAAGAAATTCAAGACCAAACGCTATTTCCCAACTAAGGTAATTCTGATTAGAGACTATTGTTATCTTGTAATATATACCTAGGTATAATTTAATGGAGTTGAATTTTGTCTTGAGAGATTTCTTTTAAGACAGGAAAGGAAATTAAAACCCAAAAATCAGTTAATAATTACAAAATTTAGGACATTTGAGGAAAGAAATCATCTGCAGAAAATTAGGTGCTTATTCTGTATTTTTGTAGAGTTACAGCAAGATATTCTAATGTATGTACGACCTAAGCAGTCCTAAGCAGTCCATCTCCGCACATTAATCGATATTGTCAGGTGTCATTAGTAGAGATAATATTGCTGCTCTTTTCCTCACCTAGCCATACAAAACAATTGATTGCTTTCCCCAAACTACTGATGTCTATTGGGTTTTGAGTGGTTCCTCAGGGGATTACTATTTCTAATAGATGCTAATGTGATGATTCTTCGTAGACTGATTCATGTAACTTCTGCTAGGCAAAATGAAGTAGTTAGATCTGCTATAAACCTCAGCTCATCCCTGCAATGTCCTCCTAATGTTTAATAAATTTATCTTTGGTAATCTGAATGTGTTGCAAATCATCCACCTCCTATCGATTGAAACATGAAATGTATGACTATTACTGACGTAAAGTACTAGGGACTAGCTGTGATGGCCCAGCCTCCTAGTGGGATTGAGGGGAGAGGAAGATGACGGAGTTGTTTGAAGTAATTTGCCTCTTGCAGTAGACCACTTTTAAATGAGTGAACAGTTGTACAAAATACTTGTCTTCTGCAACTTCATACTATGTTGGCGGGCACCCTAAATTTTAAAGTAACAAGAAAAAATGCATAATGTTCAGTGGTGTAGTACAATATAAACAAACTTCACCTTTTATAGGGGAGAAAATCAACTTTCTACGCTTGCAAATTATAATGGTGAAAAAGCAAGTTAACACAAGTCTTTTCTTTATAGGTGCGTTCTACCATCAGTGACTTTGCAGTATTTCTGACCATAGTAATCATGGTTTTGATTGACTATCTTGTAGGAGTACCTTCTCCTAAACTTCTTGTTCCAGAGAAATTTGAAGTAAGAAATAAAACCTTTTGAAAAACATAGCTTTTAAAATGCTTGCAGTTTTATGAACAGTAGAACAACAGAGTTGTATAGAAACAGAAATTTTTCTTTTTTGATGTACTTGATCAAGTAGTTTCTCTTTTCTGTTTTGGATGCACGTTTCATCTGACAGAAGAAATTATGTTTTATATTATTACTGAAAGGGAAGCATTCTTTTGTGCAAATGTACAAAAATGAAGGAACTGAATGGATTTGTTTTAATTTTTTCCATAAAAATGTTGTGTTCACTTGTAACAGCTAAATCAGTCTTTTGGTCAAAGCCATTGGAAAACAACCTAAACGTATATTAAGAGACTGATCTGTTGTTCATTTAAGCTGTTTATAGTGATAAAATCTGCATTCTATTTTAGTCATTTAATTCTCATCATTGATGTGTTGGTTTTTTTTTTCCAGCCCACCCGAAAAGACCGAGGATGGTTCATAGATCCTCTTGGAGGCAATCCTTGGTGGACACTCTTGATTGCTGCTCTTCCAGCTTTACTCTGTACCATTCTCATTTTCATGGACCAACAAATAACAGCCGTTATTATAAATAGGAAAGAGCATAAACTGAAGGTAAAAGTAATTTTTATGGAAGTCTAATGTTGTGTAAGTCAGGTTTATTTTAAATCAGATTCATTCTGCAAATTTGTGAAATTACCATCATTACCTGCTAAATATATGTATAAATTGACTAATAAAGAACAAATATAATTTTGTGGACACTCTCAAAGTATCTGACTTTTGTAGTTGTAGGTTATTCACCTGCTGAGTTAGAAATATGATATCATATAAATAGAAAGTTTATCAAGTTATTTGTTTGCTTAATTTTACAGAAAGGCTGTGGTTATCATCTTGATCTGCTCATGGTTGGTATTATGTTGGGAATATGTTCTCTCATGGGCTTACCGTGGTTTGTTGCTGCAACTGTCCTGTCTATAAGTCATGTTAACAGCCTGAAAGTTGAATCTGAATGCTCAGCACCAGGAGAACAACCAAAGTTTTTGGGAATCCGGGAGCAGCGAGTGACAGGATTGATGATTTTTGTGCTGATGGGGATGTCAGTGTTCATGACCTCTGTGTTAAAGGTAAAAGACGGTTTTCCCAAAATATTTTCTTTGTGCTTTTGATTTTGATGTTGTGATTTAGCATTTCATAATGCTAGGAGGTTCTGTTAAGTAAGATATGCCTGGACTCATTTTCAAATTGCTTTTATAGCAACAGATGTTAGCTGAATGGAAACAATGTGGAAGGTTGCAAGAAAATGAAATCTGAGAAAGCTAGGAATGTAGTGAATAGTGAAGAAAGCAACCTTTTCCCGTGTTACCTGATTTTCTTGCCAGCTCTTTTTTAGTTTCTTTGAGTTCACGTTCAAAAACAACTGCAGTTTTTATGTGAGTGCATAAATGGAGAGAGAAAAGGAGTGTAATAAAGATGTAAAGTTACTTGAGCAGAAGCAATATAATATAGCAGAAGGAACAGAAACATTGCTTTAAAAGGGAGAAATGACATTGTTCACTTCTTGTTCTTCAGCTTATTAAACTTCATTTTATTTTTAGAGTATCAAGATTGTCTTATGCATCATCACAGTGTAACGGTGATTTTGCTGGTTGTGTTGTAGCCTCAGATTACACTTTCACTCTCAATCTGTATTCCTAGTGACCTTTCAAAGACTTTTTTGGAAGAAAATTACTCAGTTCAATTGGATTTTTGCCCAGATTTACTAAAATCTGTTCAACTTCTGCTTTGTTGTTTCAAATCCAGTAGTTAAAAGGAGGAACAAAAGAACAGTCTTTTTGTTGCCAGAAATGCAGATATTGTGTAACTGCTGGTACCTTTAAAGAACTTTGTAAAAGTCTGTTTAACCGAAGACAGATCACAAGTAATTTCGTAAGAAATGCAGTTTCTTAAATTTAGATAATGAGGAAGAATAATCCTGGAAACTACAGCTATAGTTTAATAAGTAATTACATATTATAAATTTTAGATAGTTGACCATTTGTACGTCTATTTAAGCATGTAAAGGTCTGAAAAGAATAAGGCCATAGCAGTTATTAAAAACAAGTATTCAGATTTGACAATCTCTCAATAAAAAGTTATCAAGAGCTCAGCTGTATAATGCGAATAATCAGAATCAAAAGCAGAAGTACTGAAGTAGATTTGTTGTTGCTCAAAAGCAAGAATTAAAAGTGCTGATTGCTGAAGCAAAGTGTTTTAAACCCGGTATTTTAACATCTGATTCTTAGAAACTAATACTTTTTTTAATGGACCCAGGCTAATAGGAATGGAATTATTACTCTTTGCTCTTTAAGAAATGTTTTTCTTTTTCAGTGTGAATGACTGTTATTATTCAAAAGAAGTAAGGAGAACAAAGCCTTGCATCTGTCAGTTGCTGTGCTTTTGTTCCATGTGTGGATTTATACTGATTTAATGCAGTAGAAGATACTGTATCAAATTATAGAACTTAAGAGTGAAGACACTAGCCACACACACACACATGCAGTAATGAATCCCTAAGGCATAGTTTTATTCCACACTGTTTAAATAACGGTTTTTGTTCAGTCTTGAGAGCAGCAGTTTTTATTAAGATTTCACATTGTATCTTGGCTGTCCTTTACTTGGAAGCTTGAAGAATTCAGCAGCAAGGAAGGCTTCCCTGCAGAGGTTTGATGCAAGTGCCACTGAAATCAGTGGACAACTTTGTTATCTTAGTAAGCTTTAAATTATATAAAAATATAAGATTGTACTGAACAAAATCATATAAGCTGTCTATTATATATTACAATTTAAATTATTATAAATATTATTTTTAATAAGCTTTAAATTGATTTTCTTACTGGAGCAAAATTTAGCTCTGAATAATTAGCAGATTTTCATAGCTCAGTTGGTATGGTGAGGTTTTTGTTTTGTCTGCTCCAGACATGCAAATGTTCAAAAGTAGAACTTAATATAGCAATTTCATGAAGTTGTACAGAATACAGTAGTCTTGATGCAGTTCCTATCAAATAGCAACATAAAGCAGTATACTTAGCATGAACAGAAATCTTGGTTGCAACCTAGAAAATTGAGTGAATGGGCAGTCAAGGCAGAACTACTTTTTTATCCCCTTTTTCTCCTGGTGATAGCCTGTTAGTTCTAGATTTTTTTGCTGCTCAATGATACATATGTATTGTTTTCAATAAAGACCCTCAAATTTCACTTAAGTAAAATATAAAGTAAAAAATGACTTGGTCTGTGCCTTTCGCTGGTATGGGCTGCTCTCTTATGCCATGTTATTCCACTTTTAACTGTGGGTGTTTTTTCCTCCCCAGTTTATTCCAATGCCAGTTTTGTACGGTGTCTTTCTTTACATGGGAGTATCTTCATTAAAAGGCATTCAGGTAAAGTCTGATTTTAATGAGAAGTTTGCTTTTGTTTAACACTGAATGAAAAGGAAACTGTAACACCTTGCATTATGTGCACCACAATAAAGTTATCCCATATTGTCTGAATAGCGTGTAGGATAATTTCCTGAGTGTCATGTTCACGTATTTGTTCTTACAATATTGTGTCTTCACTTGTCAGTTCTTTTTATTTATTCTTTCAGTAGTGTAACTAAGAAACAAATTTTCTGAAATATTCTGGAATTTTTTGTTATTAGTGAGGGGGTGGACAACGCCAGCAAAACAGCCCCCCAGTTCTATCCACTTGAATGTTCAGTGTCCTCCATTAATATTTTATTTGGGATTCGCTTAGATTTCTGTAGCCCCCTAAAAATGTTTAGTTTCTTCTGGAAAGGCAGAAAATAACTGAAGAATGATTTTGTTTTCCATGCAGTTTTTTGACCGTATAAAACTGTTTGGAATGCCTGCCAAACATCAACCTGACCTGATTTATCTACGTTATGTGCCACTCTGGAAGGTCCACATCTTCACGGTTATTCAGCTCACTTGTCTAGTTCTGTTGTGGGTGATTAAAGCCTCTGCAGCTGCTGTTGTTTTCCCTATGATGGTAAGTTTTCTGGTTTGCCGGTTAATAATTTTTGTACAAGACTACATGTATTATTCAGGATCTCTTCAGAAGATGTTTGCTGCCTTACGAAAGAAGGGAGTGGGAAAGAAACAAAAAAACCCCTGTAGTACAAGCTGTGCACTTTTGAAACACAAAGACTTCTCATTTCCTGAAAATAAGCAATTCAGTTGTGAATAGCTATTGAAAGTGGAAATGATTTAGCTTTGTGTTAAGATAAAGTCTAGTACTAGAAAAAAGGGCTTCAGTTACAGATTGAGTGTACTGAAAGTGTGTGTGCATTTTTGTTCATTTAAACAGTTTAATATAAAGTATTTCGTCTGTGGCTCCCTTTAGGTTCTAGCATTAGTGTTCATTCGCAAGCTCATGGATTTATGTTTCACCAAAAAAGAGCTTAGCTGGCTTGATGATCTTATGCCAGAAAGTAAAAAGAAGACAGAAGATGACAAAAAGATAAAAGAGAAAGAAGTAAGTGTGAAAACAATCAAACTGAGCATGTTGTAAATTACTAGGAAGTACTTAATGCAGTTTAAAAGAATTTTGTGTGACCTGAGCATATGACCTTATATACCAGATACACATTTTGAAATTCTTCACTATTGAGAGGAAATTCTTTACTAGAGGAACAGTTGCTGGTGGTTAAGGAATTAAGTCACTGTTTCAATTATGCTATTATGAACTATGATTCTAATTTGTGATGAAAATTAGCAAGCAAAGTGGAAAGAAGCAGTTGTTAGTACAAAAAAGATGAGGTTTTTGTCTTTCATCAGAAGGAGAGAAAATGGAGAGAAAGAGAAAGGAGAGGGAAGTGGGTGGAGTAGGGTTTCTTTATTCTGCTTAGATTAGTCACAAAACTGTTCATAATATCAGGGACATTTTGCTCATGTGTGTTTGTGTAGCTGTGATTAAAAGCAAGTGCTAGTTACCAGTAATACAATAGTATAGCTTCTGTAACTTCTCCATAAAAGTCCTGCCTCGCTGTACACCACCTAACTGAGTTCCTTGTGAGGCTTGTAACGCCCTTCTTCCCCAGTCTCCCATGTCCCCTGCCTTAGTAAAACACTTCTAAGAGGAAAGGTCATAAGCTCTGTCTCCTGCATTCAACTGCGGTACCTACCGGGAAGTGCCTCTTACCCCTATGGAGTAACTGTCAGCAGGAGATACTTGTTTGGTTTCTGCTGCATGAGTAATTTTACAAACTTCTTACTTGGAATTTACAGGAAGCAGAGAGAATGTTTTCAGACAGTGACAGTGTACACCTTGCATATGGAGAAGCAAATCTGGATTTTCCTGTAAAAAGCCTGAAATACAGGTATATATCGTGTTAGTCTGTTAAAGGTTCTTGTATCAGATGTTGTAATTTGCTTTATGTTAAGTTGGTTGTATATGAGTTGAAATAATTTTTTTCTCCAAGCTTGTAACTTAGACATGATTAGGAAATATGAAGATATATCTCCTGGTGCTACGTCAGTATTTTTATACTGCATTGTTCTTTAAAACTGCATGTTAATTATGGATTTACATGACCATCTTGAACAGATCAGATGACTCAATTTCGACCAGCTGTACTAAAGGTGAAGAAGCGTCCTTGGTCAGTTTCTACGGAATATTTGTGTGCTACTGTGCATGAAATACTGAGCATTAAGCAACTAATAGCATCAGTTGAGCCATGTGTTTACCAGCCACTTGGATTTTTCAGAAGAAATCCTAGTGTGTAATTCTTTGGTTTACCTAAGTGAGGGCTAAAGTCAATAATTTCTGTGGTACAAAAAACCTGTTTTACAGGCAACCATTTTTACTTTAAAAAGTTATTTTCTGAATGTAGATATGAGAATAGGTTGTCTTCCAGAAAAGGAAGTACTGGAATTTCAGTCATGGAAATTCTTTCAGCTTTGATAGGCATTTTGTCTCAGTTGGTGTCTCCCTTACTGGGGTTGTATTTAGCGGAGTTGTCTAGTATTCTCAACTGTTCCAACGCAACCTGAAGATGTGACAGACAAATGGCTTACACGTTTTCTTTTCCTCTCTAATGATAAGGGTTCCTAGGTTAAAAATTGGCCTCCCTGTGGATCTAGGGTAGTACCAGGTATACCCTGATGAGAGCTGGGAACAGGCAGAAATTTGGATTAGACAGATATTCCTGCTGAGTGCTGTTGTCTATTCTGAGAGCAGGCTTAATCAGACTTAAGCAACTCAAATGAAAATGCTAAAGCTTTTTAAAAAAACATTTGAGTTCCTAATTGCTCTCACAGTAGAACTGTGATTTCGTCAACTGTGCGCATGTGTTTTGTGTGTATTCTGCTACCTTGTATCTTGTGGGGATCCCTGAGGAAAAATGGCTTTGAAAGTTTTTTCTGCCATTTGAAAAACTTAGAGATGACCCGGAGTAGATTATGAAGCTTAAGTATGGAACAGAACAGAAAACAGAACTACAGGCAACATCTAGGTCTGCTGTACATGTAACTGTGTGGAGGACAAACGTAGAAATAAGCTTTGAAAACTTAGCATCTGTGAGGGTAAACTTATCTCCTGCAGCACTTGGGGAGTGGTCTGCCAAAAGAACCTTGCAAAATGTCTAATAAGGCTTTGGAAGGAAAAAAAAATCTTGTAGTCTGTCCAGATAATTGGAATGTCTAGATTTTTTAAGAGTTTCAAATCTTACCTGAATTTTTGGAATTTTATTAACATTTGCTCTTTTGCCCTTGGTTATTTCCTAGAAGCCACTTAAAGTAACTGATTCATGAAAGACTTAGCACAACAGTGTGATTCAATCCATTATTTCTGGGCATGCAAAATAATTTTCTGAAGTTAGGTATGGGTTACCTTTTAAGTATTTTCAGTATCTTACTGGTATCTATGTGAAAAACTGTTTTGAGATGCTATGTAATTATGGTAGTGCTAGTGAGTTAAATTTTCAGTTTTTTGTTAAAGTATACTTTTAAGAGATGAACTCGACTTGTGGCTGCGTAAATATTGAAAGAAGGCACAACTGATGTAAATGATGAGTGACAGTAAATATAATAGTGTTGCAAGGAATTGAATACTAACCAGAAAGTATGTTTGTTCTTTAGCACTGATCCCTCAGTTGTAAACATATCAGACGAAATGGCCAAAACTGCACAGTGGAAGGCTCTTGCCATGAATACTGAGAATGCCAAAGTAACCAGAGCTAACCTGAGGTAGCTATAATTACTCACACATTTTCTAACTGTTGTCTTGTGTTTAGCAGCTGTACTTGTATTTATTGAAATGTATCTCAAAAAGATGAGTATGTGTGATTTCTAAATCTGTTTACTGACTTTTTACTTTAGAAGAATTTGAGCTTAATTTTTCTTCTTTACTTTGGAGTTTATCAATTTCTACAAGGAATTATTTTATTACTATTTTATTAAACGCATTATTTTAAATAGTGATTTTAAAATTACTATTTATTTGCTTAATACAAGTGTTTACTACTCTGGTGAGCTTAGAGTTTCTAAATACTAGAGTGTATATGGGCATGGGAGTGGTTTGATCCTCAGCAATACAAATTCCACTGAGAATAAAAGGTAAGTCCAGCGCTTTCATTGTTGCTTTGTGCTGCCCTAGGATCTGCCGTATGGTTTTTTGGGTGGGTGGGTTGCTTGGATTGCCTTTCCTCAACTCATTTTTAATACCTAAAAATTAAACCTGTCTCACATACTATCTTCACCGAACATGAAATATACTTGAATGAAGTACATGGACAGATCATGAGTCCTCAGTGCTGTGAACATTCCTTGTAAGCTCACACGCATCTTCTGTGCTGGCCAGTAGTCCTTTTTCTGTGAGCTCCCCATCAAAGAACAAAGTCTAACAAAGTCTGTGTGTGATGAATCATTCTGCTATTCTATCCTAATTTCTTCCCTGTCTGGCTGAATCTATCAAGGGAAACAAGCCAAAACATGAATATTTATGTGGAATATCTCCAACTTCCTGAAAGGCTTGTGATTTACAGGGACTGGTATCTGTGGACTGTTCCACATCCGTGCAGCTATTGCTTAGTAACTTTTATGTAGGAAAGGGAAGAATGGGCATGGCGTGTTTGCCTCAGAAAACTAAACCAAAGCAATTGTGTCATCTGTTGTATGCATTGCCTATTGGTTGATCACTTTCAGCCGGTTCTGTCAGAGGAAGACTTATTTCAGAGATACGAAATTGTCAGGTTTTGTATAGAATTACATCTCAGTGAAAGCATTCATGGTGAGGAGGGAGTGTTCATACTCTGTCCAAGGCTGGAGTGTTCATACTCTGTTCATGGCTCTGTTCAAGCCATCTCTGGTACTTTTGGAAACACTAGTAGTGTCTTAGCACTTATATATCATCTGTCTATTCATCGTGTGCATTGCTCCAAACTAGGAAATATGCTTTGTTTTGGCCAGACAGCAGGTCAGTCAAGGGTGAAGGAGACCAAGCTTTGAGGTATTGTAAGAGAAAAGCTTGAGAGACTCATCAGTGCAGGCACCATTTCCAGTGAATGTCTAGGCTGTATTGTTTAAACATTTTTAAAATGTTAAACACATGTTTAATTAAAACATTTTTAAAACTTGAGTACCACACGAGCGAGACCGTCAAGAAGACAAATAATAGAGGCATTAAAGAGATAACAGAGCATGCGTGTCAGTATACCCTCCTTATTTAATCTTTCTTGCTAAGTTCTCAGAAACCCATTACAGAATTTGTGGATGGTTCTAGGGCATTATGTGATAGCCATTGGGTATATAAGGCTTGAAGAGATACAGGCCTGTATTTCTGTTTCCACAAGAATTAAGATGTTTAGATTTGGTTTTCAGCAGTTATAAGTCAGTACAATTTCATCTCTCATTTTCCTGTTTCCTGAGTAGGTAGGTTAGTATGGAATTATATGCAGCACTAGCAAATCAGGCTTCTAACCAGTTTGCAGTGGTTTTTGTTCTACTTAAGCCTTGTATTCATTATACCATGTATTTGTAAAGTTTTGCTGTAAGACATTTCCCTTTGATTCCATAACATATCCTGCTTGAGCTTAATACAGTAAAAATTCCATCTTGGTAGGGAACTTGCTGAAACTACAAATGGAAAATGAAAACCACTGGTGCCAGGAACCAGCTTTTTAACAGGCAATCTGATGTTGCATTAATCTGGAAAATGTTGAAAGGCAGACTTCTTGAAGCTTAACTCAAGTGGTTGCTCTTTTGAGGTATTTGTTTCTTTGCATGCTGTCGAGATTCAGAGATGTCACTACTGGTCAGTCAAAAGTAATTCCCAGTAAATTACCCATATCAGTTCTGCTAAGGTTTTTCTGCATAACTGTCTTCGTCTGGTGGTACAGACAGACATTTAATGCTGTGGTAAAAATGGTTCTGTAGGCAGTGCTATTGTCGGATTTATATTCAAATACTAATGCAGTTCAAAGGAAGCATGTCTTTTAAAATTCCAGATGACATGTTGTGTGGGTTGGCATGATTTAGTATAAATCATATATTTTTAAAAAGATAAATTTCTAATTTTTTTGCCTTTTCTGAATTGATCCAGATTCCGTTGTCTTTTTACCTCAACCATCTGTTGTAGTTTACAGACTCTGTGGAGTCCCAGCACACCTGTATTTTCTAAGGAGACCCAGAATTTTTCTTTGCATGAATTTCTAATATATTTTCTTCCTTAAAGACCAGCTCTACAGATGTGTCATCTCTTCTGAAACTCATCCTCCCTCTTATGCTGTTCCGTTTCATCTTCTACTGCCTTGCAACTACTTTGGGACATTCCTTATTGTCCTTCAGTCAAACACTGTTCAGAGTCTGTGTCCCTAGGAGTGTCAGTTGTTGAGGTGTCCCTTGTCTTTAGGGTCTTCTGCTTCACTTGAATGGACACTTACACAGGTTTCTTACTGTCCTCTGCTGTTGTTGGAAGTGTGGTTTCCCCTTTGGAACAGACTGAAATGTTCTGTCATTCTTGTGAACAGATGGTTTCCCTGCTGAAGAATAAAGAAGTATAGTAGTATTGCTTGTTATGTGTTTTTTGGTATTTTTTAACTAGGGAGTTTTGCAGGCTGTCTTGGGGATTTGTTTGTTTGTTTTTAAAGATGCTTTGCATTAACAGTTTCAAATCAATAAAAGCAGTGGAATTGGATATGGTATTTATGGATGAGATATTGGTGTTTTCTTTCTTCAAGTTTATACTGTTCCTGTGAATAGTGCTTAACAGTTACTAAAATGCAATAGAAATGCACCATCATAAAAGCATCCTTATGTAAATACTTTCAGTGTTCATCGTGAAGTATAAAATGTTTGAAATTTGATCTTTCCTAAAGTGAACCAAACCTTACATTTTCTTCTTTGTTTTCAAACAGCCCTGAAAAACCAGAAAGTGTGAAAATTGAAGTGGAAAATTCACGTGTTGTGAGATACGTGGATGCTGAAACATCTTTATAGAATGGAACCAATGGGAATTGCTTGTATTTGTGTGTGTATATATATCACTGTAGGATATTATACCATGGAAGTGTGATTTCCAATTTAAGGAGCAACATATATTTAATTTGTGCCATTGTTTAGGGCACTGTAGATGTGCTTGCATAATGCGAAGGTTTTCCCAACAAATAAGATGAGTGGTAATCACACTTCAGCTATTTATTTTATTGGAAATTTTATTTTCATTTTTAAATAGGAAGACTGTAGTGAATGCTTATTATTTTCAATAATCAATATGTGCATAAAAGTTACATCAGCTTTTGCTGATGATTACTGGTCCACATTGCTTAAAATTTTGCAATACCTCTGTTTATAATGTGCGCTACAGAAGTTTTCTGTTCCATGCAGGCAATTAGTGCTTGATTTTGCAGGGTATACTTTTTTGTGGTTTCATAGAACAAATATTCATGTGCTGTTGACAAGAACTACTGTGTTTTATGTCTCCACTCCATGCTTGTGTTTTCTGGATTTTGTCTCTCCTGTTCTACGGAAGTGGCCTAGAGCCCTAAGTCAGGTGGTTAGTTAAGCCTTAAAATGTATCTAAATACCCTGGTGTGCTGCTTTCTTTCTTTTTTTGAATTCTCTTGAGTTTTCATTATTGTCCAGTAGCAGTATGAGTGCAGTAATGGTAGTTACAGTCCCAAGTCAGTATTTGCCATTGTGGACACTCCATGTTTACACAATATAAATTGGATTTACGGGCAGCAATTGGTCTATAGGAAGTTATAAGTACTTACCACGTCAGTACTCTTGAATTCTTTTCTTCCTGTTTTTGCTTACATTTTTCCCATAGATTTTCAGAGTCTGATTTACTCAGCTCTAAGATTTTCGAGTATTTCATATCTTCATCAAATGTATTTCTTGGTTAATAAATTTTTTAATTTACTGTGTATTTGGTTAAATTAGCTGTAGTTAAATTCTGGAATAGGTTTATGATCAGTATTATTTTATGGATTACTAATTTCTTGTGGTATTTGTATGTACAGTTCTGATCCTCTCCGTTGTAAAGGGCATATATGATAGCACACCAACTTATTTTTAAACACTATTTATTTTAATTAGTATAAATTTTTATCATGTAAGATGAATTGAAAAAATAAATATTCGTTTATTAAAGTAAATGGGATTTTTTGGGGACTCCACGGATAAAGATGCAGTCAGTGCATTTATTGTACTTACATTTTCAAGTTCTAGTGTTTAGCATTATAATATTTGAAATAATGAGAATTTTATATATAAATGAAAATCTTGATCACTTACCTGCGCAGTGTCCATTCTTAATATTTTTTTGCCTTATGCCTTAGTTTTTTTGGCTTTAATTTCCAACATTATCTCTTTACATTCTGCCACTAGCCCTTTCTGGATGCATTACAATGGCTTTAATTAGAATCTGTGCTCGTTTAATATTAGAAGATGCTGTTTGCTTAATTCTGCTTTTGGCAGAGTTGGGAGTTTTACCATGGACCAAGTGATAAAATTCTCAGCAACTGCAAAAGGAGCTGATTCTGGAGGAGGGCAGACTTAATCTGAAAATACCACTTGAGGTGGAATTTTGGTGGTCTTCAGCCAAGTGTCACCTGTAGAGAAGGTAATTGTGTATTACAAAAATAAAGCAATCAGTGGGAACAAATAGAAGCATTTAAAAATAGTATTTACATTACATGGATTGTTACTGTTCCCTTTAAATGTAATGCGATTATTTAACTTTTTTTCTTTCTTTTTTTCATTTGACTGAATTCCAAGAAGACAGTTTAAAGAAAGGAAATCGTAGTGTACAGCAATATGAATAATGGTATCCAAACTGTCATAACAAAGGCTCAGGTCAGTGGCAAAGCAAGTGAGGTGTGCATTACCAGTTTGATCAATACTGTGTAATGTATTTTGCATTCTTAGATAACAGTGTAGCTTGTGCCTTAGTTTGACTTTGTACTCTTTCAGAAAATAAGTCATGTTTTCCCTCTGATCAAACTGAGATACAGTGAAACTACAGCAGATGGTTTCTCAAAGCATTCTACATTATTTTAAAAAAACCCAAACAACACCATCTGCATGTCAGTAGTTGACTACTAAGTACCTCTTGCTCTGAGTCAAGGAGGGAAGAGATATTTTGAGCATTTTATGTAGCATCATCCACAATACAGTACTTTTGTGCTCTCAGTAATATTTTACGCTTCATGTTCGCAGTCTTGCAACAGTTTCCAAAGACCCAGAAAATTACTAGAAGCCTCTTGGATTTCTAACTCTTTAATGCTGGAAATCAGGGTTCCATGGTGCTGCACACCTTGTATTTGGCTTCTACTTCAGAAGGGTTAAGTTTTGGTCAATATTTCAGGAAGTGGGTATATTTTGAGTAAAGTTGAAAGGAAGCAAAACCAAAGCCCCACAAGTCTTATCACATTATTTATTTAATTGTGTAGATATTTTAATCAGTGCCAGAAATACCATAACTTGGCAAACCAGTTTACAGTGACCTTTAGTTCCAGTGTTCTTGGGTAATAGCTATACTTGCACTTCTTCCCATATGAACAGGAGAAGATCTGATATTAAGTGCATAAATCCCTGTTGCTAATGTATGGTTAAGTGATTCGCTGCTCGTTTTACACCTTCTCTGCTTTAAAGTCACACATGGTATTAAAATAAAACAGCTAAGGATGTAGTTTATTGTATGTAGATATATGTTTTGCCTTAATGGATGCAAAAGAGCAGTGATAATAGCTGTGCACTGATTTTTTTTTTTTTCATAGGGCTTAAGCCCTGTAAAAACTACGCCAATGGATTTCCATTCCAACAGTTAGAGGAAAATAAACAACCCTGCACTTTTTATAGATGCCTTGGTTTCCTGGAATGGAGCTTAGTGCTACTGTGTACCTGGCTGCAGAGCCACCTCAGGAAGTCCCTCTCTTTTTTTTTTTTCTTCTTTTTCCTTTTTTCCTAATTTATTTATAAATATGAATGTTTACATGAAATGTAGGTCTTAATTTTGACCACTCCATTTAAATTATCATCTAAAATGTATCACTTAAAATGCAGTTTTGTGTTTAAATTATATTCTAGAAAACTCATTCTTACTATTTTCATATGTATTGCAGTGACACATTTTTCATTCTGTTTACATATGCCCAAGTTGATGACAATTTCCTCCTAGATTGATTTTGCAGCTATAACACAGTATTTTATACGATTGTTCCGTGAAATGTTCCAAATTGCCAAGTTTGTCATCATACAACCTGTCAGGGTAGAACTGGGTGCCCTAATGGTTTGGGATCTTTTTCAACCAAGTATCTTGGCCATTTTTTCTGCATTTAATGGAAGTTCTCCCGTAACTTATCATTTGCTTCACCTGCATCTCTGTCTTTATACGGTCACTTCCTAATTCGTGCCCTTTGCAAAGGCAGGTCCGACAGGCTGTAAAATATATCTGTAACGAATGGGTGTCACATCGCAGAGCCTGCACCGCTCTAAAGGGTTTGTCTTGTACATAGGTTCTGTAAATCATAAAGTAAACGGTTCATGACTTTCAGTTCACAAATGTAATCTGTCAGGCGAGCACCACAGCAAGCTTAGTTTTCTTTTTGCTTTCTTATGATTAGTAATGTTTTAATTACTCATCTAGGACAAAATTATCAAGTACAGTAAAACATGGGAAATACTTTGTTTATGCCAACGGTAATTTATTTTATGGCAAATTTTAAGACTATAGATGCACTCAGCTTTGAGTCAGAATAAGTGTAGAGCTATAAATAAAGCAAATTGCTCAGTAAGTTTGTCAATTTTATTTTATAATGTTTTTAGTGAAAACTTATAGGACTTTGTAGTTGGCATTGAACTTTACCTAAAGACACTTTAATATTGAATTTATTATCTGTTGACGTTTATTTGGAATAAGGAATGAGTTTGAAAATCAGTACTTTTCTAAATGATTTTATTGGAAAGACACATCATTTATAGTATTTTCCTTTCTATTGTTGCTGATGCTCCTGTGCAAAGGTGTCTTCCAGGTTCAGCTTCTGCAGCTGAACTGCAGTTTTGATTTTAATACTCTTTATTTGAAATGTGATTACATACTGTATGGTTCGAATTTTTTATGACTGCTTTTCTAAGTACAGTGGTGTTTTATTACTTTATAAACAAATCCAAAGCAAATGAAAACGTTATTCCAACTGTCTAATCAATATTCAATTTATACAGAAAACACAACTCTCAGACTTGTCTTTAATGTGAAGAATTCAGCCTTTGTGTTGTTTTAATTACTGCTAGAATAAAAATATCTTTTGTAACGTTTCAGAAAGTTGGTAAAAGCAATAAACAATCTCCTGGACTCTATTCAGGCCAGTTCTGTTTTCATTGCCGGGGGCCGGGGGGCGCTGGGGTGAGACCCTGCGGGGCGGGCCCGGCCGGGGCGTCCCGGTGCCCACGGCAACAGCGCCGGGCGGAAGCGGTCGCCAGGGAACCCGGCACTGCGCAGCACGACGGCTCGCGATTGGCCGGCGGGCCGGCCCCTTCCAAGAAGAGGGTAAGCGATTGGTCGAAAGTTCCCTTCCCGGTGGAGGGAGCGTCGCCGTAGCCGGGCCGCTGAGCGGAGCAGGGCGCGCGCCGTGGCCTGAGTGGGTCGGGGCGGGGGCAGCGCGCGGCGGGAGCCGCTGAGGCACCGCGGGGAGCGGGAGGGAAGGAACGGGAACACAGGGCAACGCAAGGCAAGGGAGGAGCGAGTCGAGGGCAGGGAACGATAGGGAAGGCGATGCAATGTTCTCATCCTCCTCCCGTTCCGCTTAATGACGCGTTCCACGGCCCTGCACCTTCACCAGCTCTGAGCTTTCAGTAGGCATTAAACAATCTCATGAGTCCCAGAGGCTCCAAGACATAGCGATATAAATCCCTATAAAGGTCTGCCTCGTATCGAGGGTGGAGAGGGTGAACTTCAGAGAGTTCCGTGTTATTCATGAGTTGATACTGAGCTGCTCACTAGACCTCTTTCTTTTTTTTCGTTTTTTTTTCTTACATATGTGAACTGCAGGTTTACAGGGTGGATTTAGGCAGACTGTACAGAGAGAAGTTACGCTCTGGAAATTAGCCCAGAGACTGACAGTTGGTGGATCCAGGAATCTGAGAATAGGCCTGGCCATTTATGAATTGGATGATACAGAGGGAAAACAAAAAAAGCAAAAACCAAACAACCCCAAAACAGCAGTAGCTTGAATATTTTCATTTGTCAAGAAAACAGGAGCCTTACACTAGTTAACCTATAGAGAATCTCCAAAGAAGTTATTAAAGAAAGATTGAGATACATATATGTGTGTGGAAGTTTTTGTGTATAGCAAACACACAGATTTCCATATTGATTCAGGTAATAAAATGAAAGAAATATTCTTCAAACATTGTCTGTATGGATTCTTCAGTACAATTTCCTAGACACAGGCTATCAGTGGTGAGGATCTATCATGACTGCTGTGCTCTTTGAGAACAGCAAGGGGAAGCCAGTCAGAATTCCCTTTTTTTTCTGTCAGACTGGATAAGGAAAAGTACCTATTGGGAATTTTTTCTCACCTTTGATACTTCCTTTGCTGTCATTTTGACCATGTTTGAAATCCATTTCTGTTTTGACAATAACATATTTTTAATTGCTCTTTTAAGGAGTGAATTTTCACCTGACCTTCATCTGACCCAGCTTACGGTATTAGATAGGGTATTAGATACATTCCTATTTAGCAACAGCATCGAAAGTCTTATTAAAGCCAACATATCTACTGCTGCTTTATCCAACTGAAGTCTGTTATTCTGTGTATGATTAGACAGTGGAATTGGGCTACTGGAGTGATTAAGAAAGGAGTTCAAGGGGAAAGGAAGCAACTACGTGGCTTCCAAACTATCCATATCTGGTAGTTATTGCTAATAAAGATTATAAGGAATGTGAGACATCTTATTGAAGAGCCCATTACACTGTAGTTGGTGGGGGTAGATTTATCCTCCAACACTTCTTTGTGGTTTTATTTATTTTGGGGCTTGTTTTTACCTTCTGAAGCTTATGTGCTTATGTCATCTGGGACAGATACTAGACTGCGCCACAGATCAAGTCTGGGGTAATTCCTTTGTCTCCTGTTTCTCATCATGTGATTCTTTCATTTCTGACAGGGTTCTTGGAGCATTTCTTGTCCTATCCTGCATTCCAGTGCTATCAGAATGCATCTCTCTTCCTATGTAATTGAATCAACATAACTAATTAAGTGTAATTATCCCCAATTAAAATGAATGCATTAATATTCCTTTATTTATTGCTTATTTCGTTGCTTTAACTGGAATTAAATGAGACTGGGCTGTAAAGACGTTTTTCTTTTAATGTGTTTCTGTTCTTTAAAAGAGTTGTCTGATCTCAGTTTTTATCTGGCACAACTGAGTGAGTGTTGCTTGGTGTGTTTCTTACACATTCCTCATGGCTGCTGTAATAGCAGGGGGATAGTTATGAGGACTGTGAATAGCCTGGCTCCATGGAAATTTCTGCTGGCACGAGTAAAGAAGAAACACGGGGTGGGAACTTACTTGGTGACTTCAAGAGAGTCAAATAACTGTGAGAATAGGTAAAGGAATATTAATTTCTGTTTTCTCTCAGGTTTCTGGCTGATAGAACGAAAATGGAGTTGTTTCTCTTTGTCTACCCCTCACTCAGGACATGGTGCTAGTATACCTACCTGATTTAATGACTGGCTACTGATGAAAGGGGCTTTCTGTTCTTCTCCCTCGATTTACACCTGTGCATTCCTGCCCTGTCAGCAGAGACACTCATCAGGCCACTGTAAGAGTGAGATAAATTGGTAGGAAAGTAACAATATAAACAGAAGTGTATTGTTTTCTGTGTGTTTAGCTCTCCTAAACTGGCTCGGGTTTGGGTCAGATCAGCTGAAGGAGTAGAGAAGAATTGCTGAGGGAAGGGAAAGGGAAGGAAAGGAGAAAGCCATTTTCACTGGCAGCTGGCTGTTAATTAATTAGTTTAACCTCTATAGTAAAGTGAAGGGCATAACACTCTAAGCTGCATGGATAAATCCTCCTTTCTGCATATTGCCCCTGCCCTTGTACAGTAGAACTACTTTGGAGACAAGGTAATCAGGGCTAAAGGAGGGGAGATTATTTGTAACCTGAATCAAGTTTCCCAATCCAGTGAGCTGTGCATCTGAGATGATGCTGGGAGGACAGACTAAAGAGGTCAGTGCAGGGTCGGTTTGTGGCCAGAGCTGGCCTCTTTCTTGAAGGGCTTACTGACTTGTGCTGACTTGTTGACCTCTAGGAAACAGAGAGGTAACCTCAGGGTGACTCCTCAGAGCTGGGTGAGGGCTGTATCCTTGAGTGAGCAGTGTCCCTTCATTCTCAGCCACAGTGAAGGGAATTTGGCTTGATGTTTATCAGGTTCAATTTTGCACAGGGACTTCTGGATCTTTAATGGCAACAAACTTTTAAAATATTAGTCATCTGTTACTCTCTTTTATCTTTACCAAGGTAGAGCAAACAGCAAAAGAATTGGAATGGCAGCCCTAAAGCAAGGTTGGTCGACAGTTGTAAAATGTTCTAAATAATCACAGAAACCTAACAGTTCTGGATTAAATCCTAGCCATGCTGGGAATCCTGCTGTTTGCAATTTAGAGATTTAACCCAAGGATTTCACAGGATGCTGCAAATTTTAAGGTTTAACTCTGCTCATGGACAAGTTATTTGTGTGTGGTTTGGTTGTTCTTTAATTGGCTGAAATCTGTTCTTTGTGCACACATACTCATGGTCAAGTAGACAATTTGTGAGTTTCACAGTATTTCCTTCTGTGCAAATGTAAGGTGCTTATTGCATTGTGTCATGCCTCAGTAATATCCCAAATGGATGGGGTATTGGGGAGATGATATAAGAATATCACTGAAACAATACATGGAAATTCTTACTCATGAGGATTTTTAATGTGCTTAGTGATGCACCCGGTTTCTCTTAACTTTTAATACTCTTGAAGCAGAGGAAATAAATGCTTTGAGCAAACTGTGTTTGGTTTCGTTTGAACTCAGTAGTTTTGTCTGCTTACTGGTAGAGTAGATCCTGTTTATATTCATTCCCTGGTGATAACTGGTGCCACAGAAGTGTTCTGAGGTGTTTTTTAATAACTTTGTTGAGCAGATGCGTGGAAGAGATAGGAGAAGTTTCTTGTGGATCCAGATCAGTGATTCCTTGTGGTAGGATAAAGGCTTGTTTAAAAGCCTAGAAATGGATGAACTGGGCTTACAGGCCACTTCCGAGAGAGATTTAATACACTGCACGAATTCATACTGTCGACAGTTGCATTTTGGGTAGTTCTGTGATACGAGATTGTGTAACTGGGAAAATGACTCTGATGTTCATTTGGGAAGGAGCAGCTTCTGGTAGTTTACAATGCTCTTGTTTCCTGACCAGTTTTCTTCTTCTTTACCGTTATGAGGAGGACAAATAAAAATCAGTAGCAGAGGAATTCTATGCTGCACAGCAAGAAAAGGAGGCCATCGGGTTTGATACAGAAAATCCCATTAAAGATACGCCAAAGGGAACATCCAAACAGTCTGTGTTTAGTGAACAGTAAAATAGGTAGAAAGGATCAGACAGTGGTATTATATCCTTGGTTTTTAAATTGAAAGTGCTCTACCAATATGTTATAGCTGTATGTAATTCTCTAGGGTAATTCTACAGCTTCAGCCTGCTCCTGACCATTCCTTTTTTTTGCTCAGAGGAGGATCTGCATCAATGTAGTTGCTTTTGTTGCAGCAAGAGATTCCTCTTGAATATCCTCTTTCGGTGTCTTTCTGTATGTTTCTAGGGCTTTAGAAGATTTTCAGTGAACAGGTGTTGTGTACTGTGCAAGTGACTAGCTGAGGGCTTTTGTGGGAAGTCAGACCTACAGATGGAACGTTTGTCTGCAGGGATTTATTGTGTGATAATGGCCCTGATGAGGCCATGCCATACAGCTCTGCTCATCTGTGGAAAGAAGCTGTGTGTCCCACTGCAAGGAAAGCAGGTAGGTTTGGTATAAGGCATTTAGAAGACCTAGATTCTAAACTGCTGAAAATTTCTGTTATTGTTTGGCAGACTCTGTGATCGTAGATTCATAGAATGGTTTGAGTTGGAAGGGACTGTAAGATCATCGAGTTCCAAGTCTCTGCCATGGCAGAGGCACCTGTTGCCAGGTTGCTCAGAGCCCCATCCAACCTGACCTTGATCACTTCCAGGGATGCCCACAACTTCTCTGGGCAACCTGTTCCAGTGCCTCATCACCCTCACAGTAAAGAATGTCCTCCTAATATGTAATCTAAACCTGACTTCTTTTAGATTAAAGTCATCATCCCTTGTCCTAACACCACATGCCCATGTAAAAAGTCCCTCTCCAACTCTTTTGTAGGCCTGTTTAGGTACAGAGTTACTGCTCAATAGCTCCCTGGAGCCTTCTTTTCACCAGGCCGAACAACCCTAATTCTCTCAGCTTCTCTCAGCACAGGGGAGGTGCTCCAGCCCTCTGATCATCCTTGTAGCCCTCCTCTGGACTCACTCCAACAGGTCCCTGTTGTTCTTCTGATGGGGGCCCCAGAGCTGCATGCAGTAGTCCAGGTAGGTCTCAGGAGAGTCGAGTAGAGGGGGAGAATCACCTCTCTCAACTCACTATATGCATCTCATTTTTTGTCAGATACTTTCTTTTTCTACCCTTCATTTGACTTGTTTATTTGGATGATAAAACCATTATATTCTCAGTTGTCTGGACAACAGCTTGTTGTTGACAACCTTGATGTTAGCCTGTAAGCACTGCTGTAACATAACCAGCCAATTCACAGTGAGAAATAATGGCAATAAGATGAAAGAAGAGGAAAAATCCTAATAAAAAATACATGAAATAGCAAGACAGTATTGTCTATGCATGTGTTGGAAAACCAAGGTTTCTGTATGTTAGGTTAATAGCTTTCTTATTAATATCTGGAATTTCAAAGGATATCCTGATATAATGCCCAAGGCTTCATGCTGAGAAAATGGCAAAGCTGGTTTTTTTCTAGAAGCATTACCGATTGGTTCTGTAAGTAAGCATGTGTTCCTTTTGCTGCAGTGATGTAATTCTTTGTATCTACTTTGTTTTTAAGGAAACGAGTTTTTAGCCCCATAATGATAATAGTGATACACAATGCCTGATCAGGACAAAAAGTTGAAGAGCACAGAAAAAGCAACAGACGAAAAGCCCCCTGGGATCTCTATGAGGTATAGTATCTGACGTTTTACTTTGAACTTCAGCAGGACTCGTGTGGAATTTGCACTGGCTGCCAAAGCAGAATGCTTCAATTTGAAATGCAGTATAAACATGACAACTGTTACTCTGGTCACAAAGTTTATTTACACCTTTGTTGATTTAAGGCATTCTGGAGAAGCCGTAAATTCTTCTGTATGCAAAATGTGGACACCAGGCAACGCTAGAAAACTTTATTTTCTGTCAGTAGCATTGTTGCTTGTTGACCTTCTTTACACTTATGGAAATACTTTTATGTAACTATTAACACATGCAATTGTGTTTTTTTCCTAGGGCTTATTCTGATCTAAAAAGACTTCAGTCTCTCTTAAGTGTTCAGTCAAGGAACCAACAGGTATTTTTCAGTAACTGTTATTAAATGTGCTTTAGAATTATAATTAATGGTGATTATGGTTTCTGGCATATGCTTAGAACATTGTGTTCCATAATGATTAAAACATGTTAGCAGAATCTTGAGTAGTTGATGTCTTTCTTCTTGTCTCTTTTTTTTATCCTTTTTTTTGGCAACATTAGACCTTCTGTGTGGGACAAATCACATTTATAATGGGTAAAAGAATGAAACTGATCCTCTTCTCATTCTACTATACTGTATTTTTTTTATTTTAGCAGGAAAAAAATTGCTTTATTGTATCTTGAGCAGGTTTTATCCAGCTGTTGTTGCATGTAGTCAAGTAACCTAGCAAATTTGTTTTCCTCTGTGCCCTTTCACAATGTCACAAGAAGGTAGGCTTAAAGATGTGTGAGTAACAGCATGGGGGAGAGTGGTAAAGAATATAAAATAAGATCAGCATTTTAACCATAAACAATTTGTCTTTGAAGAATAACACTTCAGCTAAAAATATTCAGGGCATAAATACCAACTTACAAGAGAAAGTCAAATCTTCTTCACCTCAACTCACTTAGTGAAGCTTGTATTTGCCATTTGAAGCAAAGATAACCAACACATGATGATGGGTGTGAGTCTTTGGAATCACAGAACATTTTCTCCCTTTCAAATCTGTAAAAAGATATGACAAAATGACTAAAGGATTCATCCATGTGAGGTAGGAGTTATGCACTTTCTACCTGGTTAGAGGCCTGGAATTGCTTCTGAGCAGAAAGCTGAAACATGTGAGTTATACAACCTAAAAAGAATGTGAAAGAACGTACAACCTAAAAAGAATGTGTAGAGTTGGGACAGGTAAGAAGCATAGATAATGTGCGTGTTGCAGATTTTGTTGAGCTTTGCTGTTATAAATTTTAAAGAACACCATTCTTCACCTTTTACTTGCCTCTGTGTACATGTTTTTCAGTCTTGCTTTGCATCAGTTTTCTACCACGTCAGTTTTGTTTTGCGGAGTGGGTGTATGTATTCTATAATGCCAAGTTTTAGGTCCAAAGTTCAAGTCAGAACTTGAGAAAAGGTACTTTTGCTTGATAATATTATCATAAAACTTAAAATGCAGTGTTTGCCTTATGACTACTATCCCTTCCCTCCTTAGCTTCCACCTATATATTTTGAAAGTGGTCGAACTGGTGTGGCATGACCTTAGCAAAATGTCAAAAGCAATGAACAAAAGTCCAGTGGTCAATGGCAAGAATCAACAGAAGCTGTTGAGCTTGAAAAATTTAGGTAAAAATAATGAAAAGTAAGCTGATGATGACACTCTCATATCTCTGAACATCTTTATGTATCTAAGGGTATTGAGGTGTTGAAGGCATTTGTATTTTTACATAAGTCTGTTACTTGTACTTTTCATGTTAATCCCGTATTTGAGATGAGAATTACATATTTTAAACTTTTTAAACCTGTTTATGTTCCTGCCTTTGTAAGTTTCAAACTCGCCCACTCAGCAGAGTATGCTGGTGAGAGTTAACATACTAATTTTAAATGGTGATCGTTTCTTTGTTTGGAAAACTTATACTGTTCTGATAGTCCCAAATTATGCATGAGACAGACTGTTAATGTCTGGCAATCTGAAATCGTGTTATTCTGTGGTAACTGCTGATACGACATTTCTTAGTTTTTGTTGCTTATGTTATGTTGTAGCAATGTAAAGTTGTCTTGCAGCAAGTTAATTTGCAATTCACCATTTTTCTTCCTCATTAGTGTGACCTACAAGAATGAGAGAAATTTTAGCAAGCATCTCAAACATCAGCTGTTTCAGGATATCTTTACGGCTTTAGTTAAGAATAGACTGACCTGCAGGTCAGTATATGAAACACATTCATAACCAAGAAGAAGGGCCACTCTTTCTTGCCTTGCGTGAAGAAGCAAGATGCATGGATAATATTTCATATTGTTACAACAATACACCTCTCTGTGGAAACTACCAGCAGTACTTCTCTTCATAATCTCAGTTTTAAACAACCACTTGTGTATTGGCTTTGAGGAGCAAATGCTCGGGTTAATGGGACAGAAGAACGAAGGCCTGGGTATATGACAAAACTTGGATGACCAAAATTCTAACTGTTATGTTTTCTTGATCATTTATCTGTATATGGTGTCTGTAATCTAAGATTTGCTTTTCTAATTTGTTTTACTGATTCTATTTGTATTTCATGGACTGCTGCCTTTATAGAGAGAGGCTGGTGGCTTCCATAAAATTCTCATGAGTTGATGCCACTTGTTGGTATTTATTTGTATTTCTGTGTATAACAGGATTGGAAAGGGTAATCTCTTTTCTTATGCTGCTTTCATTTATGTGAAGAAAAAGTAAAAGACCTTAAAAAAATAGACGGGGCAGAGAAAGATATCTTCAGGGTGCACTTTTCAGGATTTTTTTACTATACTCCTTTGCAGTGTATTGTATTTTGCTTTTTAAAGCCCAAATACATTTTCTAAAAAAACCCTTAAGTGGTACAGAAGTTTAAAGAAGGAATCCTAGAGCATTTAAAGGTGTTAATGTGTAACTGCTAGAATTTGCAGAGGAATCTAAAAACATCACATAGTTTGCTTAGACCTTTATTCAGAACCAACTGGGGAACTTGGGATCTCTGATTATCTAAATGGCAGTGAGTTTAAAACAGATCATTTAAGCAATTTGTAAATCTAGTGCTTCTTTTGTGCATGTGAACTCAGTACTCACCAGTGGGAGGTCAGTGGCTCAGCTTCATTTGCCAAAAATCTAAGAATAGCTTACACTGTGATTTCCCAAGTTCTATTTATACATTGTGGCATACTTGGCTTATATTTTGGTTTTCTTTGGTGCTTCTTTGTCATAGCGATGTGGCAAAACAAGCCTCTTGTATTAAGAATGAAAGCACCCAGGCAAGGTTGATGAAACAAGCATAAATTAGTAGATATGTAAAACCCATAAGGTAGCTGGAGTTAGAAAGGTGACTTAGTTGCCCCTTGTAAATTTTTTACTATGACTGTGATGATGTCCTCTCTTTGGACCTCCTTCCATTTCATTGTGTCGGAGCCATAGACTGTCACCTTGGTCAGCATTACATGCTTGGCTGGCGTAACTATGTTGGTTGGGTGCAAGAAAAAATCATGCATCACTGTGTGTGCAGAAGTCCTGGTTGCAGGTAGTTTTGTTGACAAGAAAGCTGTGATCAGCTTAGCTTAAGTAGTTTGAGTAAGGAGCATAACTAAGGCAGAAAAAATCCTGCTGGCATAGGCTGGATATACCCTGGTGTGTCTAGTAATGTGTGTTGTAAATGTATCTGCAGTAGAAGAGGCTCTCAGATGTTAACCAGGCTCGGAGAATGACTGTCCACCATGGTAATATCTTCAGGCCACTTTAAAATCTGACCTACAGATTTTACGCACACAGGTATATGGTTGTTGTTTTCTTTCCGTGAAAGTTTTGTGCTGTTCTGAAGTGGCCAGTTATGGAATCATAAGGAAAGTTGGTATTACTTTGGGCAGAATATTGGCAAAAAAGGGCTGAGAGTTTGTTAGTATCTATTTGTAAAACATTTATTTTTATGGAAGTATTTTTAGCTATTGGCGTCATTCCCAACTGCAAATGATGAAATGGGAAGAGAACTGACATGACCCATACACTTCTTCTGTTTCCAAGAAACTTATCCAAACAAATTCTGTCCTCTCAGTTAAAACAACAACCAAAAAAAACCATGACAAAGTTGTCTGATTTTAGGTTTCTTTTAAATAGGGAAATGGGGATGTATACTTTCAACAGACAGTGGAAATAGTGATTCCGTTACTGGTATTTTATGCAGGATTACTGCCCCTGGATGCTTTCTGCAAATCTGATTTGTATTTTCTGCCATGTCTTATGCTGAAGAATTGTATGTAGAAATATAAAGGAGGAAGTTCTACATGGAAATACAATCCTATTTCGAGAACATTTGAACTAAATAATTTATTCCCAGAACAGTAGAATTAGAGTTTTTAAAAACTGGGATAGATTATGATAATTCAAAAGAATATCTTAAATATAGCTGTTTACTTCTATAGCACCCATATTTTTGCATAAGTGTATTTTGTGCACTGAAGTTTGCTGTGTGGTTTCTCACTTATTTTGCCCTTTTGGGCCTCAGTCCAGACACTGAAAATTTGTATCAAAACATGGTTAGTTTGTTCTTAGAGATAAGCATGTGCTTTCCTGCATCAATTCAGTGATCACAAGTGATGGCTGGTAATGCTCATATAATGAAATAAATTTATTTATAGCTGGTACTGTGTTTGAATATAAATGGTATTAAAAGTTCTATGGTATGGTATGTTGAACAGCTGTTGTAGCTCACTGATTGTCTAGTCAATTGATCCTGAATCAACTAAGTGTTTAAACACTTTTTTTATTGCATTTGGGTTATGTTTTGAATATTTCATTTACAGGCAGTGGGTTATTCAAGCTCAGTCCATCCATATTCTTAGAGTATTAATCTGCCTGAGATTATTAATAAGGGATCCATGCTACCAGGTCAGTACATCAAAATATTGTTTCTTGCTTGGATAAGGGGATGCATATGTGTCATGCGTATGAGTTGTATTGGTGCTTGTGTGTAAAAACATTTGTTCTTATGAATGCGTGCTTACATGTATGTATCCATATTTCTATGTGTGAGGATATGAATTGCAAACAAACAGATTCCAAGGGTGATTTTACACCACTACTGCATAACTTGCTCAATTTCTGGTATTTCTTATGACGTGTCTGTTGTTTCTGACCCTAACAAAGAAATTGTAAATCTCCATGACAGATGGCTTGGTCATTGCTCTGAGCCCTAGGCTCGGTACTTGACTTTATCATATAGATATGTAAAATTCCCATAATGTAGTAAGTGAAGAAAACTGAAAGCCCCGTTTTAGAACCTTTAACATTTCACCTTTGTTTTTATTCATCTACTTATTTTAAGTAATTCTGAACTCTTTTTTGTTTTTTTAATATATATTTTCTTATAGGAAATGCTCCACAGCCTGGGTGGATTTGAAAATCTAGCTCAGGTAGAATTCCTCTTAGTGCCTTTGTCCATTTTGTTGCACGTCAGTTTATTATGATTGGAATGAAATATATTGTCAAAAGCAGTATACAGATATTCTTGGTTTATGGAAAGAAGTGAGTCTGTTTCTCTGTTTGCACATGAGCAGTTGATGTGGTTTTTTCCACTAGTTTTCCAAACAACTGTCCTATAATCTAGCTGCATTCATCTAGGACTTCTAGTTAGGAGACTTAAGTAATGCCTCCTGAAGCGGGAGAAGAATTAGAAAAGTCAACACAACTGGTTCAGTCAAGAGAAACTGTAGACTTTGGAAGGGAGATCAGTAAAGTCACCCTGAACTGTAGCAAATGACTTTGCAAAGAGAAAAGCATGCAGATAAAATCTTGAAACAGGTTTAAACCTTGGGGCTACAGTACTATTGCATTACAGAATATTTTTTCATGAGACAAACACACCACCTACAGGTTCTTCCTATGCAGAACAGTCTAGGTTTATGAAGTCTTCAAACTTTTTTTTCCTGATGGTATCCTTTATTTTTCCTCCCCTACTTGTGGTATATGGAAACAGTAGCAAATTGTTATCTTAATTATGGAGAAGAGCAGCATAATGTAGACAAGTTGGTCAACATGATATGTAAGTGCCATAGCTGATAACAGAAATTATAAGGCTACTCACAACTTTTTGTGTGAGGCTTTTAAAATGTTTAAAATACTTGAGGTGGTCATTAAGTAAGATGTTACTAGATTCATTGTAGGCATCATTACACAAGTAAAAGCTGAAATTCCTGTGGAAAAGAACAGCTTGTTTTTCTACATAAGTAATATTTCTTTAAGAAATTAATGTCTTTTTATGCATTGAAATAAAAGAGTAAAATCAGCTAGTTATGGTTCAAAGAACTTATGCAGTGTTTTGATCTGTTATCTGACTGGTAAAATGAAAATATTAGTGAGAAAGGTTCAATTTATGTGACTTCCCTTGTTCCATAGACATTTTCCAAAAGCTTGCTGCTGTTAAAAATCAAAGAGAATGGGTTATAGCAAGTGGAGCACATAAAGTAAGTGCTTTATAAAATTGCTAATTTTGTTCAGTTAGCTACTTAATGGAATAACTTACTCTTTTTAGATTTGACCTAGGTGGAACTGAATTCCCTGCCTTGTCAGGCTTGTACAGTAAGATAATCTCTGTGTTTTTCAGATCTATTAGTAGTATCATAAAAATAATTTCTTCTCTGTAAGTTAATTGGTCTGATGTATGGTTATTGGCTGTTTGAGATAAACAGATTGTAAACATTTGGACTAAACTAAACATTTGTTTCTATAAAAAGCAGTGCTCATGTATACACTGTCCTGCACTACACATTACTATGATTCAAGTAGTTTTATACACTTTTAAAATGTAAATATATTTTAAAGTTTTTTTACACAAATTTCTGCTGTGGTTTTTCACTTGTAAAGTATTTTGTGTCTAAATATTCTGTGTCAACCCAGACATCCCTTGCTATACATTACTATCAGTCAAAGAATCTGTACTTAACTATTGCTGGTTTGTGACTAAACTGAGATACAGTAGAGATCAAAATCAATATAACTAGAGTGATTCTAGCATGATTCTATCATGCTGCAGAAAAACAATGGCAGTTGTGATCAGGTAGTATCAGACAACCTATTTTTAGAGAATCTAGACAAATATGAAGTTTACTTAGATATAAATCATGAACAGAAATGCATGCAGGGCCTTAAATTACTGTGCTGTTTAAATATAAGCTGAATATCAACTTTTTGCTTTAGGAGGCCTGATTTAGAGTTCTGAAGTGTTACACAAAACCAAATTTTTACGATGGTGAAATAAGTTGGAGAGATGCTTTAGCAGTCAAAGAGATACTAATTGCATCTTGAGAAGGAACATCCTTGCTTGTCCTACTGGGTGTATTCTAAGATTTTAAGTGTGTATTTAAGTGTTCTTTAAATGTTCTTTAAGACTTTTAACGTATTGTGTAAGGATTTAGTATCTTAATTTTTGCTTTTCAATAAATATTTCTATATGCATTTGAGTTGTGAAAGAAAATAATATACTTTATATTTACTTACCTTGTTTCATGTTTTGTTTTCCAGACCTTAGTAAATTTTTTATCTGCCAGAGACAGCCATGTGTTTTTTGGTGCCCTCCTTGCTCTGACTAGCTTAGCAGAAAGGTAGGTTCAACTTAATGAGCTATAATTAAGAAAAACTTTTTAATGTTTTCTCTTTACACAATATTAAAACTGCTCTTTATGAGGAAAACTTAAATGTTCCTTACTTTATACTGAAGCATTAGAAAGTAAAGGAGAAACTTTTGTCTTTGCAGCAGACTTCTTGTTCATGTGGACAGCTGTGCAAGACTGGAACCACAGAATCTGTCTTTGCAATCCTTTTTTTAGGATTCTGGAATTCCTACTGACTTCCTGCATATAAAAATCTTTTGTCCTCAGCTTAATATAACAGATCCTCACAATAATCAGGTTCAGTGTAGTATTAATTGTTCAGTGTAGTAAATAATAAATGTGTACCCCCAAATCCATGTGTATGTACCCTCTTCTCATCAATTAGTGTTTAAATAAAGATAAAAAGGGAAAAAAAGAGCAAAAAGGACAGAGTAACTTTCATCCATAATGGCATTATAGAATAAAAACTGCTGTTTCTACATTATTGGTCTGCTGTCTCCCAGACTTTCCAACATTCTGATTCAGTTTAATTTTATTTTTAAGGTGTGTGTTAATTTAAATGATGTTATGCATATTTTCCCAACTTCTGTTTAACTTTCTTCACTGAATTAAATGTAGGATTCTGTATTACATTTGAACTGGGCAAGAAAGAACTTGGAGTATATTGCAAATGTTCATGGAAATTGTGGTTGTTTTAAAAAATGTACTCCATTTGCCTAATTACCAGTAAGACACAAAATATATTTGTGTCTTTATTTTTATGCATTCACATTTTCTTTTTTTTGTACTGATAAAATTGGAAAATTGTTGCACTGTTGCTCTTGACCCAGCATATGTTTGTGGCTTTAAGTGTTTGAGTGCACAATATGATATTATTACTTAAGACTTGGAAAAAAAATAATTAATCAAATGTATAAAGAAGGAGGCTAAAGAGCCTTTTAAATGTGTGTTTTTCACATAATTTCATCTGATATAAATGCTAGGAATAATCAATTCCTAGTCCAGAATGTAGGGAGAAGATGTGAGCTCACCATTGTTGAGAACTTGCTGGTGATATTACATGAATGTGATTTTCTCTCTAAAAGGTGAGACTTCGTTTGTGGCATAAATATGTTAAAATAAATTTTGACTTTTTTTATTTAGGGATGCTTGTATTTAGAGGAATTAGAAAATATGCCACTTTAATATACCTAAGGTCAAATTCTGATACCTGTATATTTTCAGTCACATACTGAAAAATGCAAAAAGCAAAATCTTTTCCAGCAGTTTCCTTGTAATCCATCTCCTCTCTCTCCACCGATGGCCTCGAGTGCAGTGCAAATGAGTTGCAATCTTACCATAAAGTGATAGCAATCCTTTTCTCAGGGCATCTCTTCATTGCTCCGGGCAGACCTCAGTGGTTAAATTGAAAGCATGCTGAGCCCTGACAGTTCCTGGGATGCCCAGTACAAACTAGTAAAACTGACACCTAGAGCTGCTGTAGTTTAGGCCAGAGGCTGAGTCAGATCTCATGTCCCGTTGATCAGAAAATCATAAACATTCCTTCAATTGTTTAATCATCTCAGCTAAGACTTCTAGCAAAGCATCACTGCATTTCAGTGAGAAACTGAAAGACTTTCAAATTTGATAATACATCACTTATCATATTTAAAATTCTGAAGAGGTTTTTAAAATTTCATGCTTAATTATTTCATGCATATAAATGATCTTATATGTGACTAAGGATAGAGAAATTTAATATATGAAAAGGTTTTATTTAGTTTCTGGGTTTGAAAATTATTTAGGTTATATGTAAATCAAAAGTTAGATGTAAGAGCTAGAATTTGAATGTAGACAGGAAGATTATGAAGTTCAGTGCTAGTTAAGGATAATTTTAAATTCAGGTATGAATCTGAACTCATATGTTTCATTAAACAACATGGACTTTTTTTGCTTCAAGTGGAAATGGGTATCCTTAACCATATTTTCTGTAGGAAGTCCACCTTAATTGCAGTTAATGAAAGTCTTGTATAAATCTTTTAAGGGATATAGCCAATCACTTTCTAAATATAATATTCAAACCATGCTAAAGAAGAATCATGCATTTTTGTGTTATCTGTGGAACTAGGCTATTCAAGTTCCACAGATGGACTTCACAAGTTCATGCAGTCAGTGCTACTTGTAGTACTAATGCCATTAATGAGAAGATGGTACCACGGATGATTGCGGCCCACCTGGCCACCTCCCATCCTGGCTGGGTATGCCTGGTTGCCTCTGCTGACACTTGAACTCAATGTAAATACAATTTCATCCTTTGTGAAAGTTTGGACCACTGTCTTCTTTTATTTTTTAAACAGTGACTTTAACCAGGTTGCAGTGACTTTGTTGTTTTCTTTAACTTCTTTTTTTTCATAGGAGATCTCTGTTCTTTTTTAGACTTCCTGTGGTTTTTCTTCCCCTTTGCTAACTGACAATACAAAATAATGATGGAGTTATTGTTAAAATTTCTTGCTGATTTTTTTTAGGCTCACAGCAGAGTTGCTGCGACTTCTTTGTTCAGAGTCGCTACGACTTCTTTGTGCAGAGTCGCAAGTCAAAGAGCAAATAAAAATGTATGAAGGAATTCCAGTCTTGCTCAGTTTACGCCATTCTGATCACATCAAACTTCTATGGAGTATAGTTTGGATTCTGGTACACGTTTGTGAAGATCCTGAGACTAGTGTGGAAATTGGGATCTGGGGTGGAATCAAGCAGCTCCTTCATATATTACAGGGGTAGGTTTTCAGTCCTCAACATCGTGGCAATTGTCCAAGACTGTTTGATATATTAAGATGTATTTGACCAAGTCCTGTTTTATCAAATAGCATCTTTGGCTTGTTCAGCTGTATGTGATGCCAACGGAATTTAAAAGCCTATTTAGAACATAATGAATGAGCAATATTTTTTCCATCCTTTCGTATTTCATTGTTATCCTAAGGTGTTTTTCATATTTTCAGTGTATAAACTAAATAATGAATAAGTCATAAATATGTCATTACTGTCTGTTTAGTTTTCCTATTAATTAGACACCTATTTAATGAGCTAGAATTGTGAATATAATTGATGAACATGCTTAAGGAATTCTCTGTTTAAAGGTTTGTTTGCTTTTTTAAAGTGTATTAGCTAATTTAGTGAAAACCACAAGTTTGCAGAACTTCAGAAATGGTTAACAAAGACATATTAAGCCATTTTTTAACACTGCAACTTGGTTTTTGTTTTGTTTTGTTTTTTTCTGCCAGGGGAAGAAGTCCTGACCTCTCTTCAGTTGGAAGTTTATCTAGTGCAAATGCTATGGATGCTGAAAAAGCTTCAGCAGAGAATTTCTTTAGCTCTCTGCAGCACTTTTTTGAAAGTTCTGTCTTTCCCATGCAAGTAACTCAAAACAAAGTTACCGTTTTGTAAACTTCTTGCAGCTGCAGATTGTTTTGCAGAATTGTTATGGTTCTAACTAGGAAAACATCCAGAGATGGGTGTCTTAGAACTTGACCAATCCCCTTGAGGGGTGGATGGCAAAAACCAATTACCTTATGCCATTTCATACACTTTTGCGAACTAACATATAAAAAGCCTTCTGAGAAATCATTAAAGGGGGGCTTTTGCCTTGTTTCCTTGTAACCCTGCACCTGGACTCTGTGTCGTTTCTCTACGCGTCCGCGGGGAAAACAGCGACAAAATGCAGCAGGGAGAATTCAGTATCTTTGTTTGTCAGATGATCCGAGTCCTGACGAGATACAAGAAAATACTTTCTCACTTCAAGCAGGTAGGTTTATAAGGTCTAATACTCTGTTATGTCTTTACATACACTTGTGCAAAAGGATTCAAAATATTTCAAAATTGTAAATTTTTATACCTGCTTTAGGGAGTAGGAGCACCAAATCAGATTAGTTTATTTCCAAATGTGTGATAGCAGCACTTATTTTCAAAAAGCACACTTTTGTTAGAAAGAAGGAAAGCATAAAGTATCTGGGAATCTTATGTATTTCTTCACCTGTAAAAACAATGACAAGAAAAGTTATTTATTTATTTATTTTATTTTGTGTTTAGCATGAGATTATTTTTATTTGATCATATTTTTCTTCACTGTTTAAATTTTCTGTAATAGATGAATATGAATCATATGATTTCAAAGTGGTATTCTAATAACTACTAGTCAAATGAGGATTTATTGGTAGTTATGGAGCAAATCCCTTTTAGAGGAGATTTCTCAATAGAGTCAAATGGCCCTAAATGTTACATCTGAATTTTTATTCTAGCTTGTGCTGCAATTACTGAACTGGTGCTCAATGAGACTAATGCTCACCAGGTTGTACAGGCAGGAAGATTTTATTCAGTTAAGTAAGGCATTATAGTTTATAATTTCACTTAATTGTTGTTATTTGTTATCATAATTTAAGAGATTGGAAGTACACCTTTCTATAACTTTAGTACTTCTGTTTCTTTATAAATTTACACACAGAGGTGTAGACACAAAGGTTATCAATGTAAGTGTCTGGAAGAATAAACAACTTTATTCAGACGAGGTTCATTTTGGCATCTCTTGCCATGCTTTTGTCATATTCAGAATAGGAT
The DNA here is from genome assembly GCA_013397725.1 of Rhagologus leucostigma. NCBI lineage: Eukaryota > Metazoa > Chordata > Aves > Passeriformes > Rhagologus > Rhagologus leucostigma. The sequence goes on along the minus strand of VZTD01005399.1, from coordinate 540,052 downwards.
AGTAAATAAAAGTAATCACAGAATAAACTGAGAAATGCAAATTCTGAATTTCATGAAGTTTATTACAACAAACAATAAAGCAGCAGCTTAAAATTGACATGTTTCTGTTTCACAAACAATTTCTATTTTCTTAAGACTATTGAAGAGATAACTTCCTGGCATTCCATCTCCAGGGATAAACCATTCTTGAAATCCCTGGTTGTATTCCAGACCTAGTGAAAGACACAAATATTAAGGACATTAGGATCAGCTAAAAGGTGTAGCCAGCTCTTAAACTCTAAATGTTAAATCAAAGCCTTCAATTTAGCCTAAAACCAAACTAGAGGTATTCCTGGAGGAACTGAGAGACCAAGAGCCTTAAATATGAACAGGAAAGAAGTTTGTGTATATTTCAAAACTGTTGGTTAAGAGAAAAGGAATGAAAGTAAGTGTAGAAAAAAAATACTGTTTTATGATTCTTAAGCACTAATATTTCAATAAACTGTACTGATTTAGACAACTTTTTATCTAAACAATATAAAAACTGTATATATTTTAGGCTGAGTCTGATTTCAGTAAAATAAAATATCTCTTGTTTAAATTAAATGGTTTTTAACAGAGAGGTTTTCTGCATTGCTCCAGTAGTACATGGTGTCAATAAATCGCTTAAAAATTGAAGGTATGATGTGCAGGCCTGGAAGAGGTGTTTCGAACAACTTCTTCTGCTGCTAATTCTGTTAAAAGACACCAACCTCTCCATTTGTTTAAACACCAACCAACAATCCCCTTTCACATAGGACTTAGCCTCAAGCATGTTCATTTCAATTGGAGTTCCACCCTACAATACCACTGTAGTAATTTTAAATCCTACTTCTTTCTTTTTGCTTCAAAAGCTGCATGGTGAACAAGGTGAAGTAACTTACCTGAGTTAAAAACAGAGGACAAAGATGTGCAGCTCTTTCAGTTATGTGCCAAGAAGGTCAATGTGAGTAACCTGTAAAGGTTTGTATCACTTGGTGTCAAAGGGCTCTTGGATCAGGCAGTTGGGAACTTTTGCTTCTGTGGTAGCTGCCCTCTGCTGCCTGTCCCTCTGTGCTGTCTGTCCTCTGTCCTTGTCACACAGCCTTGGCAGCAGTCTGCAGTAATTCTGGTAGCAGACAGAATGTGTTTGACTCAATGCCTCTACTGCACAGTCCAAAACCTAAGCTTAACCATGGTCTAAGCTTAATTCTACCTTCATGAACAGTTGAAGAAAACACCGGGAACTGCAGAAGTGCCTCTGCAAAGCTGACACCTATTCCCTTCCACTCTGCTAGAGAGGAGTCTCCATGAGGGACCTTGTCAAGTAACTGGGAGAAGTACTCCAACTAAATCTACCAGTGCCCGTCTATCAGACCTGCAAAGTGGATAGAATAGTGGACACGTGGTTGCATGAAAATGGAAGCTGAAGTCAGTATGGTTTTCACAAAATCCTACTGAAGGCACAGACAGACTTCTCAGGCTATCGATTTTGGTCTTTCTCCAATTTATTTTTATTGAGACTTGAATTTTATTCCTGACAATTCAAAATATGGTGCCACATGGTGACAGGAGATCTATTGCTGCAATTTCCTTCACTTCTAGAGATAGAAGCATTGCTTCTTTATCTGTTCACAGGCTCTCTTTGTGGTATCAGTTTAAATGTAACAATTATTTAATTCTTACACACATTTAAGCTTATATTTTAGGTGTGCAATAGGCTGTTGAGAACTTGTCTATTGGTCTTAGCTTCTGATTTATCTGAACGTTGAATCTTATTTGTGGTTTGTATGCAAAGGAACACTATTAATGCTGACCTTTTTCTGTTTCCAAGCAAATTGAATATATACAATAGCAAAGCTGATTTTACCAAACATAGAAAGGAATGCTAAAAGAGCCAGTTTATTACAGATAACTTCCCTTTATTATCATTGCACAATGAAAGCCCCAACAGTCCCTGAGAATTTTTTATGAATTAAAGTTTATTTTAAAGCACAGTAGAAAAAGTCATTTTTAAAGGGGAACCCCCCTCCCCCAAAACAACAAATGGCCCAGGAACTAAAACTTATATAGAGACTCAGTTTCTGTTCTGATTTACTTTGTTTCTGGCACTTCATATAGTGTAGAGGAAAGTCAATATTTTTCTTGTGATAATCTTTCCTCTACTTTTTTAGGCTGTCTAACATCAGATCTTCTTTGTCGAACCTTGATCTTCATTGAAACTCACTCTAGACTTGACACTCTACTAATATCTGTTTATTTCTGGAGCATTTTACTGTGGATGTTAAATAAAATACATGAAGACAGCACATAAAATAGAGAAAATTTAAGTGTAGGATAAATACAGGCCAAATAAGCATAGAGTGGCTCGTGGTTTTGCATGTCATTACCCTGATGAATGTACTGGTTTGAGTCAACTTAGGCCGAAGGTTATCGGTAGTAATTAATTACGTGGTAGCTCTTCTCAGGCTCTGTGAAGTGGTGAGTGTCTCTCTAAGCTATGGGAACGTAGTGCTCGGGGTTTCAGGGATGAGCACAGCTGCTGCTGCTCCAGTTGGCAAAGTCCTCAGCACAGCTGAACGTGTTCATGATCCTGCCTCTCACCTGGTCTTTGTTCTGACAGAGACACTAACATAACTATATGGCTACTCCACTGTCTAATCAGGTAGGCGTGCTTGGATAGTGAAGAAAGGCATTGCCAAAAAAAAAATCATTCTAGTGTCATCTTTCTTATCACAGTTCTTCTAGATTAGAACTGGAGGCTAGATTCAGTGCAGTGGGTACCTTTCTACTGCAATGAGGTTTTATGATGCACTCCAGTTAAATCATCTTAAGGATGAGATAAATACAAACCTTCCTGGAGGGTAGGTATGGAACTAACATGCAGTCTAACAAACTGGAGCTTATGCTCAGTATCATTGTCTCACACAACTGTAAGGAGCTTAATTTATGCCCACTGAGATTTTTAGATTCCAGCAGAATGTGGTGGAAATAACTCACAAGAGCTATGCAACTGTAGTTGGGTTAAACATGAAGCCACGTGAATTAATAATGGACTTAATGATCATATATGAAAACTAAATCTGTTTTGTGCAAGAAGTACATTTTTATGAAACCTTGTTTAGCTTCTCACACTGCTACCTATATTGCCTTTATAAACGTTACTGCTATGAAATACAGTTGCAGCTGTTGGAATATCCTTTTTGAGTTTCACAGATATTTTTCTTAGAATTCTTGCAAAGCTGATGTGGTTTCTTTACTGCCTCATTGTGTGTGTTTAAAATGATTAAATTTTCAGCTTCTTTCTGCCATGCTACCTAAGTGATCTTACTTCATGACTTTCTTTGTTCAGCAATAAATGTGCCATATCATTGAATCTTGAAAAATAGAACTAAAGATGAGTTGCATCAAAGCATACACATTAACTACCTGCTAGTAGATGTTTTAAAGAACTTTCTTTGTATTGGAACTAAGGTGTATGGAGATAGAAGCTGAGGTACATAAAGTTCTCTGTAAAGATGATGAATTTAGGGTTAAAAAGTTGAGTACTCTCTCTCTTCCCACTCTTTTTTTTTGTCCCTGTTAGAATTTATGGTGTTCCACACTGCATTTTTCAGGAAAAAATGCAAAATGCTTTTTTACTGCAACAGTACAAACCCACTGATTACATTTACCTTTTTCAGCATTGGAGAAGAAAGCAGGTCTCAAGTCTTGCGCTATCTGCAGTTGAAAAGAGATGATCAAGATTTAGGTGTGCTTCAGCATGTGCTGTAACTATTGTGACCAACGTTTTTTTTTTACTTGTTTTTCCCCCCTAAATGTCCTTGCGTACTTTTAAAATACAGGAGGAACTTAATATATTTTTATTCCCTTTGTTATCAGGCTAATAAGATAATCTGTCATTTAAATACAAATGTTGACAGTATGTAAGGTCAAGGGGAATCCTTGTTGTTTATCAGTGGCTTTTCCATATGTGTTATAAATCTCTCATTAATTTTAGTACTTTTCCTACTGTAGAGTTATGCTTTCAGAGCCCTGAGATTTCTCTTCAGTATGGAAAGAAATAGACATTTTTAAAAGGTATGTTAGCCATATGTGTTGTGAAACTCTTTTAGGACAGCTTTCAAAAGTCCAATCAGAAAGAAATATCTTTTAAGATGTCATTTATTTTGTAATGGGCAATTTCTGTTCTGTCCACAACTACAGACAGTCACCCCTGCATTGCATCAATGCCAGTTTACAAGATTAGATGTTCAGTGTTGGGACTTCTGTTGTGTGCATGCCAGACAACCTAGCTCTGTATGGGCTCCTTCTCCCCACATAAATCAACCTTTTATATATGTTGAGGACAGATTTAATACTGCTGGCAATAAAACATACTTTTGTCCTGAAGATTAGCAGATGCAAGTTGCAGCCCTGGATAGTAGCAGTTAACTAGAAGCAGTGAAATTTTTCCCTGACTCCTCTTCTCCTTTACTATGAGTCTGACTTTGCATCAAGCTGTTTTACTTAGGAGTGTTGCTGAAAGGTTTGGATCAGTAAGGACAAAATGTTTTCCATCAATTACGCTATTTTACTAGTAAGATGACCATTTCACTGGGTTAGCTACAAAGGCCATGTGAAGTCTTAGTGTGATTGGTGGGATTAGGATAGTAATCAGAGTGTCTAGGAGGGCTGCCTGTCAGTAGTGTTTCTGTATGTTTTTATTATGTATCATGAATTACTAAAATTCTAAATACAACTTCTGTGTTATTTTTATTTTTAAAAAGTAGATTTTGTACTGAAAGTGCCTCAGTTTATAATGAATTTTCATGACAAGTTTTTGAAGAATCTGGATTAATTTACTGTGTTTCAATTTTTCCAAATGCTTTAATCTTCTGCATTTCTACTTATTCCAGAACTTTAAACAGAAACAAAACTTCAATCAAGCATCTAACTAATCAATTGTTGCCTATTACCTGTTGGCTTTTGCTTTTCTCAGTCCTTTTCGTCTTTTAGACTAGGATTCTTGGCCAAAAATTCTAAGATGGGTGTCATGATTCTTTAAATGCAGACAAATGTTAATCCTATCATTTAGTGCATTGCAAGAAGAAACTCAGATACAGTGATAACGAGCATAAAAGAAAGTACTGTAAGAAAAAAAAATAAAATTACTGGAAATTCAGGAGGTGCATTGACTTTAAAGGCTTATACTTGTTTGGAGAATTGGCATTTGTATTAATACCCAACCAATGGGGGCTGAAGTCTGACTTTTAAAAGGGGCTTTAACTCTTATGTATGTAGTGTTAGAGGGCTAATATCGCAATAGATTAATGGAAAATAAATGTACTATTTAGGAAGTTCTAAAGTAAGTTGTAATAATAAACACTGAAAAGTCTCTGCTGTAGATTAATAGCTACTGTGTACATTTTTTCTAAAAGATATAAAAAAATTGAACCTTTCTAGACTTTTCCCTACTGACTTGTTTGAAATCTTCATTGATATTGGACATTAGGTGCGTGATACCAGAGCTTATGAAGGGTTGGTATCAAAGCTAAATTCGTTAAGGGTAAGTAAAAACCTTAAACCTTCATAGTTTTAAGAAGTCATATTCTTGCATATTCCTAGCACAAGAAAAGCATGAATTATTTTAAATTTATTAATTTGTCATTTAATTTATGACTAGAAGGATGTATTGAAGCAAATTGCTGAAAGTATTGAGGGCATGAATCAGAATAAGGCACCCACAAAGCATATAGGAAATTACTCAATTTTAGAGCACCTTGGCAGTGGAGCTTTTGGAAATGTATATAAGGTAAACTTCTCTTTTGCTATTATTTTACAGATTTGAGGGGAAGCTTCATGAGGAGAGTCTAATACCTGTTCTAGGCACAGCTGTCCTTTGAATCTCAATTGGGAAATGCGGGTGCAAAAAGGCCTTTGTGGATCTGAGCTTGTTGGTAGTGTTTGCTGCGATTTTGCTTGTTCCATGTTGTATTTGTAGGATTGACCAGTGTATCTCTTAGGTTTCCTACCTTACTTTCTCTCAATTCCTTTCCACTACCAGCATTTATGTCTATTGAAAAGGCTAATAAATCTCTGCAAAACCACAAAAATTCAAGCATGTTTCATCTGAAAAGCAACACTGGGCACAGATGATGTTACTTCAAACACCGTTCAAGTTCAGTAGTGTACTGCTAACCTGTACTGTTGGACTAGTTCTTTTACTAATCACATCATACACAAAAAATGCTATGATTATGAATTCTGTGAGAAAGGTTTGGACTCTGATAACTAATCTAGTAGCCATAATACCATTATTCCTATCCCCATCCTATATTTATTGTACAAAGATTTTATCTTATTTATAGGTTAGAAAACATAACGGACAAAATCTCCTTGCAATGAAAGAAGTCAATTTACACAATCCAGCATTTGGAAAGGACAAAAAAGAGACAGCAGTGTAAAAAACATTGTCTCTGAATTAACCATCATCAAAGAGCAGGTGTGTGTCATGAACTCTAGTTTGATATGTCAGCATTATGAATTATTAACTGTGAGTTCTCATATAGAAAGCTGCCTGGTGGAAAAGGACCTGGGGATGCTGGTTGGCAGCTGCCTGAACATGAGCCAGCAGTGTGCCCAAGAAGGCCAGTGGCACCCTGGCCTGTATCAGCAACAGTGTGGCCAGCAGGACCAGGGCAGTGATTGTCCCCCTGTGCTCGGCACTGGTGAGGCAGCACTTTGAATCCTGTGTTTAGTTCTGTGACTCTCACTACAGGAGAGACATTGAGGTGTTTGAGCTGGTCCAAGGGCAATGGAGCTGGTGGAGAATAAGTCCTGTGAGGAGTGGTTGAGGGAGCTGGGGGTGTTTAGCCAGGAATAGTACTCTGTTTTCCTCCTGATTACTCTAGTAATGTGCAACATTTCTCTGCATTTGGGATAACAGTGAAGGTACACTGGAGTTCATAAACAAGTTTGTGGAATCCTTGTAGTATCCTTCCTTCCTGTGTGTAGCTAAGCATTTTAAATACTGTGCCATCAGTTTAACTATTCTAAGCATCTACATTTCTTTCCTCATTGTAGCTTTATCATCCAAATGTTGTACGGTATTACAGAACCCTCTTGGAAAGTGACTATAAATGCCACATTGTACATAACGAAGAAATAGAAATATAAAATAAAACCACTTAGACGTTGTCAGGAGTGTGTCAAGTTTGAGCAATAATCTTTCTTCATGAACTGCTACAAGTTCAAACAGGCTTATATTCCTTTAAAATTGAAAAAAAAATGATGAGAAATAGTATTTTTATTTGTTTATGTATCAGTAAAACTGGATGCAATGTAAACATGTAGCAGGCGTCATTCTTCTCTAAAGATCCAGTTTACAATTGAAATGCTAAATAGGGAGAATAGCTATGGTGAGTAGTAGAGTGAATGATATAGATTGCGAGCCATATTGTTTTAATTTTCTTTTCAATAAAGAGTTATCTACATACACCTGCCTGCTGAGTGATTATCAGGCAGTGATTTCCTTATAGTTCTGGGATATAAATTGAGGAAAAAATTGAACAAAAAAGAGTAGAACTAGACTTAAATGTATCTGTCTGTACAAATTAAATTTTTAAAAAGTAAAAAATAACAGCTTCTAAAATATATTTTTACCTCAAATACTCTATTTTAAAATGCTTTCTATATAAATACAATGTTATATTAATTTCTTTTGTGTAGATGACAGATTGTACATAGTCATGGAGCTCATAGAGGGGGTACCATTGGGAGAACACTTTTACTCTTTGAAGGAAAAGCAGCAACAGTTTACAGAAGACAGAATATGGCATATATTTATCCAAGTAAGGGCCTCCATGCTTTTTGCCAGGACTTTCGTACATGTAATTAGTAGCACCATGTTTTTAGGCTAATAAATGACAAAGTAATGCTTATTGTATCAGTCACTAATATATAGCTGTAAATTTAATTTTATGTGCCTTTATTTAGGTTGTAGTTAAGAATCTTTGTAAAGCTCTTTCTGTTTATTTTTAAGCTCTGTCTAGCTCTTTGTTATTTGCATAAAGAGAAGAGGATTGTTCATCGAGATCTCACTCCAAACAATGTCATGTTGGGGGATAAAGACAAAGTTACAGTTACTAAGTAAAACTGCTTTTTTTGAAGACAGTTTCTCAAGATCTACCTGAGGAGCATTTCTTTATCGAAAGAGGGAAGGTTTCAGTTTCCTGGGTGGTGTTGGTCACCATACCTGGAAGCTAGTATATTATTGCATCATTAAACTGTTGCGTGAAATCATTGAATCACAGAATGGACTGGATTGAAAGAGATCTTAAATATAATCTATTTTCAACCCCCCTGCTGTGGACAGGCCTTTCTCTAGATCAGGTTGCTCAGAGCTCCATCCATCCTGACCTTAAACACTTCCAGGGATGGACACCCTGTTGCAGTGCCTCACCACCCACACGGTAAAGAATTTTTTTCCTAATATCTAATCTAAATCTACTCTTTTTCAGTTTGAAACCATTCACCCTTGTCCAGTCACTATGTGGTCTTGTTAAAAGTCCCTCTCCATCTTTCTCATAGGGTCCGTTCAGGTACTGGAAGGCCACAGTTAGGTCACCCTGAAGCCTCTTTTCAAGGCCGAACAAACCCAATTCTCTCAGGCTCTCCTCATAGGAGGGGTGCTTCATCCCTCTAATCATCTTGTTGGTCTTTCTCTGGACTTGCTCCAACATGTTTCTGTCCTTCCTGTGCTGAGGATCCCAGAGCTGGATGCAGTGCTCCAGGTGGGTCTCACCAGAGTGGAGTAGAGAGACAGAATCCTCTCCCTCAGCCTGCTGGCTACACTGCTTTGGATGCAGCCCAGGACACATTTGGCTTTCTGAGTGCTGGGTCATGTCCAGCCTCTCACCCACCAGCACCCCAAGTCCTTCTCTCCAGGGCTGCTCTGGATCTGTTCATCCCCAGCTTGTGTTGATAATGGGAATTGCCCTGACCCAGGTGCAGCACTTTACTGTTGGTGTTGTTAAACTGCATGAGATTCCCATGGGCCCATTTCTCGAGCTTGTCCAGGTCCTTTGGGATGGCATCCCATCCTCCAGGTATGCTGACTGTACCACTCAGCTTGGTGCCACCTGGAAATTTGCTGAGGGTGTACTCGATCCCTCCATCTGTGTCATCAATGAAGATGTTAAATAACACTGGTCCCAGTATGGACCCCTGAGGGACACTACTTGTCACTGATGTCCACTGGGACTCTGAGCCATCGATCACTACCCTCTGGATGCAACCATTCAAACAATTTCTTATCCATCTAGTGGTCCACTCATCAATTCCTGTTGAGGGGAACCATGTCAAAGGCTTTACATAAGTCCAGATAAATGACATCTGTAGCCCTTCCCTTGTCCACTGATGTAGGCACTCCATCACAGAAGGCCACTTGGTTAGTCAGGCAGGACTTGCGCTTGGTGAAGCCATGCTGGCTGTCTTGAATCATCTCCTGTCTTGAATCACCTCCTGTGCCTTAGCATATCTTCTAGGAAGATCTGTTCCATGACCTTCCCAGGCACAGAAGTAAAATAATTGGTAATGCAAGTTTTGTGTTATCAGCCATGACTATATTTTTTGCAGCTATGGATGTCAAATATGATGGAGGAGATGATTTAGCCCTAAAATATTTGAACTATAGATATGCTTCAAGGCCTGTTTTTATTTAAATTAGCAAGAACATAGAAATAACCAGATTATAGAACAAGTGCTAATGAACATACAAAGTATAACTGTCTATTCTATTCCAATTCTACCATGAAATTGTTTAGTACCCTTCAGTTGTTCCCAGATCAGCTGCAGTGAGGTGCTATTTGTGTAAGTCTGTAGTAGTGAATATTCTTGATGTATGCCTCTATAATCACCACCGTGTGGAGGAAGGAACCCAGGCAGGTTCCAGGACAGGCTTTGAAAGCAATGTGTGTGTGAACAGTGCAAAGCATGGCATAGTTTTAGTCTTTGAGTGAATTAATACAACCTGGTACACACAGCAAGCCTTCCAGGCAATTCAGATCCTGTAGTTTTTGAAGTTCTCAAAGAACTACTGCATGTTTTCTTGCTGCTCGTGACACAGAAGAAAATATACAATTTGAATGCTGCAGAATTGTTGTGAGAAGTCTTTCTACAAAATTCAATCTCTCTTCTTTAAATATAACAGGAAAGTGTAGGCACATGCACACACCCATCCACAAAACACTCAGCTATAAATATTTAGCAACTGTTGTTTCATAGTAAATATTTTTACCTGATCGTGTACATACTTAAATTCATTCATTGTTAAATCATATGTGCTAAACCCCCTCTGGTATGTGCTAAAGCCCATCTGATTCTTAGTAATGACGCAGTTTTGAAAGAATGTGATTTAATGGTGCGTTTTTCCTTGAGTGACGAAAATAAATATTCAGAGTATTATTTTAAAGTACCATATAATTGTATTTTATATCAGCATACTGCCACTGAGGGGCACTCTTCTCTCAACAACCTTTCCTTATTTTTGCTCCATTCTAAATATAGAGAAGTCTAAATGTACTTTCAAATGTTGGCACAAAATTGCCCTTGAAAAGCATTTCTATTTCTGTCAGAGATTTGCAGGAGTTCAGGAAAATTGGAAGAACAGAAACTTATTTGGACCATTACTACAGCAATTAGTTTAAAACGATTGCAGTATTTAAACAAACACTTTTTTTAGTCCTACAAGTAGTACAAGTGTAGTACCTACTGAATTTTTGGAGAGAGCTGACGACATTTTATCTATTGTTTCTGAATTTAATTGAGCCTTGTTGTTTTACAACCTTAATGAAATTAAGACTAATTTACTTTCTCTCTGATGATAGTTAGTATGTACTGTATGGATGCATGCTGCTGTATTGTTCCTATCTCATATAGTCCGTGTATGCCAAAGACTGGAGCATTTTTGATCTTGATGCTTATATCTCAATATTTGAGGATAAAGGTACTGTCCATTAAGTACATTTCAAGTGGTTCTTAGTGAAAGTTTATCTTGATTTCAGTTGTGATAGAGTTAATATTCTTTCTAGTAGCTGGTACAGTGCTGTGTTTTGAATTTAGTATGACGATAATGTTGATAACACACTGAGGTTTTAGTTGTTGCTTGGTAGTGTGTACTCTAAATCAAGGATTTTTCAGTTTTCCATGCTCTGCCAGCAAAGAGCTGCACAACAAGCTGGGGGAGGGGACTGCATCCAGAATAGCTGACCTGAGCTAGCCCAAGGGATATTCCATACCATAGAATGCCATTCCCAGTATATAAACTGGGGCAAGCTGGCCAGGAGCTGCCGATGGCTGCTCAAGGACTGGCTGGGCATCTTTCAGCAGGTGGTGAGCAACTGCAGTGAGCATTATTTGTTTTTCTTGAGTTTTATTCTCCCCCCCCACCTTTTAATTACAATTGCTATTAAAATTCTAATAAATTATAGTACTATAATATTACAATATTACAATATTGTCGGGTTTCTTCTCCGTTTCTGCTTCTTTTCGGTCGGACTTTCCACTAAAGAGATGGGACTATCTCGGTTATACACGATTTATTACTTAAAATAACAAACAAGGTATCAGTCTCAGAGTTTGTGGAGCTTAGTAACAAATCGCCATAATGGCAGATAGTCACGAGTTTCAGGGTTACACGGCAGTTTATAACTTTCTGGTCCAATAAGCCATTAACACGAAACTTTGTTTTGACTTGATAACCTATCACCTCTGGTCACTTTTACTGCAGTGCGTCAATTTTCTACCAATTACCTGCTAAGTCACGTATGCCCATATACTTCTATTATAACATCTGAATTCTTAGCTTAAACTACAAAAGCACACCACTATACTTTAAAACCCTCCACCAAGTCACTCAACACACTTTCTTATTTATAGCTACAAAAACATAGGTTTATAATTCTTTTGCTTAGAATCCCTGTCCTGTCATCACATCAATCCGAGTTCTCTCCAAGGGTTAAGGTCAAATCCGTCATTGTCTGTGGAAGTTTTAACCCCTCGGTTTCCTACAAATATTATAATATTTTATTTTGTTTCAGTCATCAAACTGTTCTTACACTGACCCATGAGTTTTATTTTCTTTTTTTCTGATTCTCCTCCCCAGTGGGGAAGGTGAGAAATTGAGTATGTGGTGCTTAGTTGCTGGCTGGGGTTAAACCATGACAAAGTTACTACAAAACGTTAGATGAATGTGAAGCATATGTTAAAATATTGAGAAATCTCTGCACTGAATTTATCCTGTCAGCTTTTATTAAAAGAGAAGGTCTGCTCTAAGATCTACTAAAAATTGTAGTTCTGTGTTTACAAGCTGCACAGTCATCCTAAATAGAGAGAGTTCAGTTTTCTGGAGTCTTTCAAATCTGAAAACTGAGCCCAACTTGCCTTGATCTAACTAGAGTAATGTTCGTGTGGACTACCTGTGAAGCAGTGTTGTATGACTATGTAATTGGGATATGGCTGAAATTATTTTGCTTTATAAAATAATCTTAAAATACTGCCCTATTTTCTTTTCCTCAATCAGTCCTTCTGGAAATAGTAACTCTTGTTAATCTCTTGCTATAAGAATCTGCAGGCTGACAGTATAACAAAGGCAGCTCATTCATCTGTACCTAATGTTCTTAAAAATATTATCTTTAGAGAGCTGCCTTAGTGTCAGACTCTAATGGTATATTTTGATTAAAAAAAAAAATTAGTGGAGTGAGCAATACACTGGAGAAAGAGCTTCCAGAGACTAAGAATTTAATTCTGCAGCAGCCACACCAATGAACTGCTTTAAGAAAATTCTTGGACCCACAGATAGGCATTTCATACCATGTGTAGGAGAATGGGACCACTCACATTCCAAATCCCTTGAAGATATCTTATACAGTTTCTGCTTTTATGTTGGTGGAAAAGGAAAGGAGTGCATAGTGTGGGAGACATTTCCACCTTGCTATCAGAGCAGAAAACAATAAACCTGCTAAAGAATTATGCTTGTTTGTCCTGAATTCATGGAGAAAAGTTCTACAGGTGGCCCTTGCAGAACTTGGTAGAATTCCAGCAGAACTTGGTAGACAGAAACCTATGGTGAAAGAGAACAAGAATTCATACAGAGAAATCTGCAGCTGGCCTGGCACAATGCAAGATTAAGTTATGAGGGACCTCTTCTAGGTCTCTGAATATCATGTCTATAGGTCTTACTGAACAAGGAATACCTGAGGTAATTCCTCACGCTCTGGTGAGACCTTACCTGAAGTACTGTGTCCAGCTTTTGGGTCCTCAGCACCAGAAGGTCATGGACCTGTTGGAGTCAGTCCAGAGGAGAGCTGTGAAGAGGATTAAAGGGATGGAAACCCTCTCCTATGAGGAAAGGCTGAGAAAGTTGGGATTGTTCAGCTTGGAGAAGAAGAAGAAGTTCCGGGGAGACCTTAGAGCCATTTCTGTACCTAAAGGGGACTGTAAGAGAGCTGGAGAGGGACTTTTTACAAGAGCACGTAGTGGCAGGACAAGGGAGAATGGCTTCAAACTGAAAGAGAGTAGACTTACACTAAATGATGAGGAAGGAATTCTTTACTGGGGAGGTGATGAGGCACTGGAACAGGTTGCCCAGAGAAGTTTTGGATTCCTCATTCCTAGAAGTATTCAAGGTCAAGTTAGATGGGGCTCTGAGCAACCTGGTGTAGTGAAAGGTGTCCCTGCCCATGGTAGGGGGTTTGGAACTTGATGATCTTAAGGTGCCTTCCTACCCAAACCATTCTATGGTAATAGTACGAAGAATTTTTGAATATTTATAGTCACACTGTGTTTTCTTAAGTAATATGTGTGGTTAGATATTTTCTTTATTCAGATCTTTCTTTATGGTTTTGTTTTTAAACTTATACAAGGCACAAGTGAAAGTGCTAAGCCCAGGAGGTGCTTCATTCTAATGTGAAGACTATATAGCTTGTTTTGTATTTCCCAGGACACCTTTTACACATGTCAATTAAATTTGAATTATCCTAACCTTTTTTAGGCTGTTTTAAGTTGTGTGTTGTTGCAAATGTAAACAGACATTTACAATCTGATCCTAACCAGGCTGTTTCTGACTGCAGAGAACTTTAGGCATGTGGTTGTTTTGTAGTCTCTAGAACTGCCCACCCTACTCATTTTCTGTTTAATTTCTGACATAAATTTCATAGGAAGGGGTCCATAACTGCGGTCTCTTATGCTGGTACAGCATTTAATCATAATTGATTGAGGTACCAATGCTATGAAAATACGAATACTAAATCATGCCAACCTGCAATTTTGTAAAACATCTCATTCTAAACTGATAGAAAAGTATTACTGAAATCTTTGGTCAGATTGAAAGTCTGATTTATTGTTTCAGACACACACAAAAAAAAGTGGAATTTTAGGCGCAGCCTGGATTAGAGTTATTTTGTTATAAGATTTTAGAGATCCATTGAAGCAATATTACCTTTCCTTTTAATCTGCCCAGCTTTTTATATAAGACATTGAGAAGTTACAGTTCTAAATTGAAAATGTGTATCTGCTTTTATTGCAGCTATATTTTACTGCAACTGTATTTTATTTCTAGCACAGTGTATTTCTGTCTAGAGCTCCATAGCTGTATCTGTTTGTAGGACAAAACAGAAGACTCTGTAGATCATCACTTTTCCTCAGTGTCATTTAGTTGCAGCAAGGTTTAGACCTTGATGGTCAGAGGGCTGTGTTGAATCACTTGGACACTTTTCAGAGCTGATATCAAGGAGAATTGTGAGGGGTACCATACTCTCTTTCGGGCAGCATGTTCTGTTTAATGTTTAGTACACATGATAAAATAGCAGCTGAAAGGATCTGTATGGATCTGAACCTAGGGTTGTATAGCAGCAGAATGCTAGTTTTGAGACAACCCATCTGTCAGATAAACTTCTAATCATAGCAGGCAGCCATGGAGTGTCAGAATGGTGAATTGAATGAAACTTGGAAAGTTCAAATAGTCTCTGGATGCTGAAAGAAAGCTACCTGTTGATTTTGTAATTCAGAATATTTGCTTGTTGAGTGCGTTATTTAAAAGACCTGTTGGCTCTGGATTCTGTTCCGTGCCCAGAGAAGCAGTAGCCATGAGATAAAGTGGATATAACCAAAGTCTGTTGTGTGTTAGTCACTGTTCAGATTCATTTCAATCAGTGCTGCTTTTTTAGCAGATTAGATGGCTCATTTAACTAATATTCATTATCAGAATTGCTACTCTTCGCACTGAGGTTCAAGGAAGTCCTTCTAGTACTCTATTTTTGAAGTTATTTTCAGAATAGGCTGAGCAGAATCTTCTTGTTTACATTCACACTGTAAATCAAACATTCTGGAAAACATTGGTGGATTAATAGCATGATCACATCTCTCTTTGAAAATCTCACTTTTAGATGTGGATCAGTACCTATGTTCCTAGTGCAAAAGTTACAAGCTTCACAAAACCAGCAGTAGATTGTTTACAAAGCATTAATAATAGCACAGAAAGGAGAATGATAGAATAGCTAAAAGGTTTATTTGGGAATGAGGAGAAGTTAATTCTGTTCCCATTCTATATATGGGGAAAAGTAGAATAAGTATGTACTATTGTTGATTAAATTGGAAATTATCTTGATTTTAGCATAGGTTTTTATGGAAAATAAAATTAACGTTCTAATTTTATACTCCAAATCACTGTAACTCAGTAAGATGCTAACAAAACTTGGTTACAACTGCAAACTTGCTGAAGAGAAGCAAAAGGTTCTTCTCTCATCCTGAACCCTTCAGGATAGGAGAAGAAACTGTTCAGTGTGTTGACAGTGAAAATCTGACGTGAGCAGGTTGAAGCTTATATATAGGGTGAATTTGATACTCTGTAAATATTCCTTTTTGCTGTGCTTTTGGTCTGTGTCTGTGTATTTGATTTTAGGAAAAATTAATGGCATTTTTGAATAGAATTCAAATATAAATTAAAGCAACAAATGTGCAAATATGACATTATTGTTGTTAAGATGTATCTTGATAATTTTTGTCTTATTTACACTGCAGAAGATTAATCTACTGGTTGAGAATTTTGGGAAATAAAACAGCAAATTAAACTACAGATTCTCTTAATAAAAAGAGAAAAATCCCATTGCAGCTATCTAAAATGCTCATGTGAATAGACTCCTAAGATTTAGAAACTTTCTGTAATTTGGCTATCATGAAAGCTGCAGAGACCATTCTGTAGATAATAAGATACTAGTCAAGTCAGCCTACTCCTATTTCATAGTTCTGTCTTTCCTTCATGCCCTCTTCCACAGATTGTTAATCTTTTTTGAAACTACCTTGTTTCATTATCACTTATTCTGCAACTCTAAACATAGTGTAAACAAGTGAAAAAAGTGAAGGAGGGTGTTTCAGAATCTAAAGGATTATGACTACATCATATTGTCTTAATTTTTCTTCTTGTTTGAAGATTGTCTTGTATGGTTGTATGACTATTTTTTAACAAATTTTAAAAAATTATAATAACACTAATTAATAAGGGATCATCTTCCTATTTGGTGACACCTTCTTTTAATGATACGTGAGGCAGGCCTGTCACAGTTCTCAATGAAAGTTATTTCATGTGTTTGTTAGTTATTGTGCCAACTTTTGGTGTCACACACCAAATAATGATGGAGTATTAAAAGTTGCAGACTAATTTATTTATTTTTTAAGACAGATGCTTAAATAAATTAAAAGAAGAAATGTCACTAGTTTGATGCATTTTAACAGCTGGCAGTTCTTTTTCATTCAATTCTTTATTATAGGCTTGAAAAAGCTAAGAAAAAATGCTTATGCTTAATATAAAGCTGATTGTCCTGGGCTTTACATTCCTTAGCTCTGGCAGCACCAGTTGTATGTGAGAGCTTCTTGCTGGTGTGAAGAAAGTTTAGCTGTATTTGGAATAAATAGTTGCCAGTGAAAGGGTTTTATCTCTCCGTTTCTGAGGACCTGAGCTTAAAAGGAAGAGAATATATTTACTCAATCTGGCTGATTTTTCTCTTGCTTTCTTTTTTTTCTCCAGATAATCATTAATGTTGTATTAAAATAAAATACTACTTCCAGAACTGAGATGTTCAACTCTCTTCTTTCCTTTACTGAATCTTTCAAGCAACTGGAACTGAATTTATTTTTTGTTGTAATGTATCAATACTCTTCCTTCATCAAATATTATTTGAAGAATTCTAAAGGAAGGAATTTAGAATGATTCACCCCAATTAATTCAGGGAAGTATCAACATTGCAAAATCCTGTGGTCCTTTGGGGATTAACATTTTGTGAAGCGAACTGCCTGAGGACTGCCTTAACTCAAGGGAAAAGGGAGGCTTCTTGCTGATCCTATTAATTTAGCATTCTTTCTACTTATATTTTCCAAGCACTGCAGAGCTAGTCCTTCTTTGGACATTTTGTTAAAAGAAAAATTATCTGTGGCTTGAGTGTCTAGATGTGGCTTTTTTATCAAAGGCCCTTTCTAAATTCAAGAACTGCTCCTTTTCAGACCTGGAAGGCTTGCACTGAGCAAGAACCAACAGAAACTAATTTTTCTTACCTTGTATTTCTTCTGATCTCCAGCTTCTTTTGAGGAGTAGTAACATTTTGAAATAAAATTTTTATGAACTGTGTCATAGTAAAAACAATTGGAATAGGCATGCTATGGGCTCTGTCCAAGTAGAACAGCAGTCTTAGAATATTTTTAACAGTATTATTTACTACAGAGATCTTCCCACTTGTGAAGCAGTATTACAATACAAAAATTATTAACAGGGTTTATCGAGTACAGTAATGTTTTCTTGCTCTTTGTGCTTAGACTTAATGAAGTGCGAAGTATCTTAGCTGCGCTGTTGTGTTGAGGCAGCAGTGGAGTATTGAACTGGAAAAAACAAACTGTTTGCATGGAACTTTGATTAAAAATATAGTCTCTAAAGACTGTGTGTGACATTTTGTGAAAGACTACCTGGTAATTACACAAAAGGCACTTATTTTAACATAATTACATGATCTCCTAAATCTACGGCTTTTGTCAAAAGGCAAGGCTAAGATTCACCATTATTCTTAACAAATTCCATCTTTGAACTTGAACTATCAAGTTATTAGACCCCTTCTACATGCTCCTTTGAAATTTAATTTCTTGGGAAGTTCACCCTTCCCAGCTGTCATAATTTCAAGGAAAGCAAAATAATTACCAATAAATTTAGATTATTTGATTGTTAGAGATTAGTATTAGATCACTGCTTATTACATACGTACCATTGTCATACCGTTTGTTGAAATATATTAATAGAAACTTGAAACTGGTCATATAGTTTAGATTGAAGCCATTAGAAATGTGCTTATAGTATTTTTAAAGCTGGTAAGCCTGATTCAAATGTAAGTTGTTGATGAATGTGGAGATAAAAAGATAGTATGGTCCAGTTCTGTAAAATGTAAAAGATAAAAAAAAATCCCAAACCTCCCTTCTACCCTCCCCCAACTTTTCAGCTGTTGTGACTGAGCACTGATTGTCATGCAGAGAAGGTGGCTATTGAGATGTGAATCTTTTCATCTTTTTTCTATTATTGTAGCTGACTTTGGGCTTGCAAAGCAGAAGCAAGAAAACTGCAAACTTGCATCGGTAGTGGGAACCATCCTATGCTCATGGTAAATACTCCTGCAGATAACATTCAGTCCAGCAACTTCCATCCTCATGGCTACTCTTGGAGCAGATAGGGAAGTTACAGTGGAGTAAGGAACAAGGTGCAAGTCACAAGCTATTCTGCAATAGTTCATTGCCTGCCTATTTTGATGTTGCCTGTTCTTACACATGGTGGTTACTGTGGGTTAAGTTGGTGCAAAAATGAACTAATTGCAGTAGTGTAGTAACTTATTCACCTATATATAGAATATCCTTATAGATAAAGAAATGTGGGTTTAAATTATGAAAATGTGTATGTGAACAGTATCAATTGCCACCACCACATGTGATGGCCTTATACCTGTAGGAATGCTTGGCCTGCAGGCTATGATAAGTAAGTAAAGGTTCCAAGCTATCAGGGGAGCTACTGGTTGCTCCTCTGAATTAAGAGGGAGTCAAGAACTCAGGCATTTGGCAGTTGAACATAATTCATTTTGCCATTTTTGAAATTGTTGCTTGTGAATTCCTAGTGCCAGAATGATAATGATTGACACTTAATCCCTAGAAATCCCTAAATCCTAAAATGGCTTTGAGAGTGAGACCTTGTAATGTGTTAAATATTCAAGTCACATACCTTGGAAGACTAATGCTTATACTTCTTAGTAAGGTAAAGCAAAGGTAAGGGGATTGCAAGGCTGCCTTAATTGGTTCTCCAAATATTCCTGAAGCATAGCACAGTCTCTGAGTGACACTGGATCTGTGAGTGATGGTTTGGGTGTTTAAAGTGTAGTAAGAGTTTGGTATAACTAGTTATGTGCCATCTTTTTCAACTTCTCTGAAATAATCAATTTGTTTTGTTCACTTCTAACTGGGCAGAGAAGCTGTTACGAGAAGTTATTGTGTTCTTTTAAACACCAATTTAAAATAGAGGTGTCAGAGGTGTCAAAACCATGCTGCTGTGGCCCTCAGGCTTACTGAACTGTAATTTTTCTTTTCCTATCTACATTTATTTCTTCTTTTTTCCTGTTAGATGCCTGTTTTTTTTTAATGGATATCTTTTGGGGTTTTTGTATCTTGTAGGAAATTTTTGTTTGAGTCGTGTTCTGTAGATTTAAATGCTCTTTTTTTTTAAGTATAGTTTTTGCTTACACTATATTTACTATTATTCTCATACCCGGTCTTTGTGCATGGAAGTTCACATCAGACCTAGAACTTTGGCAGTTCTTTTTCTGCCTCTTTATCCAGATATTTGGAGCCTGGATTGAGGATGAATGTTCCTTACATGTTGCAGTCTCTCAAGTAAATGGTCTTTTGGGATGTAACTTGTCAGTTCTACTCCACAGGCAAAATCATGGAAGCAGTGATCCTTGTCTCTCTGCAGTCGGAAAACAGAACAGGGATGCAGTACAGATGTCTTTGTATTTAGAATATATGCGTGAGTAGTATTTAAAATGACAGGCTAAAATATTAGTCTTTCCAATGTCATAATAGTTTAAGAATGCTAAAAAGGCTTTGCAAACAGCAGCATGCACTGGGTGCCGCCTTCAAGGTGCTTGGTTAATACTGTGTGTGATGGTGGGCTTTTTGAAATGGAAGCCTGTTCACAAGGGATAAAGGGAACTGGCGGAGTATTTTAGCACTTGAAGGAGGAGAAGTCTTGAAGGAGAAATAAGAGCCTATAGACTTAATCAGTGCTTGGATTAGATTTTTGTGGGGTTTTTTTTTTGGTATTATTGAAGTAGATGTTAAAGACTATTAAGAAATCAAAAAATTAGGACTACCTACCTACCAATATTAGTTTCTGCACAAAAAAAAACAAACTGAAAGGAGAAAGAGAGGAGACAGCACTGTCATCTTAGAATGGCAGAAATTACTTCCTTCTGCACTGACAGGTAATAGCTCTGAGTAGTTTGAGATGCAACCCTTATTGGAGCAGACAATATGGTACAGAAACAAAACAATAAATGTAAAGAGTAGTGTTTGATGCTTATTGTTTAAATTTGACTAAGCAGTGTTATGCAGAATGGTTCGGATAAAAACACATCACTGTATGTACCAAACATGTTTGTATTTGGGCTTGACTGAATCAATTCGCTAATACAATTTTTTGAACCTTGTGTTATCAAAAAATAACTGCAGACACTGTTATATGTTCAGAGAGAGGCTTATATAATTATGCTTTGTAATTGTGGTGGTTTTTAATTTTACTTCATACTAGGTTGTATTCTACTATCACACTAATTAAATTCCTTTTAATTGGTTGTGTCCCTGAACCAAAAAAATCCAGCAATGTTCTGTACATTAGAATACCAAATGTATTAAATGGATGTGTTTACACTTAATACATTAAAAATTGAGGAAAAGACTGCTCTAGGGAATTGGTACCGAGTCCTGAAGTCTTCCTAGCCCATAAGTCACTAGAAACAATCTGCTACAAATTAGTGATGACAGTCTTTATTATCATGCTGTCTTGAAGGCCTTCCCAGAAGAGACAGAGCAACTGTCCATGGTTATAGAGAATGATGTTTCCTTTCATTTATACCTTCCATTTCTTTGCTGCAAAAAAAGGATTGTAATTTAAGAAGAGGGACATACAGCGGATTAAGAGATTTATATAATTGTATATGTATAGAGACAATTTAGATAAACTCTGGGAAATGAAGGGAATTTTGAGATTGGGTGGAATAGAGAATCCCATCATAATTCCTTGAGAACTTGACTGATCTTGAAAAGCTGTTGAGAAACTGTGAGTAGATCCCTCAAGTGTCATTAAGAAGCAGACAAGAAAGTTCCACATTAGTTGGCAAGCTAACTTGATCTTTCTGAAACAAAATTGTTTTCAAATGTTAGGAAACTGATGCACAGAATGATGTTATTTATTTAGGTTTTTGTACTAAAGTTGAAGAGTTTTCTTGTTGCTGTGTTCTGAGGAAACTCCCAGTTCAGTGGTATTTGGAGGTGCTATTTTACTTGTGTCCTTCATTTTCTACACTGTGGAAGAAAAAATATCCCTTGATCTTAGTTTCTGTTTATGGACTACACACTGTCTGTATACTGTGTTCTGTTAACCAAATTTCTTTTCTATTACTGGTCACTGCTTCTGTTTATAACCATATCTTGTGAGAGCACTACATAAATCAATATTCTCGTGTGATTTCATGTAGAGACCTGCAGTAGCTGTGTTGCTTATTGTGGTGACATAATATTTTCACTTATTTAAAGCATTTTTGTGTTGGGAAAGGTAATTTGAGATGAGAGAGTGTGTTGTATTTTCATACATACTTTATTTTTAGCCTTTATGATGCCATATGGTCAAACTGATTACCAGATTTTCCAGCAGTGCTTTCTTCTTCCAAAAATAGTATCTGAAACATTTTACCAATTTCAACAGAGTTTGAAAGTTTTGGTTCTTTCAATGTTTGTGAAAATTTGGTGATGGATAGCAAGCAGCGAAACAATTCAGTCTTGGTGAGAAAACTTTTTAAACTCAGCTGAAATGTTTCCTTCCAAATAGCTGCAGTACATTCTGTCATGTAACAGTAGTTTGGTGTGTTTAGATAACCAAGAGAATAGGAAACTGAAGGTACTGTGGAATGATGAGGGAGAACAGAAAACTAGTGGAAAACTGGTCTTGTGCTAGTTTTGTCGTTCATGAAACAGGTGACTCCTGGAGGGGATTTGCTGATTTGAATAGAAAGGTAACAAAAGTTAAATAATCCTTTCAGTATATTAATACTGATTTTTTTACCAGAGGATCTTCTGAAAGTTGATTAATACAGGTGTTCACTCTGAGAATGACAGATAGCAAGGAAATACAATTGTGAAAGTTTGGTTATGGTGTAGACATAGGTTTATAATAATGTGTGTCAGCGAAAAGTCCAATGCAATTGGAGGTGGAATCCACAGGGACAACATAGGTTGAACGTGCTGGCAGTGCTGTCCCCATGTGTAACCCATAGCACAACTCTGTGTAGAACATTATAGTTCATTATGGGCACCCCGTGACTGAAAATGCACCTGGATGAACCTCAAGGAAGAACATTACAAGTACTTGACAGAGACTGCCTTACAAAAAGATGTTCAAAGGATTTAATTTTATATAGTTTTTATTAAGTAAGAAGTTTGTCTAGTTTACTGTCACCTGATATTTGAAATGTACTTAATACCGTGTCCAGTGTGACATAGCGTTATACTTGGGAGTAAAACTGGAAATTATGTGAAACAAATTAAGAAAGCATGAAGATATCTGTATTTACCTCCGGAAAAATATTCCAGTGGCAATTATAGAAGTCCCACCATAAGAGATAACTTGATACTAGACAGGAGAGAATGAAAAAAATCTTGGACTAAAAGAAAGCAGGCCACTTTGGAAGTAGCATGGACTAGTCCATACAGGTGTATTTTTCCTGTCCTGAGTAGAGTTGTTGTACTCACAACATCTTGTAAGTAGCTTTAAGCCATAGCACAGATTGTTTACATGAAAGGGAGTATGAAAACAGTTTTCTGTATTTCTTTCCTATCAGGTGAGTGGTCCTGATCCACCTTCTAAAGAGTTACTTTAATGCTGAGGGGTGGGGTGTAGCATGTAATAATTTTATAGACTCCATGGTGACTTTAGACTGCTACCTTGAGGGGAAAAAATGTACTACCATAATACTTTATAAATCAACAATGTACTTCTTGGAAATAGTTATTTCTGTAGGACTTACATAAATTGTACAGCAAGTATTTTAATCTATAATAATAATTATATTACTATCTCTTTGAAGGAGATAATAATGATAATGAATACTTTTTGTTAGAATAGGATTAACCATTTCATCAAACTAATTTATGAGCTTGTAAATGTCTTTTAGTCCAAAATTCTGGCATTTGTTTGCTAGAATTCTTCTTTAATTTAAATTTTAAGTAATGTTAAATGAGCTGCATTTAGATAAACTATGTTCTTATGTCATCTGAACTGCAGGACTTAGAATACTTTTGATGGGTTTATTTCTGCCTTTCCCATTCTCTTCTATATTCTAGATGTTAGCTGCATTAGTATCTTGGCAAATCCTTACTATTTCTAAATCTTACTGTTTCTTGTTCCGCTTTCTTTTGCTGCTCAGTATATAGTGTGCTGTTTGAATTTCTT
Source organism: Rhagologus leucostigma (assembly GCA_013397725.1). Classification (NCBI taxonomy): domain Eukaryota; kingdom Metazoa; phylum Chordata; class Aves; order Passeriformes; genus Rhagologus; species Rhagologus leucostigma. The sequence goes on along the minus strand of VZTD01005399.1, from coordinate 516,273 downwards.
GTGCCATTATGTGTCATCTTCCTGTCTTGGATGTTTCCTAAATAGCCTGCTTGCTGTTTTACCATTTCTTTGATGGTCAGTTAAAGCTGTTTGCTCTTTTCATTTGGATCTTGGGATTTAGTTTCTGGTGTGGCCTTTGTTCAGTTGCTTGCTTTTTCATAGAAACCAGATTTCAAAGTTCTATCAAGGATTGTTCAAACTGACTTAGTCTTTCCTTGGTATGTTCCATCTCTTCCGATTGAAGGAGTTTGAATTTAAGTACCCCGTGATTTCAGACAGACCCATATATCTGCACTTGCTGTCTATTCTGCTGAAGAAAGCTCTTTTCCTGGGTTACTGCCCAGTATCTATCTAAGTTCTCCACAATTTATCTACACAAGCAGGGGTAAATGATTTTGTGACTAGAGATGTAGTACAGTGTTAATAACTATGTGATCCCACTTGCAGACAAGTAGTCTGTATTTTTATGGAGAGCAAGGTGCCAAGTTATTAAATTGGGAGAAGAAGGGCTATGTAAGTGTAATTTGTGGGTAGGTTTTGTTGATTATTATTTACAAATTAATGTGTATGTTAATTCTCTTTCTACTTCCTATCTCAAGAAAAATTGATAAAAGCTTTAGCTTATTCCTGAAAGGATTTTTAGAGAGAATTTGGAGAAGAAAACTGTGGAATTAAATGTTTTTTGCATCACAGGATCATGTGACAGTTCCATTTAGGTGTCTTGTCCTATTTTGCTTCTGGTCTGTTTCTCAAGGGTGCCCATTGCTGTGGTTTGGTAGGGAGCTGAACAGAACAGCTTACCTCATGTGAGGCTGTTGTGGTCTTCACAGTTTCATATGTGCTCCAAGTTTTTGATGAGGGAATAAAGTAGTTACAAGTGCCTCTTTGCACTTAAGAATTGGGAAGAGGACCTTATGCTCTGAACATGCTTTTGCCTTGGGTATTTAATGATTTAGGTATGAAAAAGGTATTTGTTTCTTTGTTTTTGTTTAACAAAGCAATAGGAATAAAGAACAATAGAATAAACCTTTTAAAAATGTTATTTGATTTATATTCATATGTGACAAGGGTGAATTAGAAGTGAGTTGGTGGCAGTTTTTCATGTGTTCTAGAACAATGTCTTACTACAATGCTAGAGGCCATAAGTTATTTTTCAAAGTTGGTATGTTAGGCGTCACCAAGCAATAGTGTATAAAGTTGGCACGCATAAAAGCTTGAAGGTTTGTAAATTCAAAGAAATACAAATCCATTGCTGAATGTTATCTGGATGTCCATATCTTTATTTTCAAAAGTGTAAAATGAAAAACCCGAGAAGGTAAATTATAAAACATCTTGACTATTTCAAACAGAGAGGTACTGAATTGTGTTGAAAGAAAGCAATAAGTTAGCAAGTTCTCTAAGTGGTTGATTAACAGCGGTGTAGCTGAAATTTACACTGGTTTATTACTGGGATCTTCTTTTTACACATTTCTCAGTGCTCGTTAACATTTGAGATTGAGACAGATTACACAAATTTACTACTATATGCAGTGTAAAGTGTCCTTCCACATAAAACCAGGGTTTTTTTTAGAAGATACTAGGAAAAACGTAAGGCAGGCATTATATGGTCTGCTGTATCCTACAGTTATTAGTGGCCTGTCACTGACTGTGGATTGGTTTTGCCTCTCTATAGACTAAATTATAAGAATATAGAAGAGCATTCTTGGCAGAGACCGGCAATGCTTGGACTAGAAAATGAAACTGTTGAAATTACACTGATGAGAGAGCATACACATGAAAGTGGCCTCTCTTAGCTGACTTCACCCATTTTAAAACTACATTCCCCACCTGGTGGCATGAGGGTTTATCACACTGTAAAATAGCCATCTGAAGCTGGTAAATTTCTTCCCTACCCTTGTGCATTTTAAAACTTGGTGGAACTGATGAATAAGAGATGAATTTTTCTCTAAGTATCAGTAGAAGTTTAGGATGTCTGAAAAGATGTCTTTTGTGAATAAGAAATTATATATACATTTTTTTCTCCCAAAAATATTTAACATAATCTGTAAGGAGAAAAATGGTAGCAAGTTAGACAACAACATAATAAATTATTATAGACTTACTTGGCCATACTTTTTCGATTTCAAAATAGAAAACTGTGAATGTAAAATTTTAACTAGTGATTGAAAATCCTGTTCCTGCTTCATCACTCAAAGGATAGACAGAATATCCCCAAAAGGTTTATGTTGAATTCTTTATGTGGGTGAGAAATGCAAATAGCTTTCAGCAATATTCACAGAACCTCTTTATTCAAACTGTCAGTTTTGTGGCTCCTGTTTCTTCTTCCATTGGTTTTAGTGGTAATTATGAAGCTATGATAATGAATCTGTATCTATAGCTTGTGGCAAACTATCCAGAGAAAAATTGTGACATGCAGCAACTGCTTTTCTATTTTTTATTTTGGGATGAATCTGGTGCTTCTTTTCTTTTTCTTTTTCCTTGTATTATTTCCCCCTCTTTCTGTGACTCAGAGAACTGATTCTAGAGTAAAAGTAGGTTTTTTTTCACACTGGTCTCCAAACACTCACAAATTATCCTGCAGTGGTTTGGTAAAATGAAGATGGGTTCGTAGAAACCAAGAAATGGTGTCCAAATGCAAGCATTTTCTCATTCTTTGCACTGAAATTCATGGTCTTGGCACTTTTCTGAGAAAATAGACATGAACTGAAACAGAAGAGATTCTAACGTGGTATATGGAGATTTTTTTCATCATTGTGACAGTCAAATATGGAAGTGAGAGGTTGTGTAGTCTTTACCTCTGAAGATTTTCAAGACACTACTGAATAAATCCCTGTTTATCTGGGCCAGGGAACAGCAGTCTCTTTTTTATAGTGAATTATGGCAGTCATAGGTAAAAAGATTGTGAACATCCCTTTCTCTGCTTTGCTTTAATGAGTCTTGCCAGCAAGCAGTAAGGCTATCCATTGCAAGTGAGTATTCTTTTATAGGTATTTGAACAAATATATCTATATACCTGAAGTGAATAGAAGCTGCAGAGACTTTTTTAGCATTTGGGACCAAAGGAAACAGAAAAACCGCACTGATCAATGTATGGCCAGCTTGTCTGCTATCTCTCCTACTGTCCTGTCCCCAACAGTGGGAAAAAATTCAATATCCATAGGTAAGGAGGAATGGGATAAGCATGTTGGATACTTTGCTAATTTCCAGCTATTTTCAGGTTGGGTTACTTATTGAAATAGGTATGATTTCTAGGCATGAGTGTTTGTATAGCTAATAACTACTGCTGGAATCTCCATCAAACTTTAAATAATTAATTGAAGATATGATAAAGACTAAAAGCAATAACTGTCATTGTTAAAATCTTCAGCACTGGTGGATGATTATTTAGCCTTTCATGATCACTTTTTCTGGGAGTCAGTCTGAAAGAATCACTGCTGTTTTCATTAATTCATAACTGTCTAGTTGAAACCAAGTCTCATTTGAAAATACTCGTCCTTCTACAGGATGCCATATACCAGCATGTTCTTACACGTGTTGGAAGCACCAGTGAACCCTGTACCAAGATAAGTCAAGAGTGGCTTATTGAAGTTCTGTGCAGCTTGGGAAATCTTCACTGGTTGTGTCTCATGTAAAGTCAGCCTGATAGTGTTGACAACATTCTTTAGAAGCTTCAGAAGCTCTAGAAAATTAATGCTGTTTTGCAAACATCATTCCCTCATCTCCTCTTTTCCTCCCCCTCCAAATTTAGGACCTCTTTCTTAGTTTTGGAACTTCTGTCCACTAATAACTAATGTGAACATGAGCTAATCTAGTGAGTATAGTCATTTTTCATGTAGCTGTGTGGTAGTGCAAATGTAGCACTCAGATAAACAGTCTGTTTAAATCTCTGTTAAAAGTGTTCTTAAACAAAAAAAAATGACAAAATCACATCAGTAAGCAAAATTATAAATGAAAGCTTGATTGCAAAAGTATCTCCAAGGCCATGTAGAGGTGATTTGGTTAAATGTGTTTGATGTTTTACGAGTAGCACTATACTGAAAAGATTTGGTTATTATTATTTTTTTTAAAAATCCTAATTATAAATGTGGGGTAGTATGGGAAACTGTCTTCTGTATTTAAAATACCTACTTAATTTTGTGAAAAGGAAAAACTACTATTTGGATTGAGCAATGGCTCATTTTAAGGCCGTGGGCATAGAAGATTCTGTTATCAAGAATAAAAGCGGTGCTAATATGTTGAGCAAGAGTGACCTTTCTAAGAAACAATTATAAAATTGTCTGTTAAAGGATGCTGAGAATTTGGACAGTTATTCTGTGGATATAATTCTGTGTCTTTCATTTAAAAGAATTTAGTCTTGCATTTGCTATGGGCAAATATAGGGAAGGACTCTCTTGCAGTTAACATAATGCTGCTGGAGTAAGCTTTTTCAGCTTGAATATGTAAGTTGGAAATGATCAGTGATTTGCAAACTTAGATGAAAACTATAGCTATTATCTTGAATATGTTAGCTGCAAGAATTAAATAACTAATTATATAAGTATCTGCTGCCACTTCTAGTAGCTGTGGCTAATAGCATCAATAGTCGCGGTAAGGTCAGCCCTTGGAGCAATGGAAATTAAAATCTTTATCAGCTCTTAGGGTCTCCCCCTTTCTCTATTCTGTTTTGAATGCGTTTTATGATGTAGACATTCGTTTGCTAAAAATTTAATTAGTACTGTTGTCTGGTTTCAGCCAATTGAGTTATCTTAAGCTAAAAGTTAAAGGATGAGTACTGCCTTTACAAATAAAAAAACCCCTCATACTAATGCTACACCCTTAAATTTTCAGTGTTTGTGAGTAAGACTGGTTGCACTCATTCTTTCTGGTCTTGACCAGACAGTGACAGTTTATACACAGTTGTCATCTGAATTAGGCAAACCATATGTACTCCCACCACCCTCCTGTTTGTGGGTGGCAGTGTACAGGAACAAGAACTGGGTACTTTCTCTGCTTGGCATCCCTCACCAGTGTGGATCCAAAACATGCAACTTGACTGCAGAACTGTTTTGCTAGTCAACAAGTACTGTACCCCACCCACATTTCTAACTAGCAGATGGTGAGGCAAGCCTGTAGAACATGGTGAGCGATTTTACTACATCTCTTAAAAGTAAATAAATAATATTTGAAAATCCTATTTAAAAATCTAAATTACGGAACTAATTAGCCACAAAAGCATAACATCATGTAAGTATGGGATTTTATTCTCTGTAAAAATTTAATGGTCACATTAAATAAATATTACTTCAGTAATTTAAAGTATTTCTTAAGCATGAGACAGTATTTTTTTAAGGTATTGGTCATCCTAATGTTCTCAGTATAAGAGATTTCTGACTAAGACATTTGTTCTGGAAGAAAAGATCAAATACTATTCTGCTACAAGTCATTTTGATAAAAAAAAGGGATTAGATAAGCATTTAGAACAAGAAATCTTTCAGCATGAATAAACAGAAAAAATTACTTCATTAACTTTCAGCTACTGTGCATTTGTGCGAAATTATGCTAAAACTATAAACCTGTCAGCACACTATTTTTTCTATGATTTCTAAATCACAGTATGATTTTTCCAAGTCACCAGCTCGTGGGCTGCTGTTTGCTCTGGACATCAAGCATTTTCTCTGCTTCAGGAATCAAGATGCTGACATGCTGTAGGCCATGTCATGATTGTCTCTGTTTCTCTCAGTTGTATTCAGCTTGTTCTTTCTGTGGCTGCTTTGCAGCTTTTTGCATAATTACATAAATTTGGCTTGAATAATCTCAGTTTGGTATTTTAATATAATTTATTAATTTAAAGATAATTTTTAACTTGATCTCTCTATGCAATAAAATTATCACTAGAAATTCAAGTCAGATTTATTTTTCTGAATAGGAGCATACTTAGAACTTCACTAAGATAGGGGCTTTGCCTTATTGAGCTCATCATCTATATGGTAAGTTGAAATACTAATGTTTGCTCTAATAGGCACTTTTAATACACAAAAAGGAAATTTCCACAAGGACATCTAATGAATTAGTGTCACAGACAGTGTGATTACAGAAATGCTATTATGTTCTAAACTAATATTCACTACCCACTCTGTGGTTATGTATCAGCAGCAGCAAGATTCAAAGAAAATTGCTTATTAGGTTTGACCTAAGAATCTGTGTCTTGCTTGATCAATTTTATCAGAAGATTGTGACTTGTCAGTCTCTCTCCCTTCCCTGCACTGTGACCTCTCTTCTGACTTTCTATTCTGTTCACTTATGGTTCGTCTGGGGACCTCATCCCATATATTTTAAGAATCTGCATTTTGTACATAGCAGCAGGATATCCTCTAGCATCATGAACTGAATTTACACAGTACCTCTGAGCACCAAAATAAGACGTTTTACCAAAGATGTCTGTACTATAATTATGAAGATATAGTGGTTCCAAATTCTAAAGTGAAAGAAAAAGGTGAACAAGTCAGTTTTCAAGTTGATTTTACAGATTAAAGAAGTCAAGTATTTTTTATATCTCTGAATGAAAAAAACCGAACACATTCTGTGATATGATCCTTACTTACTGCTAAAACTTGAACTCCAACATCAGAATACATCTGCTAATGTAAATTGTTATCATCCAGGTTCGTGAAGAGCACTGAGGAAATTAAACAAAGGAAGTAAATTCTGTTTTGTACTCCATCAAGGCTGAAGTTACTGCCTTCTTCTATTTTCTTTAAATGTATCTTTACAATGTTTTTTTGTATTGTCATTTGGCTGCCTGCTGAGTGTCCATGTTGCATCCTCGCAAGGAATGCATTACAGTAGTTTTAAGAGAATGAAAATGATACAATGAGTCAAGTTTGTTTGCTTACATTAATAGCAAAACTATATCCATTAGCATGCTAAATACAGGAGTTGTACTCAAATCTTTCTGATGTCTGAATTAGAGGATGATGTGCCATACTTATCTGTCCTCTAGTCTGTTTTATTGAAATGTCATCATTGTAAACTAGTTCTAAATGCTGTAGTTCATTTGTGTCCATTAAGTCCAAAGACAATGTGAGTGGAAAGGACAAGTGAACAAAATATAAACCCCTAGTGTTGTGAGAAGAGGTGCAGTAGAAGTTGAAAATCTATTAATTGTACTTCTACTTTAAGAATTTGGCTAGTAAAGGAAACAAATGCAACCTTTTGAATGTAATTGTGTGTGCTCTGAAATTATGTTGTATTGAGTAACTAAATGTTGGGTGGGGGTTTTTTTTAGAAAATAAGCTTACTTCTAGGTGAATTAATAACACACTTGTGGCTTGGATCGCTTTCTACCTAGTCCTGAAGTTGTAAAGAGGGAGTGATGTGGAGAGAAGGGTGATGACTGGGCTGCAGGATGCATCCTTTATCAGATGGCCGCTCTGAACCCACCACTTTACAGCACCAATATGCTCTCCTTGGCAACTAAGGTATTCACATTTGCCAGATCAACCTCCCAGTTATTTTTGCATGTGTTATCATGAATGAGAATTCATATTTAAGGTTATTGACATGTAAACTGCTCTCAGCTCTAATGTGTGTGTCTTGTGAATGAGCACAAGTGTTTATTGTTGTGTGAACTGCTGTCTTACCATTCTAATTGCAAAAATTGCTTGTAAATGTTCAATACTGTAGCACTTTAATCTACAGTACGTATGTACACTAATGTGGATACCTGACTGGAAGAGACATTCTGCATTAGAAGATGTGTTCTAAGTTGTTCTGCAAGTTAGAGCTGATGATGTAATGCTCATCAGGTAGTTTCAAGGGACAATACTTATCATATTGGATCCTCAGCTAAATAATGGAGTGTTTTTCTTCAACAAAATGTAGATTTTTTATTTTTCAGATAGTAGGGGCTGTGTATGAACCTGTGCCAGAAGGACTGTACTCTGAAAAACTGTCATTTACCATTAAGAGGTAATTACTCATTTTATTTCGACATCCTCCTGAAAAGATGTTTTTGTTTTGTGTGCTTCCAGCAGAGATAATGTGACAGTTTGCAGACTTTAGCAACTGCCAGTATTCATCTCTGAATAGGAAACATCTCTGTATTTGAAGAAAAACAGCTATCTCCTTACACCAATAATAACATATAGAATATAGCTGCACACATGCAACTGGAAAACTCATACCAGTATAGTCAGGGCATTCATTTAGCCACTATACACTTTATATTCAGTATTAAAATTTGCATTTAACAATATCAGTACTGTATTTAATTCCCTTCACATAATTTTTTCCCCCTATAAAAATCCAGCATTTTGAGTAATTTTCAAATGCAGATTGTGGTCGAGAAAATAATGCTGTTACAGCATGTTACTTACAGATCACTGTATGATCATGTTCATAGCTTTTTCTGTTTATTTAACTGATGGAAATATGTTTTTCACTACCTTATAATTCTGTTAGCACAGCAGCAGATACAACAAAGTGATGGAGGAAAAGATGATCCTGTGCTTGCTACACTCACTCACCATATATTTCTTAGCTATGTTTATATCTTCCTGGAGATAATGTAATGTGTAAGGCAAAGTATAGAGTGAATTAGAGATTTAGTTAGCTCCCTTGATTTTTCCATTTTAGAAAAAAAAACCCACTTAGCACAGAAATACTTATACTTTCTCACTCAGATATTCAATTCTGTCTCTAAAAAGCACATTACCACACAAAGACTGAGTATACAGGAGCTAATAGAACTAACATTTATGATTAAGAGGTTCTGAAATGAATTTTAATGGAAATATTAAAATCTTTACATTACACAAGAATTTTTCTATGTATTTTACTAGCAGTGGGAAGCATGATGTGGTTTTTTTGTTATTGTTATTTGGGAGGGGCTATTGTTTTTAATAATATCTCTTGCTGTGGGTTAAATCTTAAATGTTATGTTATGTTTAGGTTTTTGCTTATGCTTTGTGAGATATTTAGGAAGAATAAAAACATTAAAGAAAAACAGTAATAATGAGATTTGAATTATAATATAGATGAGGAAACATTAACAGAAAAGATGTAGTTATTTTCAAATGACTGAAACAACACATTTCAAAGATGAATGTTGTAAATAAAAAAAAATTTCTTGATAATTATTTGAAGAAATATTGAAAGCTTCATGTAGCAACTGTAAATTTTCATTTAGTGTACTCATTCCTATTCGTTAGTATTGTTATTAAAATACAGTTTTATTGCTTTAAGCTACTAAAGAAAGTTCTGGAATCCTAGCCATCAAATTCCTTCGGAGTTGAACATCAATCTACTTGGTGTTTAGTCATAAATCATTTCCAGATACATGGGAAATGGATATAGGACTTGTTAAAAATCTCTTCTAGCTCCCTTTGTTCTTGGAAATTTTGCCCCATTTCAGTGAATTAAAATAAAAAATTAAAAGAAAACCCCAACCCACAGTATTTTTTAAGGGTATAAACTTGCACCTCTAAAAGAAATACAAAATTTAATGTAAAAAAGAATTTAAAAGTTATGAAATTAGTGAAATTAATCAGCATATTTAAGCAAATTTAGACAAAAATATTAAAATCAAGAAATTCAAGTATTGTAAAAAATTTTCAAAAGTGCTACTTTGCATGGCAGTTGTGTTTTACTAAGAAAGAGCTGCTTTAGAAATAATAAGTCATTCTACGGTGTTTTCTTTGAAGAAGAGTGTTGGGTTATATGTTTATGTTAGCAGGTCAGCAGTACTGTGCAAGGAAATTGTAGTAAATTATCAAGTTCATTGAAGTTAATAGATTTAAGACATAATTTAGTACATGCAGGACTGTGCAAGGAAATTGTAGTAAATTATCAAGTTCATTGAAGTTAATAGATTTAAGACATACTTTAGTACATGCAGGACTGTCCCTAGCAGCTTTCCTGTCCTACACTGCATACAAAATATTCTGGGGATTTAAAAATAGACATAGTAATATATTATTACTGTTACTAAACAGCTACCTAGGGTGCCTGAAACAAGAACTATAGACCTGTTAAAGTATTTTAGATTGGAAGAGACCCCTAGAAGTATCAAGTCCATCCTGCTTGATGCAGATACAATTAGATCTGGTTGCTCACTGCTCAGGGTTTTGTCTAAGTCAGCTTTGAATATTGAACGATGGAGATCCCACAACTTCTCTGAGCCCTCTGTAGTGCTTGTCTGCCTTTGTGATTAAAAGTAATAGTGATAATAATAAAAATTATTGTATCTATCCAGACTTCCCTGTGGTTTAACTATGTCTCTTGCCTCTTGCTCTAGCACTGTGCACCTCTGAGAAGGCTCTGGCCATGCCTTCCTGTTATGCAGGTAGCAATCAGATCTCTGAATAGGTGGTCCAGGTTCCTCTGACAACAGCCCTGCCCCATGTATCCCTGAAATTCATTGTTCACAAACCTTTGGAGAATGCACTCCCATGATCTAGGTCATTAATAAAGACATTAAATAGTACTGACCCAATATCAGTCCTTGGAGGATGCTACTTCCAGCCACCAGCTGGACTTTGTACTACTGATGACATCTCTTTGAGCCAGGAGGTTCAGCCTGTTATCTTCCTACCTTATAGTCCTTTGGATACTGTAGGATATTGTGTCAAACAAAAGCCTTGCTAAAATAAATCTACCCACAGAGTATACTGCTCTCTCCTTGTCCTCAGACAGCAGTCTCATCATAGACACCAGTCAGCCTAGTCAGGTATAACAGCTGTTTGGTTAATCCATCCTCACTGTTCCCAGTCACCTTCTTGTCGTTTTTGTGCTTGAAAACTACTTCCAGAGGAAACTGGTCTATTATTTTCCCAGACACTGAGGTGAAGCTGACTGGCTATCAGCTCCCTGAATCTTCCCTGTTGCTTTTCTTGGATATTTCTGTGATAGTCAGCTTTTATCAATTTACAGGAACCTCTTTTTGATCCTTTTAGACATGGCAGATAGTGATATTGACGAACCAAATCCCTCAGACCCTTCTCATTTGGTCCCATGGGCTTGTGTACGTCCAATTGGCTTAAAGGCTTTTTCACTGTATTTTCTGCTATACGGAACTGCTTCATGCTCACAGAGTCTACAGGTAGGCTCAGAGATCTGAAACACTTACGGCCAAAGTTTCTCAATGGAAATGGAGGCAAAAGAGGGACCAAGTGTCCCAAACTTTTCCGTGTTGTTTGTCACTAGGTTGCTTAGTGGGTCCACATTTTCCATAGTCTTTTTTTGTTGGCCTTTCTTCTGCCTTCCGCATGCATTGCTAGTTTCAACTTTTTCAGCTTCTGCTGAGGTTTGGCTTTCCTGACTCTACCTTTTGGGCAATATCTGTATTCTTCCTATGTAGCCCACCCCTGTTTGCTACATGTAGGATTGGGCTGTTCTAGTGCTTTGAGATGTCCCTGAAGATCAGCTTGCTTTCCAATGCTTTCACTTTACCTTCCACAGCAGTCTTCTGTGAGATTCTACCAGGAAGTTCCCTGTACATGCTGAATTCTGCTCTCCTGAAGTCCTATGTTGTAACCAATCTCACTTCTCTCAGGATTTTGAACTCCACAGTCTGATGGTTGCTGTTAGATCAAGAGGCTGCCGTTGATCTTCACACCCCTGACTCTTTCTTCCTTGTCTGAGAGCAACAGGTCTGGCAGAGTGCCTTTTAGCTCCATCAAGAAATTGTCATCAGCAGATTCCAGAAATCTCCTAATTGCTGCACTCAGCCATATTACCCCATTAGCAGATATCAGAGTGGTTGATAGGCCCCAATAAGTGTCTGGAATCATGAAGCTTCCTCCATCTGTCTAACAAAGGGTTAATTGACTTTCTCTCTGGTTTTGTGTGGTTTGTAGCAGGCATCTATCACAATGTCACCCATGTTGGTCTGCTCCTCTGATCCTCACTGATAAGCTTTTGACTACACATGTCAGGTGTTGGACTGCAGCCTGACTTTAGCCTTTCCTCCTCAATGATAGAATTCAGAACACCACCTATGTCCCCTGCCCTTCACACTTGACCCCAGTGCACTGTGGTCACTTTCAGTGTGTTCAAAGTTGGCCCTAATAATGTTATTTGTGCCCACATGAATGAACAGCAAGAAGTAATAGCCCATGGGTCAGGATGAGTCTTGGTAGTATCTCCACAATGTCCTGAATCCAAGCAACAGACATCACATTCATCAAACTGATCAAGTAGATGGATGTCTCTGTGGATGTCTCTGTTCCCTCAGCCTCAAATGACTGTCAGCTACTGCATCTTATTTGTGATGTGAACACTTGGTTCAGACTCACCTGGCTCTGATGTGTCCTTCATTAGGCTTTGTTCTTCCTCACCTGTTCCTAGGTCACTATACCTGTTCAGCAATTATTCCTCTGTAGTTAGAGGAAAAGGCTTCCTTCCCTTGGCAGAAGTCATAGGTCTTCAACCTACCTCCTCTTGACAGCCTTCATCCACTGGTCTTTTGAGGGCAACCTCTAGATGTTCATTTTTCCTTGTGTTGTTTTGAGAGTGTTGTCTCTGTGAAGATCCTGACAGTCTCCCGTAAATCCTCATTCACAGCTGCTTTGTCCAGTGGTGCAGTGCCAGAGCACAGTCCCCACAAGGGAGGCCACGTCTCCCCCATACCAGGAAAAAGTCCCAGGGACTCCTTAGTGTGTCTGGGAGCGCACAGCTGCAGCCCCCAGTAGCAATTCTGTCTGGGTCGGTGTCAAGGATAATTGTTCCAGCTGATGCTGGAGACTGTGTTCTGGTGTGTCAACACCAAGGCTGCCCAGCATCAAACTGTCCCAGGCAGGATGAGTGAGCAGTGCTGGCTGGCATAACTCCATAAATACCAGGGCAGGAAAGCAGTGGTGGAAAAGGTTTTTTAGAAACAAGTAGATAGAGAATGTTCTTTCTGTAGCTGCTTGACTCCTGATGCAGAGGCACGTCCAGACATAGTGGAGGTCAGCTCACTGCTGTCTGATGTGATGATGAAATACCTGGATGTTTTATCCACCTCTCATCTCATGTTGGAGAAGAAACTGGATTGGGAGAGGAGACAAACCCAGCAGTACTTCATGGAGACTAATCGAAATGCAGTAACCCATCACCATCAGCTCTCCATTTTATCACAAGTAAGTACATGTATTAGGCTTAATTTTTTGTTATCATTGTTTCCATATCTGAGAAAATAAGGTGCAACAAAGCAGAAAATAAAATGAAAAGATCCATTCTCCTGTAACATTCTTCCATGCAGGCTTTTTAATTTATTTTTAACAAGGTATTCATTAACTTTTTTTTTTGGACATTCTTATGCAGGAAAAATGACAGGATCTAAAACCCAATGTCATTCCGTGTTGGAAAATGGTATTGTTATGGAGGGTCTTACAGTTTTGATAATATCTGATAACATTTAATTATTACTGCACACTTGTGAATGGTTTGTGAATAGGAGAATATACACTTGATTAGGGTGGAACAAATTGATAATCTTGTGTATGATTCATAAACAATGACACCTAGAAAATGGAACCTACAAGAATAAAATTTTTAATTACAGATTGCAAAATACAGACCAGTGATGCTGATAAGGTTTTTGCTCATGTTTTCTAACTCTCTGATACAGTTTTGCAGAATACTTCTTACAGTTCTTCCATTTGCTTCAGGCTGTGTTTTAAGCACGCTTCATGAAGTACATCAGTATTTTACATAATACACCAAACTCATATATGATCTCAGAGAATGTATTTAAAAATACAAGCGCAATGTTTTTGTGTAGCAAAAGTGTCCTTCAAAAATTGTTATGATAATTAGAAAATAAGGTTATAATTTACACAGCCACTCTTGTCTGTTCAGATATTACATCTCTTAGATTCCTTTTATCAAGGCCCAGCAGTTGTACTAAAGAACCTCTGTGTAGGAAAAAGGTTTTCTAGAACACCTGGTCCCAAACATCCTAGTCTTCACCTTTCAAACACAACACTTGTATAAATAGTTAATATTTTTTTTAGTATTTTTTTGACCTATCAGTCTAAGATAATTATTTATATTACACCATTTTTTCAATAAAAAGAATGCCAAAACTTACAAGCAAACTGTAACAAACCACTGGCTTTCGAAATGTAAGAGATATTGGGATGAAAGAAGGATACAGAGTAGGATTTGTAACTTAAAACATTATAAAAATTTTTTTCCATGGTTTTTTCATTTAAATGTTCTTAACCTGAAGATTTGGAAGCTTGTTGTATGTCACTATTTTTTTGTACCTTGATATAGTCATTCTCTTGCACAACTGTGATGAAATTTGCAAAAAAATGTGCTATAGATGGAAAGATGCTAGATTTGGGATTTTGATGCAATTATTGTGTCTTTGAGAGAAGAGTGCTGTAGCAGGTTCTGTTCGTAACGGGGTGGAAACACCAATTAAGTGTAGTGTTTTTGTTTGCATTTTTTGCCTTCTGTGAGATAAGAATTAGGAGGAATGCAAAGCAGGCTCCAAACTTTAAAGAATATAAAGAAGTTTATTAATAGAACTAAAAGAAGAAAGGAATAATAAGAGTCAGAATAAACCTTCAGAACACTTCTCCTCCCACCATACTCCTTCCTCCTCCCACTTACAACATAAAGACACAAACTTCGGATTATTTCAGTTTACCACCTCTATAATAGTCTTTCATCAGTTCACTTAAGGAGAGGAATCTCTTTTGCCCATGCTATGGGGCTTCTCCACAAGAAACAGGCTTCTCGTGGCTTCAAAGTCACAGCACAACAGCCACCCCGGGTGGTTTTCTGTTGGCATGTGTGAGTCCCTTACCGCGACTTACAGCTTCCCCCACAACTGTTTTCAAGGGTTCAATCTTAGCAAATGGGGTACTATTTTAAGGATGAGCTGTTCAAGAGCAAAAGTTCTCTTCATCTATCTCTGGGATCATCTTCATCTCTAGGAACAGAGGTCTTCTTCCCTGGGATCAAGGGTCTTCACTTCACTATCTCTCTCTGTTCAGGCTTCCAACTGGATCACAGCTACTTCAACATTTCCTTGTTTCAGCACAGGCACCTTTGCTCATGGCAGTTTGAATGCTCTACCCCACCATGCTTCTCATGAAATTACAAAGGATTCTCTGATATATCATAGTCCATCACCATAGCTTTACAAAAGAATTTCAGCTTCTAGGTTTTGAATCATCTCCTCTATCTCCTCTCTCTGGGCTTCAGCTCTTTCTTCTTCACTGACTTTGGTGTCACCATCATGGTGTCTTTTCACATGCCTTTGCCTTTCCCTTTCCTCTGACCTGGGAAAGGATTGATGTTTACAGGTTTCATTTCTTCTGGGAAACTTACAGCGCTGAAAGGGTTGATCTTACCTGGGCCCGGGCCTTGCAGCTGGAACTTATCTTTCGCTGGTGGTCACATGATCTCTGCCAAATGGCAGCCAGACCGGAGAGGGGGCCATCCACACCGCAGGACCGGTTTGCACGGAGCACGACCACGATCTTGCCAAGCTGCGCTGGGGGAGCCCATTCTGGCCCTCATGGAGCCGTAGGCCGTGGCTCGGCCCCCGCCGGTCCAAGTGTCCAGACCCAGCCCAGTGCGCCAGGCTGAGCGGGCCCCCAGTTACCTGTCCAAGGGCCGGAAGCAAGAGAGCAAATCCTGGGCTAGTTCATGTTTAAATGTGTTTTTTACAGAGGCGTGTCCAGCTTCTTAAGTGGCTTAACAGAGTTGTCAATATTCAAATTAGCCAGTTGATTAGTTCTATCAGGTCTGGAGGAAGTTACAACGGCCCTTTGCAAAAAAACTTCTGTGGCTGGTGGAATTTTTTTTTTCTTAACCAAAACTCGAAGCTGTGCTAGCCCATGACAAGTGCCCTATCCAGATACTTGTGAAATATGATAGAACATAGAAGTTAGACTACTTGTGTTTTGTATAAGTACTTGGAAAATTCACCTATCTACAAAA
The DNA here is from genome assembly GCA_013397725.1 of Rhagologus leucostigma. Classification (NCBI taxonomy): domain Eukaryota; kingdom Metazoa; phylum Chordata; class Aves; order Passeriformes; genus Rhagologus; species Rhagologus leucostigma. The sequence continues at coordinate 500,355 of VZTD01005399.1, read as the reverse complement.
CTGCCTTTGTATTTTGGGTGATAATGGCTAGTTTTCTCAAGGAAGAAACACTGCAGTTTTAGTTCCACACCAATAGATATTTTATTACGCATATTAAAAGAACAAGAGGTTCTGACAAAGATCTGGAACACTGAAGGAACAGAGGGGAATAATAGGGCTTAGTAATGAGAAGTGGGAGACCTAATTTTGCACATTGTTGCAAATAAGAATAAATCAGTCTAGGATCTTTCAAATTTCAGAGGCATGTTACAGGGCTTAGAAACAGAAGGAGCCATGTTGTTTCTTTCTTCCTGGTGTTTAGGGAAACTTTATAAAGTTGAAGGATTTCTAATAAAGAGAATAATTATTCCTGAAAAGTTTGCGTTTTGAAAAAAGAGGCAATGTTCTGACTAAAAGTGCTTGGAAGAATTTCAAGCAGCTGCTCCTGAAATAAAAGCTCTGTGAGATATAGACAGCCTAATTCATCTTAGTCAAGGCACCAGCCATTCCACACCCAAGTAATTTGTCATTTTTCCATGGTGTCAGAGTATTTGGTGTTTCTGCCATGTTGCTCAATGTTTTGTTGAAGCCAGCCAGCTTATACTTTGCTTTCTCTACTAAAATGTACTTATGGCCTCCTTTTTCATTCCAGTTATGTCATACTGCGAATGTTTCTGACATAAGGACTGTGCTTTCTGTCCTTCTTTATGGAACTGAAGAACAGAGATCTTTTGGAGCCAGAGTGAAATTTGTTTTATAAGTAGTTTAAGACTCGTTTGGAAGCTGTTAAATAGGCAATTGAAAGGCAGGTCAGTAGATGATGAAGTATAGTTACCTTGTGTGGTATGTATAGCATAAAATCGATGCTTGAAAATATTCCCGATAAAAAGAACCGTCAGCAGCTCCCCACACAAATTCTTCTATTTCTAGTTTTCCATAGAAATTGTTGTTTATGTTAGAATATGTGCTGGTTTGGCCAAAATCTAGTAACATAGCCCCTGAGAGAAAACCAGGTTACAACCACCCTTCCCCCCACAGGGTTCGGGAAAAAAGGAAATTTTTCCTCAAAGGAAAGTGAAAGAGATAAAAACTATTTATTTTAACAAACACACAGGAAAAGGATAATGATGCTAAATAATGAAATGAAATCTCTCGCTATAGAGAGAAACCTGGGAAGATTTCAGAGTCCTTCTGTAGATGTGGTCTCTCTCCTCCTCGGAGCTGGTCGGTGAGGGCGTGGGCCCACCTCCGGGCCTCGGGGAGAAAATTCTCCTGATGTGTTCTGTGATGTTGTTGAAACAGTTCAGAAGAGAAGAAGGGAAAAAAAAACCAAAGTCCCAGGAAACAAAATTCAGCTCTCCGTCTCACACCAAGAGGGGAAAAAAACAGCTGGCTGAAGGAAAAGCAAGCAGGGTGCTCCTTCCGTGCTCTCCGCAGCCAGACAACACTGAAGAGTGTAATCTCTGTGTCCTTGAGAAGCTGCTTTGGAAAGTTCGGCTGGTTTGGTTTTTTTTTTTCAATTTAAATTTTTTTCAGTTTAAAGGCACAGAAAAGGCACAATATTACTTTTTGGGCATAGAGCATGATAGGGGATACACATGATAGAGTCACCCTAAGACAGAATAGAAACAGATGTAGAGGTGGCAGGTGTTTGATAGAGTTAGTGTGTTCAGTTCTGAAAGCTTAAGGTTGCTGACATAACACATGGTACAAAGGACCCAAACAAGTAATTAAAATGGCAGTAATTCTCTCTCACTTTGTACCTTTCATTTCAAGGTGATCAATATTACGTATTTATGCTCTGGGTAGGAAGAGGTGGAGCAGAAAAAGGGTAGTTTGTGTAAGGTCACCGAACAGACCAGAGGCAAAATTGAGTTTTCTGTGTTCCAAGGCAAACATGAGTCTCAAGACAGTAGTTTATCTAACTAATAAATTATCTTTCTAATATTTTCCTTTAAAGAGATGAGCGTGTAGCCAAACAATAATTTGATTGCTTTTTTGAAGTATATAAATTTGAAAAATACATTGTGTCTGTTTAGAAAGCAGTGAAAATAAGTCACTTTTATTACTTTCGAAGTATGTGTTTCATTACATGGGCATCATCCATTATTGTTTCATTTACTGCATATATCCTGAAATGTTTTCAACTTTTCTCTCATTGCTACATTTTTTAATGTAAAATGTAAATATACCTAAAACAATATAGAATTATGAATATTCAGTTCAGTCCTGTCTTTTGAATGTGGTAGAGAACAGTGTAAGTCTTATAATTGGAGTCCATCAGCTAAAAATATATAACAAAATATGAGCCATTTGTACCTTTTGCTGCTCTCAGAGAATATATTAAATATGGGCAGACATGGTAGACTACCTGGGTGGTCAGAACAACTTCCTTTTCTCAGTTTCTGTAGTTCTGATCTGTGCATGTAGCGCATATATTCTGTCGCATTATTTCTCTATGCTTCTCTGTGTTCCTTGGGAATTTAAGCGTATTTTCATTTTTGTATCAATAATGTCACTAGAATACGCATTTCATTTTTAAATTCATATATGCAGATCCATGTATTCAGATCAAGTTCCCAGTTACACAGAGTAATGGGAGACTATGATGCTTAGACAATGGGAAAAATATGTCCAACTTCTTTTTCTGAGTGTAGTCTGATCTATGGAGTGGCTCCTCATTTCATGTTAGTCAGGGCTAATAGGGAGTCAGAAGTCATTAAGAGTGCTTGATGTGAACTGGTTCATTTAGGTTGCCCTTAGCTGAGTGCTTTGTCCTAGTGTTCAAATGCACGACAATGCTCATTAGCAAGGCTGCTCTCTGTGTTTTCCTGTTTTCACACTTGAACTGGTCTTTGCCTAACCCAGTGTCTTCAGCATGCTGAAGAGCATGGCATATAGACCATGGCAAGTCATCTTCCAGGTCAACACTGGCCCTCCCAGGCTAGATCTGTAGGTATTCAAGGTATTGTGCTACTGGGCTGGGTTGCTGCTGCTAGAAAACATGCTCTCATTATTCTTGCAGGCAGCTTGGCTACAGCCTGTGCTAGGAAGTCTGCCTGTCTCTCTTGCAGAGGCTGTTCAACTATTTGTTGGCTGAAAATAGTAAAAGAAGCATTGTAGCTGTTTTCAAACTATATGTAAATGGCTAAATTTAAACTAAAGAACCTGACCAAACCTGAAAGAGCTGATACAGTTTCCTGGCGTATCTGTGACATAAACCTTCATACTCCTCCTCTAGATGATTGAGTTGATTGTACTTTGTCTTTTCTAGATTTAGAAACATGAATGATGTATCTAAAGTCTCAGGAAACATTGGGATTTCTTTATACGTCCCTCCTATCACAAAGACCTTAATGTAAATAATTGTGAAGCACTTTGTACTAATGTCTGTGAATATAGCATGTTACTGTTCTCACTCTTCTTTATCCACAGGAAGGGATTATCTTTATCCCAGTTGTTTTCTTCATCCACAGGAATGTGGGGCCAAGGGGGGAAGGGTTAAAGCATGGCTGAAGAATCCATACATTTGTAACCCTGCAGGGTACTGGCAATTCTTGTAATTCAAATCAGCTGTTCATTTCCTCCAATTTTTAGAAGAAATGAGGATCACAGCCATATGAAAGACAAAGAAGAACAACGTAATTTAGCTGCTTTTTAACCCAGTCATTTCGCCCCATGTCCAAATTCAGTTCTGCTCTGCTGGCAATTGTTGTGCTAATAATCATGTTAGTTTCTAAGCATCACCACATGCATTACAAAGTAGTACTTAATTAGCAATTTGATTTGAATTAATCAAGTTTTTTTGTTAACTCAGAAAAAGACATAAAGATTGGATTAATGTTCATTTTAATTTCCTTTTCCTTTGTGTTTAGAAATAGATTTTGTGCCATTCAGTGCATAAAAGATTTTCTTTCTTAAAACAACTGTGTGTGCGTGCAGCAATTGTTTTAGTGTTGGTTAAAGCAATGAAAATGCTTGGGTTTAAAACACTTAGCATGCAACAGGTTATTAATATTTTAGAAATATAGTCCCGTAATTATGTTAGGCTAGAATATTAAAATATTTTTATTAAAATTATCACTAAAATGTATTAAATTTTTATATAAAAATATAGATGATTGTGACTGTGCACTGCTGCATACATATCCCTTTGGAAATGAGTGAGGACTGAGGAATGTCGTGAAGACTTAGCATTCCACAAATTGTTTTCTTATTCTTCCACCTTTGACTCCATTGTGACACCATTCTGTTCTGCTGTTTATGTAGCAGGTACTAGAATTTATGTCTAAATGTTAAAAATGTTGCTGTGATAAAAAGAAAGGAACCTTTTTACATTTTTACTGTTTATGTTCGGAGAATAAAGTGACAATGCAAAAACTGTTTTGCAGGTATAATTTTTTAAAGAGTTGCTGAATGTTTAATTTGTTAGTGCATCAGAGCTTTTTAATAGAACTGCAGAATGTAAGGAAGAGTTGTCAGAGATTATCTTGTCCATTTCCAAGCCTTAGAGTTACCTGTCACTCCTGACAGGTATTTGGCCAGTCAGTCTTAAAAATGTCATTTTACAGAAACAGTTTGGAAACAGCAGAAATGCAAAAACTGTCTTTACAGTCAGCAATCACATGTCTGATTGAGTCTTTTTTTTCCATATGGAGATAACATCTGCAGTTAGTCTGATGCTTGCAGAAAATTTTGGTCTTTGCTTGAAAGAGTATATACTTTATGTATGTCTGGTTTCCAGGAGATATTAGATGGACATATGCATATGCACATATGGGATGTGTATGATATTTGAAATTTTCAGACCCAATCTTAAATGCCATATAAGGGCTCTGATAGCACTGAGTCCAAAATATCCCCAAAAACTGTTTGCTGAGCACATACACACCTGTTACATAGTGTATGAACACATATTTCTCTCTGCAGGATCCCAGACAGATGCAATACTTAAACACTTAATTACCGAAAATTTCATCCCCACAGTGGAAATATGTAAAAGTTAGATTTGTTCTCTAATATGTTTTATCCCCCTGCTGTGGTTTTTCCTTTCTTTTTTTTAAATTTAATTTTAGCTGAATAATAAAGAATGTGGAGACAGAGAAGGAAAGAAATGAGAATAATCAGAAGTCTCCAGAACATGACTTAAAATGTAAGATTGACATGATTTAAAGTGTAGTGTTCAAAATTGGACATAATTACTCCAACTGAGAATCTTATTGGTACCAGGTAGAAAGAATACACAAATCTTCAGAATTATTCTGTTCTTTATATATCCGGTATCATGTCTACCTTTTCATAATGGCGTGGTATTGTAGTGTCATATTCTGTTTCTGAGCCAGCAAAATTCCCATATCTTTTGCTGCAGAGCTTCTGTCACCCGTCCTTCTCTAGTCTGTGCGTTTGTATGGTTGTTTCTCCTTGCTCATAGAACTTTGCAATTTCCCTATTTAAACTTCATCAGTTCTTTTAGTTTGTCCGGTTTCTCAAAACTTTCTTCGGCACCGATTGTCACTTTCATTGCAACAACTCTGTGTTTGATGTATATGCTGCAATATGATGTATGATGTGAATGTATCGCGGTCTGGGCACCTTTAATAGGCGCTCTATCTATCCATTATGCAGATTATCATTGTAATTCAGTGACAACATTGAGTGGTTTTGCGACAAGGTCAAAAAGGAGCCTGATAAATTGTGCTCGCTACCCATTTTCAGTTTAACAAACACTCAAAGCAGTTACCAAGTTGAGTACAATTTTTATGGTCAATTATTCAGCCAAGTGATTGTGATATTTTCCAGGTCACACCTTCCTAGCTTTCTTTTAAGATGTCATGAAAAACATTGTCAAAAGCCTTGCTAAAACCCACATATGTAACATCTACTTCTTATTCCTAATGCACAAGAGATGTTACCCCCTTACTGAAAAAGATATATTGGTTTAGCCTGTTTTTTTCCCTGAGAATTCATTTCATGTTAGTTATTACTTGTTTTATTGGTAACTTCTAAGGTTTTATGAATAGTTTACCAGCAGAAATAGGTTGTCTTTTTTTTTAGTAGAAATCTAATTGCCTAGCATAATGCTGTAATTGTAGATGTCTCTAATAAAGAAGATTAATTAAACACTGTTTGCAAATGCCTCTAGAGAGCTCTATATTTCATGAAGACAGAAAAGCTAATTCTTCTAGACAGCAGTATGACAAAAGAGAGCTAAACAAAAGATCAGTATCTTTATTTTATTTAAACCTACTTTTTTTTCTAAAGACTTCTGGATTCCTGTTGGAAGTCAAACCCAGCAACTTAGGTTTCACTTTTCCAAAAACAAAGTATACCTCAATTTTATGGTATTGATGGTTACCAATGAAGAGATAGACAGTGCAGGTATACAGGATATGAATGAAGACAGAAGTTTTCTTCATGGTTGGGACACAAATTTCCAGAGATGCTTTTGCTCAGTAATAAAGGTAGATGAATGCTGGAAAAAAATGTTAATTGGTTCATAATTTGAACATTTTTTTGTAGGGGGACTTTTCCCCTTAGCTTTCCTTTTTAACTGTGTTTTTTATAAAAGACGGCAGAATTTGTTTCAACAATCGATCCAATGAATGGGGAAACTGAGTTCATAAGGTTTATAAGGAAAATGTGAAAATAAACTGGATCAAGTGATGGAGCCTCCAGAAGGATTTGTAAAATAATGGACTCTAGAATCAAGTGTAGGTATGAGGACAGTTCAAATGAATAAATATCAACCTAAGTCCTTTTTAAATGTTTGGGATATTTTGAATATTCCAGTTTCATAGATTTCTTTGAAAGATAAGTATCTGTCTTTCTCCTTATCTGAAAGAAGTCCCTCTGAGACTTCAAGGCATACGAAAATGATTGTTTCAGTGTGTTGGAGAACACTTTTCTCCATGATCTTCTCAGAAAATTATGTTCTTTATATCCTTATGTTCTTACTTAGGTCCTTTTGGTCCCTCTCTTATAGTGAGCAAAAGTGACATTGAACTTGCATCCCAGCCTCTTCTAGTCAGGGTACTTTTGTTCTTCTAAATCAGCCAGTTTTCCTACTCGAAAGAGAAAAAGCAGTATGTAATATTTCTTTTGAAAATTATTAGCTATTTTCTAGGTGGAGTAAAGTATATCACAGCAAATTTATTTATTACTCTCAGGTTAGTATGAAATACTATAGTTTTCTATGTTCAGCTATTCTGTAAACGGACAAGATTCTATTTATGAACAGGTTATAGTTTTACAGTTTATATTCTTGCTTTACAGTTTATATATTTATATTCTTTAATGCTCTAAGATATGTTTCACTGATCTTTGAACAGTTTCTTTAGCAGGTCTGTCAATTATTTTTAGCTTGAGGTCTATGGAATTCAGTTCAGACATTTCAAACAGGTTTCCTTTCTTGATGGGCAGTGAGATCTGGCACCAACTGGTATCAGCTCTCTTCTTGATCTTTTTTTTTCCCCGTCAGCTCCACCTGATTTACAAGTTGTTGTTAACAAGTAGTCTTTTGAGTATGAGGTTCAATATTGAAGATGTTGAAAGGAGATTTAAGTTTGAAATGTCCATGCAGTTTGACCCTTCTCTCTCTTTACTTCGATTCCTTTCATGTGGAACAGGTGAACTGGTTCTCTTCAGTAACTGCACACTGACTGTTCAGGGCACAAGAAATGTGTTCATGTATGCCAGGACTGGAGTGCTCTCTTAAAGTAGGTTTGAGAGTCATCATTAGTGGATTTCATGCCATGCTACACTGCAGTCACTGCTATTGTGGCATCTTGGACATAACCTCAGTCCAGTACTGAAGTTTAAAATGACCTTTTCCCACCTGAATTTAAAGGGAAAATCTTGACAAGCCATCTCTTGGCTTGTTAAGTTATAGATCTGGGAACAGAACAAAAGATGGGGAAGTAGTTGAAGCAGACCATTATGCAGGCAGTGGTTTGTATAGTCAGTGCTCAGGGATACAGTAAAGTTTCTGAGGAGAAAGGGTTTCTAGTGCGTTCACTCTTCTGTGTCCTAATAAAGTCAAAATACTTCATGGGAAAAACTTTGAAAGAATATTGTCTTAGATACAGGACAAATTTTCTTATACAGACTTTGTGAGAATATAACTATTTAGGAATGTATTATCTCCTGAAATTACTTTAAGATTAAAGTTACTAATTTGTTTAATCTGATATATTTATATAATTAATCTCCTGTCCTCCTTTATCGTGCTTTACTTAGACAAGATAGAGTAAAAAGAAACATGAATTTATTTACACACAACAGAAATAACAGAAATAATATGTGAAGATGTGGAACGAGAAGAGATCATAAAAAGTCTTCCTCCAAAATATGTTGCATTAAAATAGAGGCAATAACAGGGACTGGGGATTTCTATTCTTTCCAGAAAAACTATAAACATCAACAGCAGCAGAGGCAGGATTTTATATGCACTAAAGAACCCTGTGCTACAAACAAGATGAGATGCTTAAATGTTACAGGCAAATAATTTATATTCCATGTTTTGATTTTCTTAACTCTGCTTTGATAATGCCAGTGAGAATTTGGTCATTTCAGCCTTGGTATCTCTCTGGCATCACATCATATCAAGTTCAGTTCATATTTTACTACTATCATGACTGTTACGCGGGTTTTGCATTGTCCAGAACTGGACTGCTGTTTGTTATCTAAGATGGAAGAGAGCAAATCTACCAGTGCTTATTCCTGGGAACCTGCTACCTTTGTCCAGTCTGTTATTTTTCCTTTCTTCAGTGTTTGCTTCTGCTCTGTAATTTGTTTAATTTTTCTCACTTTCAGTGCTTGTTGTGAAAAGACTGTCATCAAGAACAAAGTGTTATATGTAAAGGATAGAAATAAATCGTTTTGTTTCAGGGTTTGAAAGTCTTGCTCTAAATTTAGAATCAGTAAGTGAACCAGGTACTGTGCAGTCCTGGACTAACAGCTAAGTCTAGTTTTATGTGTGTATACACAAGTGACACTTCAATTTTTGGATTTTCTAGTGAGTGCTGGAAAAGGAAAATATCTAACTTTTTCTTTTTGTTCTTTCTTGTCAGAAGAATTATGAGAAGTTGAGTCCACATAGTAGCAGCAGTGGAGCAGCCAGTTGCAAAAGTGAATTTTCAGAAAATTCTGACCTTCCAGTTGACAGTTGTCAGTCTGCACATGGAAGAGATGAGAAAAGAACATATGAAGCAATCCTGGTAGAGGATCACAGGACTACGGAGAAAGGTAGACATTAGCAAAAGAAGCATCAGGGGTGCTATCATGCTGGTTAGAAGTGGGTTAAAAGCTTTTTTGCTTTCATTTTTATGCACAGGTATTTTCTCTGAATTAGACAATGAGATGGACATAGTGGACAACTCAAGCAGCTCCAGTTCAAGTAGTTTGAAAGTCTGCTTTGGTAAGATTCTTTAAGAACGAAGTGTACATCACTTTCTAACAGTAAAGCAGTTGTTTAGTCCAATATATGAGGGTATTTCATTATTTGTTGCATGTTCACAATCTGTTGTGTTACCTAAGTGAAGAAAGTAATTGTGTCGCTGTGACAGCCATGTCCAGTTTAAAACCTTCAGTATCACCAAGACTTTGTGTAGCTTTTCCCCGAAATTTGCAGTAGCAGCTATGAAAACTGCCATGTTATTGGGCTCCTTGAGAAAGAAGGTGGTTTTAAATTTAAACATAAGATGACTAATATTGATAAGAAACAGATGGAAGAGTGTGAAAAAGAAAGTTGAAAGAGGCAAGCTTTAGCTGTCTGGAAGAATTGACTGAATGGAATTGAAGGAATGTGTGGATTTTAATTAGGGCAGAATTATGTGACAAAACACAGCATTAATTCTGCCTGTAGTTATTTATGGTAATCAAATAGGAAAGCACCAGCTGTGTTGGGTGTTATCTTAAGTAACAGCTTCTTTGGGATTATATTTCCAATTTGAAAATTTAAAGAAAAAAACAAAACCAAAAAGCCCTAGCTCTAACCACTGAGTTACTTGCTAGATTGTGAGCTACCATGATCTACCTATTAAATGCAATGGGATTCTGATTAGAGAAAATCAAAGTGCATTTTATACTAGAAAAAAAAGAGATGGATGTTAGAGTTAAGCAAAATTTAAGATTTTCATTCATAAAATATGTGGATTATATAAAATGTACTTTTAAAAGGTAAAGGGAATGTAGTTATCTGAAGATTAACAATCATTATTTCTGCAAGGTCCCAGGCTTCAAAAAACCTAGAATAACATTATTTTATCTGTTTGTAGTCCTATTTGGTGGCTGGATTCTCTTTCCTATTTTCATCCAGGTACTGAAGAAATATGACCTCTTTTTATTGAAATGTCTAGCCATTAGTGCAGGACAAATAGATGATTTGATAATTCTACTTAAAATCCATTAAAATAATTTGCTGATTGTAACTGGATAGCCTGCCAGTCTGGAGGACCTGTGTCTAGCCAGCCCTGAGATTATTGTCAGAGTTTTCTTTAAAAAATAATAATTTTAAAAATGACTTTTTTTTGGTCACTTTCTTGTGCTAAGAGAGTGACTTAGCACAAGGAGGAGAAGGCTACAGGATACAGGGAAGCCTTGAATAACTGTGGGAAGGGGCTGCGTAGAATGAAGCCCTTAAGAAAAAGCAGCTTGCAGAGACAAAGTCCTATTTTTTGTTTATACTGAAGAATAACGCATTGTATGTCTCACAGGAATGTAATTCTTTGCGGGCTAGTTCAGCACTGTACATAGAGATTTGAAGCCTTTGTGTAGTTTATAACTTGCCACACCCAAAGCATTAGTGATAATGATTTCCTTGTAGTTAATTGTTCTTTGTCAAGTTTCAGACATTAACAAAATATCAGCTTTTCCTAATATTTGAATATTACTATGCCATATTGCCATAGTTTTAATTAAATATTTTAAGTGGAAAGATCCAGTCAGTTCCTATCAGTCCCAATAACTTTAATCAGCATTTTTAGAAGTCATTATCAGTTTTTCTCCCAGCATAGAGTCTAATTATTATATAGATACTTCTGGACTGCTTTTTCAGAAAAATAACCGCAGTCTTACATTCTTAGATCACCTGTAGTTTCTACTTAATGTTGAAGTCAGTGTTATAGATCAGTTGTAATTAATTCTGGCAAATGTTTCTACTTTTCAGGGGTAAAGAAAAGATAGCTTTAAAAAAATAATTATAAATTCAGGATAATTGGCTATTGCTTGAGATATGCCACATTCATTAAGAATAAGTGGCTAACAGAGTTTGAATTATCAGCCATGGTTTTGTCAAGCATGTCAGTATTACAGGGGAAAATGTGACTGACTTTGATCTAGCTAACTTGGAAACTGCTAACGTGAAGATGAGAGTTTTAGTTTCAGGTATATTGATGAGGATCGTGAAAGGATTTGTCTAATTGGGCTGTCATCACATCATTCTCAGAGAAAATGTGATCATTCTAATTTAAAACTAGGGTGGTATTTTATAAAAAGGTGTGATGTGCTGAACTGTTCAGTAGCACAGAAGCTGGTATGGATTTGTCACTGTAATTAGGGGTAAGCTTTTTTTATAGTCCAATATTGTCATAATATTTTTAATGCTTTTGCATACTCAGTGATTTACAATTATGCTTTAAGAAAAGGATTATTGCTCTTAGACTAGACAATGTATTTCTACAAGACCAGCTCCTTTAACAGCTCCCAAGATTGCCAAGTGCAGGGCATGTAGATTCCGGAATAGTTGTTCCTGGTACTTGAAATGATTAATCCTACAGGAACAAGTTTCTGCACATTTCAGAAGCATAGAGGCAGCAGCGACAGATGCATTTTTCTTTTCCTGAAGTCATTATAATTTCAAATTATAAAGATTGACAGAGGATAGGGACATACTGAGTCAAAAAGCTGTGAAGAGTGATGGGATGGTAACAGTTTATTAGTTGCACTTTTTTTCTTAGTTTAAAATTACAAGGTTCCCAACTTTACCTTAGCTTAGTCATATTAAAGGGTTTTTACTTGCATTTGATTTACAGTGTAACCATACCTTCACTTCTGTTGGTATAGCCAAATAGCAGGAAAATATGTAATATGTCTTAATGTACAGTAGTCCAGTAGAGCTGGTGTGTCAGTTGGGTGAGAGTTAAAAAATTTTATCTTTGTCTAGTAATGCTCTTTTGGACAATATTTTTTGTTTCCCTTAATCATGTTCATTTACACCACAATCAGGACAATGTCCTAAATACATTGAAAGACACTTCTGTGTAAAACATGCTATTAGAAAACCCTGGTCCAAGGGCTTTATGTACTTGTCCTGTAACCTTCCTCCCAATAAAGAGGTAGCATGCAATAGATTCTTTTCAGAATTGCTCAGCCTTTTTGAGAGGTTAAGAAGTCTCAAAACATAGTCCTGTTGTTCTGTTGCATCTGGCTTAAAAGTTTTTCTCTAACCTCATAATTTAATTTATGTTTCCACTATTTGGAGGAATCTCTGCACTTATATATCTTGTGACCAGTGAGCAAAGACATCCATATTCAGGATTCCTTTCCTGAATTTCTGTAACCCAAAAGTATTGAAAGTTACCATGTAATGAAGACACCACAGGTCTGCCTGAACAATATTCTAGTGATGTAACTCTGGAAGGGTCTCCTGTATCTTTCTTTGAGAAATGCAACTGGTTTATGCAGTGCCAGGACTTGAGTCTTGTGCAGGTAATGCTCGTATCCAGTTGAATAATTGGGGATTTCTAGAACTAGGATCCTCTCAAAATGGGAACTCTGGGTGTTACATGTAGCAAGTGATTCAACTCATCATTTAGGTCATCACTTAGCTTCAAATTTAACTACTTTTGAGGATAGCAACAAACACAGTATGAAATAAACCCCCATTCAGTAATGTCATTTGTCTTCTGGAGCCCGTAATTTGGGCTACATTGCAGGCAGCTACCTTGTGTCCTGAAAGTTCTGTGGTCACAGAGCTGAGCCTTTTTATTTTTTTTTTAATTCAGACCAGTTGTATTTGATGGATTTGGTGATTTGAGAAGACATTTCTTGTTTAGATGAGATGATTAGATAGTTTGGTAAGTTTTTGGAATAAGATTGTCTGATATCTGCTATATATGGTTTTCTGGTCTCATATTGTGAGAAGAAAGTTTAGGGAATTTCTTGAAAATTATTGCACCAAGAAACCTATCATTTGCACAATGGGCTGTCTGGGAAGAACTTTGGAGATCTCAGTGTTTTGTAGGCTTGCTTTTCCTGATTTGTCTAAGATTTAGATTTCTCTTGAGACCTCTGGCTGATGGGGTTTTGTTGAAGACATCAGCCAAGACCTGGTTTTCCTATATGATGCCTGAGTTAAGTTCAAAGTATGTTTATGTCAACTTCTGTTGCTGTACATGGAGTCAATGCTAGCACAAAAAAAACTTAGTTGTTTGCTCTGCAAAACAGTTAAATTAACCTGGTTGGGATTGTCCATTCCAGTGTACAGTGATTTGAAGAGCAGCTTACTAAGAATATTTTAAATAAATAAAGTTAATTTAACCTTTCTCCTGAAAAGATCATTGAGCTGTCATTCAAAAAACCACTCCCTTTGCTTCCATTTCAGTAAAGGTGATGTATTGAAGTTTTCTGCTAATACAAAATCTTGATTCAATTTTCTTGCCGGTCTGATAAAACTTGGAAAGGTTTTCAGAGGGTTTTTTTTTAAAAAACCATTGATGTGAAAGTTAAAGCCCAAGCAAAAGGTACTATCTTCTCAGGTTTTTCTCATCTCATATCATGTTACAAACTCTTTCCTTGAAATTGCCTGTTTAGGAGCCTGCAAGAGCAGAACACTAAACTTCATATTAAAATGTATTTGTATGATATTTACTGATGTCAATTCATGTTACGAAGTTAATGTCTTAGAAGTTGCTCTAATTACATCAGCTGTTAAAGACCAAAGTAGCAGTCAGAGAAATTCTTCACGCCTCATTTGATACTTTTTTTTAATGTCCTCAAGGAATCTTCATAGAGCTATTCAGAACACAGAGGCTGATGAGAATTAAAAGCTTTGGTGTTTGTGAGTCTTTCACATTCTAACAAGAGTGGGCACAAAACAGGAAAGAGATGGAGGGTTTGTATTTCATTTTCCTTGAGATGGTCTTGAACTGAAAAATGCCCTCTTGCAAGGCATTTGAACAAAACATATTGCCTTACTCTTCCTATCCGTGTCAAAAGAACAGCCACGGTAAAAGAAAACGTGGTCCAGGTAACCCTGAGCTGAACATCAGGATACTCTATGTGCTCCATGACTTATGTGAGTTAACTTGCCCACACATCTGTGCTGTTTCTTACTCCCTGTCTGGCTTTGTATGATTAGCATAACTCATACACAGAAGACTAGGGATTATCAATAAAGTCATTAGTGTTCACTGAGTGTGTGGATACACACATGAGTGTGTTCATTACAATGATTTTTACATGTTTGAGTCTCCTTGTGTTTAGTTATTAAGTAAATTATTTTCCTGTGTTTTCATAGTGAGTTCCATAATGAGACTCCTCTCTCAGATCTAGCTGCTCAGTGGGTCTCTAGCATAATAATAAGCATTAAAAATAGGGCTGAAGGGTGTTTGCTATTGTTTAGTGATGTTCTGCATCATGATTTTTTGGGGTTTTGTTTTTTAGCATTGATAAGTATTTTCCTAACTTTAGCATATGAATCAGAAAATATTGCATCTCTGCCGTGTACAGTGAGTGGTGAGACAGACTCTTTGGTGTGAAATATCATGCACTTGTAAATACACTCATAAGATGGCAGATTAGCAAGTCAAATGTGGTGAATCATCAAACTGATCAAGCAAATTTGAATATGAGCCCTTTACTGATAAGAGACCATTTATTCGAAACAGCCAAAGGTATAGTATTTCAAACCCAATTTTGTGTATAAATACTTGGAAAGGGGATGGGGTTTTTTTATAAAATTCTAGCCAACAGCTGTGTTCCCACTTAGCCAAGTGGCTTTTGTTACAGATTTTCTTGCATATATTCACATAATATTTTATGGTATTTGTTGTGACAGAGTGTCTGAGGTTGTAACTCAAAATCTTTACACCAAGCAACAGGATTCACGTTCACTCAGAGCTTCTACTTTTGTATTTGTGTTATTGTGTCTGCATCCTAAGCAGGTAAAATATCTGTTCCTTGAATAGATGCAATAATATTTTTCATTTCCTTCACTTTCTAGACAGTGGGCACTCTCTTTTTCTATTTTTCTGTCTCATTAACAAAATTAATTGAAGAACTTTTGCTTCTATGAGGGCCTAGTTTATTTGCTATTATGTCTGCTCTTATCAAATAGTCTTTTGTGCTAGCTACCACAGAATTTTGATATCTGTTTTGCTAAGCAAAGCATCAGCAAGGATTAAAATATTGTTTCTTTTTCTTTCATTCTCTGTCTGTGTGTCTTCTTTTTAGGGAGACAGATTTGGCCTAAAGATGTATCATTTCTTTTGGTTTTAAAGTGAATTTAGTCTGACAGATGAAAACCTCCTTCAGGATTTTTTTTTTCAAATTCAGAGGATCTCAGAAAAGTAGGAAAAATATTTCAGAGTCCAACACAAAAGTATGTTTGAACACGAAAAGATTGAAGACTCTCAGAAATGTGTTTGCTCTACAGTTGCTCTAGAACTGGTGTAACTGCTGTAACAAGACCAACAATGGAAAAACTAGTTTAAGTTTGACATAAAATCTTTTTTTTCTTATCTGCTGTTTGAGTGATCAGATGCCTCTGTTTTTGTTTAGTGATAATGTTTGTGATGTTACTAGCGTGGAAAAAAATCTCATGTAGACAAAGATGCCGGTGTTTTATTAAAATACATCAATTGTATGGGAAAATTGTAAGAATATCCTAATCTTTCGACTTAGACTTTCAGCTAACAGAATTATCTTTTCATTAAACATACACTCAATCAAAATGAGATGCCAGAGTGGTCTCAAATTACCAGCCAAATTACCATCAAAAGAATTGTTTTGCAGGAATGATTTAAGACAAATGCTTAAGACTAATATTTGCTTTAAGGCAATGCTTTCCAAGTGCATAAATAGTAGATATCATCAAACATTACCTTTCCTTCTACACATTTTTTGGCATTATGCAATAAATTATTTCAATGTTTACATTCAGTTTTATTGCTGATTAGATGTTGGACCAATAACTGGTCATACTGCTGTATGACTTCAGAAGAATTATTTAAGAAGTAAGGTATTGCATATGTTATTGCATATAGATGCTAATGGAATGCTAGCTAATGGAATGGTGGCAGTAAAACTCTGGTGGACCATCAAAGGTCCTCTGAGAAAGTGGGCAAATATTCTATCTCTTTATCCAGACTAGAAACAATGTTGTGGCTACAGTGGTAGCAGTAACTGTAACAATTTAATGCAAATCCAGATACATATTCTGTGGACATCTAGCCAGCATGTGTTGTTACTTTCTGTGAAATTCTGAAATTATTTATTAAAATACCTTATGGGGCTGAGATTTTACTTATCATGCAAGCAAATCTTTGATACATCAAACAGCAACTTGACAGTCAAGTGGGGGTTTGGAGTTTGTTTAAGGCTGTTTACTAAAAGTTGTTTTAACACCGTGTCTGGGAATAGAAGATATTAGCATGCATGTTTTGGTTTTTTTTTAAACAGAAGATAATATTTATATGTTTGTTTCAGGTATAATTAAATGAAGTTTTAGTGCTTCTGAAAGACAACTTCAGATAATGTAGGTGTGATTTATGGTTTTAATATAAATTATATAATTGATCACTGTTACGATCAATTCCAGTTGGTTGTTTCACAGTGGAACTGTTCTGCAATTGCCTTCATGAGACATGCTACCTTTACAGCTTCATTTTATCTCAGCCTATGACACCCAGTCTGCTTGAGGATATTGTTAGAGGGTGTTTGCGCACAAAAGCTTTACATGCTTGCTACTTAAGCTTAAACTGGTATTAGTTGGTTAGTCAAATTCTGGTTTTGTGTTTTTAAACAGGTGTTTTTCCATAACAAAATGTGCTTATGTATTTGATAGTGTATATTGTAGTAATGTAGTAGTGTAGAGTCTTGTCCCTTTGAACTCCTCTAGATCTTCTGTATAAACACAGACACCCATTTCTTGCATTTGGAGGCCTTATTTCCTTCAAAAAGGAAACAAACAGAAGCAGAATATGTCACACCATCCCTCTTCTAAAGGTCTTCCTTTTTCTTCTGTTTGTTCAGTAATGCATCAAACACATTCTTGACCATAATTTTTTCTGATCTCTTTGGCACCACCCTTACTCACAAATTCTGTTAATTGTTTCTTCATTTCTGCTTTACTTTCATGTCTGGAAAAAACTCTCAAAATCGCTCTTAGCTGCATCTGCCTCCTGAACAATTTTTTTGTTTTACCTTTAATTTAGCTAGGTAAGTATTTATAATGATAGTATTGATTCTTTTCCTGTGTTTCTCCACAGACCATTTTTGATTCTAGTGCAGTATTTTATTTTTGCTTTCAGAATGTTTCTTAGCATAACACCATCCAGTCTCCCATTTATCACTTCCTAGCCTTACATCTTTAGTCCTGTTGCAGTCAGTAATGGCAGCCTCCTCATGCTTGAGCATTGAAGAAAGCATGTTTTCTTTCTCTTTTTAGAAATTCACTACTGTGCAAATCTCTGCCCCTCACATGATCATTAGCAAAAGTATTTCCTTGTCTTACTTTGTAACTACTCCTTGAAACTGTGGTTTTCCCTACTGCCACGAAAGTAGATACAAATTCTTTCTGTACTTGGGCTATCATGGCTGCAATCCATCAGGACATCGTATTGGTTCTTTCAGTTCTCTGGTGTCTGTACCCATTTGTTATTGCTTATCTCAACTAGTGAAATCTGCAGGATGGGAAAGCATTTGTCTAGAGTTTAGAGAAGGATCTAGCATTGAAACATGTAGACCTGTATTTCTGACATTGAGATATTGCTATCCTGGTGATGTAATACCAATTTTTTCCCTACTTTACTAGTACTGAGCAGGGAAAGAAACTTTTATTTAGTAGAAGTCATTCTATTCTGGACATGCAGAGTAAATCAGCCTTTATGTGACTTACAAATGCACAGCTGTAAACTAGTGAATTTGGGCAGATTTCCTTCAGAGGAAACTTGAGAAGGAGTCAGGGAATAGTGATATTTTCTCTATAATTGTTGATGCCAAACAAAATTAAAACTTTTTGCTTTTTTTTAGTAATGATAGAGATTATGTTGATGGTTCTGGATAAAGACTGCGACCAGGTAATTTTATGCTTGTAAGAAATTCAAACTTTAACTTCAATTAAACCTAATGAATTCCAAGTTTTTGAACATTATTACATTATTCTCCTGTTGCATATAGAGTGTTTCCTCTTTTATTTCTTCATCTTCAATGCCTATTTATCTGCTTTTGAGAGTACTTTCATTCACTCGCAGGTTCCACACTAAGAAAATAGAGTGTTTGTTTGTGATGAGGTGGCAGTCTCATAGCTCTTTGTGTGGTTTTATCTAATAATCCTACTTTAAATGTTAGAAAAAGAGGTAATTACATTTCACATAATTACATTTCACATTTCAATGTTATCTGAAATACCATTAAGGTACTTTTTAAAAATATGAATTCCAATAGTAAACCAGTAAGATCTCATGTTAATGGTCATTATCCTGGCTAAACTTCTGCTGAATGCAATTGAAATTTCTCCTGTGAAATGAGTATTTCATGGAGCCCTTGTAAATTATCATGTATTTATACATGACTGATGAAACAAATTTTCCATTTGAAGTACTTTTCTTTTTTACTGAGAAGCTTCACATACTGTAAGCTGCTAAGCTGTGGTTTCAGAATGCATATTGTCTGAATTAAATAATATTTGAAATAAAATTATTTTGAACAGTTGAGATATTGATCTTCACAAAAAAGTGCTTATTTTCTGTACTAAGTTCTTTTTTATGGCTTTTAATACAAAAATTGTATTAAGAATTTTAATTATGCAGTACGAATCCAAATTTGATGTCGACCTTCTATAGTTTCAGTGCTGTTTACTAAAGAGTGCCATCATAATAACAACACAGTTTAAACACAATATCTGAGAGCTATAATGATCTACAGACAAATACTTTAGCCTTTGTTGATATTTTCAGTTCTGTGAGTAATTTGAGTAAATCCACTATCTTTTGTCAGTGATGTTTTGCTTTCGGATAAAACTCTAAAAAGCTTTGGTCAAGTCTTCAGCAGCCTATTCAGACATGTGTGCCCTCATCCTCCAAATAATGTTATACTTCTCTATTTAAAAAAAACCCAAACAAGGAACTTGGAGTGGTCTGGAGTATATGGACTTCATGGGAATTCCTAAAGTCTTTGACGCACACAGACACTACAAGTAGACATTAAATCTGGTCCTCCTAGACTTTTAAGTCGTATTATCCTGTCATACTAGAAAAGATAAAAAGCTCAATAAGTTGAATAACAGGGAAATCCAAATTATGTCTTACTTGGTCATTGCTGTTTGCTGTTTTCCTTCTAAGCATATTTGTGTTCAGAAAAAAAAATTGAAGACCTACAAAAGAAAAGGCCCTGATTTATTTACTTTTAGCTTGCAATACAAGCCATTGACAGGAAAAGAGGAGACAAATACCACAGAGCAGGGAGTGGTGAAAAAGCTAACGTCAAAGAAGTTAAGGTTTTATGAGTGTCCTAACATAACTGAAGATTTTTAGGTTATAATCGCAAGACCACACTGGGTTTTTTTGGGCCTTGAATATAGCAGTATTGAAGCAGTTGGTAGAGAGGTGAAAATGAAGCAAAAAGAGCTGAATCCAAATTGTTCTTCTGGTGGCATATATTTTAGATTATTATAGTATGGCTTCCACTGTCACCTTGAGTAGAAGAACCAACTTACATTCTTCTTTAAGTGACTTGGAGGAAATGCAAAGCTTCTTTTCCACTTGCTGATTATTAAGAGTAGACCTAGGGAAAATATGTCGAACTGAATTTTGCTTGACTTTCTGAAGACATCTGGCAAAAGGCAGTGCAACAAAAAACCCCAGCAACAGCAATGGTGGTGTCTCCCTGATCCTACTAGAAATGTGTCTCCCTGTCATAGAGGCGGGTGTTTTCTGTATGACTCTATTTCTGTGAGAGCACAGTTCAGGTCTGGATGGTCTTTAGACATTACTATTTATGAATGTCTTTCTTCTTGTTAAAGTAGCCAACACAAAAATTCATCAGCAAAAAAGTGGTAATAGTTCTGTTGTGGACTAGTTAATGTTGGCATTTGGGTTTCATCACCCTTTCAGAAGAATTTTTAATCTTGACACAAGGTCACTTGTGGAAAAAAAAAAAGAAAAAGTTTATGTGGTTGTAAATTTGTACGTAAGACTTGATGATCCTCAGGGTGTTTCTGTGAGAGTCAATGTTGGAATATAGATATAAATTAGCCTCTGGAGTGTAGTTTAGAGATAACTGTATTTAATAAAAGGTACAGGGCTGCTGGCTGAAGTTCAGTACTTGGGCCAAAGCTCTTTGCTTAGTTTCCAGGTCTAATACTCAACTTGGAAAGATAATTTTGTGAACTAATGTTCTTTAGTGATACACTTAAGCGTTTCATAGTGGAAGTCTGCTGATAAGCTTTTATTTAATCTCTGGGCCTGACAGTGTGTATGACTTTAATACACAAGATTTAAAATCCTAAACAACAATAGATTTACCTCATAGAAATGGTCCATGTCAGACATGTTATTATAATGCTTAGGGTAGAATGAAAATAAATTTCGTAACATCAAAATATATTAAAAACGTATTGTGTTAGTCTACGTAAAAAAAAAATCAGTTAAGAAAATTCTGTTTATCATATATTTATCCTTTTGAATAAATGTGACAAAATTTTAACAATTGTTGAAGTACATTAATATTGCTTTTCTCATGGAGTAATTTAGTGATTCAGAAAAAGGGATTTTCTTTTGAAACACATTATCAATTACACTGTCTAAATTTTTAAGGTTTTAGATTATCCTTCTTTTGTTCCCAGCATTATCGGGAAAACAAGTCATGCATTTAAACTGTCTTTACATCTACAGTTTTTAAACAGTGTATGCTATTAATGTACTAAGGCAACAAAAAGCTGCCCTCCTGATTTTACTCTTATCATCTACAGCGTCGGCAGGAATTGCTGTGTCACAAAGGAAGGTGCGTCGGATCAGTGACCCTGTTCAGCAGATTCTTATTCAGCTGCACAAAATTATCTTCATCACTCAAGTATGCATTACTGTTGCTTCTGACATTCTGTACTTTTTAGTCATTTGCTGTTGTCAAAATGATGTTACTGCAAAGTGCTGCTAATTTAGTTACTGTTCTTTAAAAACAACAGAACTTGACATTTTTGCAGATGGCAGGATGCTTTAAAAATACATCATTTAAATAAAGACTAACTTTGAATATTAGTATGTGGAGGATAGCAATAATTGAGTCATATGAAAAAAAAATCAGTGGCTCACCTCAGAAAAATTGATTGTACAGTAAAGTATTTTTACAACATTCTGTCATACCAGCAATATGACTACTTAAGGTGACAATATCATATACTAACATGGAGAGTATGTAAAATGCTTTCCTCTGTAGTAATAGTTTCTAAATAACTTCGAAGTTATATTTTAATTATCAATACATATTAATATTTTCTTGCGAGTTTTAGTGCAGTAGATGAAATCCTGAATATGTTAACTGCTTTGAAATGTGAGATATTTTTCAAATTTAAGACTTGTTTTTAAATTAGGTTCAACTGTTCCATAGTGAGAGAGAGTTTAAGTTATTTCATGCTGATTCCAAAAAAAAAATGGAGCTGAGCTGATACAAAATCTGCCTTGAACTCTCACCTAAAAATGTGATGGGGAACTCTTTATTCTGCAGAAAGATGGCTACCATGCAGCTATTTGAGAAATTTGCTATTATTAAAAAACTAGCTTTTTATTTTCCAGAATGAAGTGTTTACATTTGGAATGTGATGTTTGTCACCTCAGGGCTTTTGAGATTGATCATCTGAATTGGTTTGGTTTAGAACAGAATAGCGTAACTGAACTTTGGTGTGCTTTACACGTCTCTTTTGGATTTTTTTTTTGGTTTTAATTGTCAAGCTTATCAAAACGGGTAATACAAGAATTAAATTACCAGAGACAAAGGAAACAAACATTTTTAAAAATAATTGGAAATTATATCCTTCTCCTATCAGCAGAAATCAGGCAGTTCAGTTTTTGCATGGTGTATTAGGAATATGTCCAAGGTGCTCGTTAGTGAACCTATCCTCTCTGTTCAAGAAGGTTTTCTCAAGTGGCCTACTAATTAATATGAGCTATTGTAATGTGCATGCTCAAGAACAGAGAACTAGCAGCAACTCAAAAACTGGCTCAGAACTGACCACTGAAGCAGTAGCAACAGCTTTTCTCTGGTTTCAGAGAAACCAGAATCCATACCTGTACTTGTTTCATGTTTCCATATGCCTCTCTTGCACTTGTTTATGTTCTTACAAATCTAAGATCGAGTATTTTTTATAATACATAGCTGTTTCCTCAAACTCTGTTACATATTCCAGCTGACAGTTCTAAACTGAAGTTTGCAAGGGAGAGTTCTTGCCTGTTAGTTCTTGGCTGCCAGCAGCCCTCCGTGTTTCCATGGGAACAAGAATCAGAGTGATCTCTGGAAAACAATGTAAGAGAAAGCTTTTTAAAAAGCATTATGTAAATCCTTGGCTTTTTTTTTTTTTTAACTGATCTGACAACTGATTTCATTAAAACCAAAGCTAAAATTGAACACTAGTACCTGAGGCAACTCCAAGTTTCTCAAGCACTGGACTTTTATTTACCACTTCTGCTTCAGAATATCCTGGTATCCCCAAGGTACGTTAACTGCACACAGTTGATTGCAGTGGTATGTAATCCATAGAATATATTGTTGGCCTTTCCTAAGGCATTTTTTTTCTTACTTGCTTATAGGCTAAGGAACATTCAGCTTCTGACTTAAAGCAGACGTGTAAGGCCTTATCTGCATGAAAAAAGAGTAGTATCTGTCTGTAACAAAAAAATCTGTGTGCGATCAGCTGTCTAGTGAAGTCTTTTGTGCTTAGCATGTGACTTTGATCCCTGGTTTGTCAGAGCAAATCAGGCCTCCTGTGAGGCCAATAAAACTGTTCTGGATTTATAGCTGTCTAAGAGCAGTAATTTGTTCCAGTGGGATAAACATCTTTCTAATGTGTACTGTGTCAGTGTTTGAATGTGAATCATTAGTGGTCAACCCCTCTCTAAGTAGTCAAAAAGCTTCCTGAATTCAGTGGAGTGGCACTTCATGAATTTACATCAATGAAGTGATTATAAAGTGTATACTAAATGGTAGAAAATCACGGTTTTTTAAACCATGTCTGCAGGTATAAGCAAGTATACAGAACCAGCATAGAAGATAATTTCAAAAGGGTAGTAACATACCATAGAATGGTTGTCAGACTGGGTTGGTGTCATTGCAGTGACCAACAGCTGAAATGGTACATTTACTGTTGGAGCATAAAAATTATTTTAAAGGAAAAGACATCCTTTGAACTGTCTATTGAAGACATATAGCACAATAGAGTGTGATTTGTGGGGGTTTTATTTGGGTTTTTGTTTGGGTTTTGTTTGTTTGCTTTTTTTAAAATTTAAATATAGATGAAAAATGTGCTCTTTTTCAACCAAAAAGATACAGGAGGAAAAAGTATACAAAATCAGCTATGCTTTATAGACAAGTGAAAGGTAAATTACCTCCCTCAGGAAGCTTTGAGCAAAAGGGATGCTCTGAATTCTATTAAAACCCATAAAGACCTTAGAAGAGCCTGCTGAAGCCATTCTATGCACATTGAATGAAGGGCTAAGCTTCTTGATATTCCATTCATTTCAGAAGGAGCAACTCACTATAGCCAACATGAAACCTAGTCTAATGTTCTATGGGCTTCATCTGTAGAAAAATGTCCCAAATACTAGCACTTTGATCAGGGAGGCAAATCTGGTATTACCAGTGTTAGGCTTACAATGATGTTTACCTTCAAGACTAGAGGAACTGAGTTGTTTGAGAAGTCAAGCCTAAGAGAATGGGCAAACAAAGAAGCCTTATTGTAATATGCCACTAAATCAAGTTTTGCACTGTTGTTTATCACCATGCTATTAGATAACAATGTTTCTTATTGCAGTGTAGCTACTTTTTTCCATAATGGCACTACTGAATGGGTCATTTCTATGGCAGGTGTAACTGAATGGTGAAAAAGTGTTTCTTTGTTTCATGCAGCTCCCTCCAGCTTTGAAATGCGACTTGAAAAGAAGAATCATTGATAGATTCAAGAAGTCCCTCTTCAGTCAGCAGAGCAATCCTTGTAATCTGAAATTAGAAATCAGAAAGGTGTGGTATGCCATTTACTACTTGTGGTCAGGTTTGTCTCTCTTTCCACTCAATCACTATTGATATTAGTATCACAAAAATATAAGTGTAAGAGCCCATTTTCAAAAGGAAATATTTATAATATTTTCTAGCTGTCCTGTATTTGGCAAATATGGATGCTCCTTAAGTAAAAAGTTTCTGCGGGTTGGTTTCAGACTTTGTATCTTGTACCAAGGTATCTTGTCATTAGAATTCTTGCTGTAAATGGAAAGGACCTGCTAGCTTCTAATATACAAAACCAGACTTCATCTCACCAGAGCTCTAAAAGACAAGAGAAGTGTAACTGGAGGTTATGTAAGATCTTAATTTACTCAAGCTGTTCTTAATTTGTTAATAGTTCCTTAATATTTTTCATATTTTGGACTGTATTCCTACTCAAATCCATTAATCATAAGAAAGCAGTGCCCCAGAGTACCTTGAATATAACATGCCTTGTCCTGTTGTTGCACAGTGTGTCAGCAACAGTTCAGTGTCATCAGTTCAAAACTACTGCAGATTTGTGAGAATGGCCTGACCAAAGAAGCATGCCTGCATGTTTTCCAGTGGCATGCTGGATTCTCTCCAACAGAGAGAGAGCTAATGACTAATATTAGAATTTCTAAATGTTCCTTCAAAATCTCCTGAGAGGACTGTCAGCAGCAAAGGATTTGAAATTTACTTCCTTGGCAGGTGTGTACTGTGGGAGACTGAAGCTAAGATATTTCATTTATGAATTGATGATAAAGCAGTTATTAGATATATTATTGTACCTAAAATTTGATGGCTAAGGTGACTTATTATCATTCATATAATTCTCCTCTGTGACTTAATTTGATTATCACCTATTACCACTGAATTATGGAATCTTCTATGTCGTTGTTCGCTACAAAAACAGACTGACCTCAAATGCTGGATCCTTCCTTTGCTTTTGTAATAATTAACCTGAGGTGCTAAAACTTCCTGGAAGGTGGCACATTGGAAGTACATTAGAAAGGTAGTTAGAGATGCGTTTTTCTGAGCTATCAGTTTCATGCTGTCCTGTAAATCAAGTTGGGATTTACATTAAACGATTCCTGTTTTTCAGCCATAACATTAAATCTAAGAAATACCTGCTCACTGTGTGTTGAGTTGATGTTTTCAGAAAAGGATGTCCAAAAATATGGTAAGAAAAGGAAGTGTTTATTATAAAATTAACCTAATTTTCAGGTGTTCAGAAATAAAGGAAGTTGTTTGTAAATTTTATCAACTGTAAAATTGTGTTAGCTTCAAAACTATTGGATTTAAACCTGTAGAAAAGGGAAGAAATATTCTATTTAAAAAGTAAATGGTAGTAAATTGAGTATATTTGAAATGTTGAACGCAATTCTGGGCATTCTACCTTGAAGGAAATAGTTATATTCTATTAATGGAAAGCAACAACAAAAAAAAAGGGCAGTTAGAAGGATGGAGAATTGATAAGCATAAATGTTGCATAATTTACCAAAAACAAGACTGTAAATATACTGGGTGACATGGATATCATTTGGAGATAATGGGAGGAACTTAAATATAGAAAAGAATTAGGTTGAACTCTTACAGCAAATGTTTTGAGGTTGTACAATTTCTGGAAATAAAATTTAAAAATAATGGGTTTTTAGCTATGCCAAATTAAAAACGCTAATAAGAATTACAGACAGAGATTCCTCCACTGATCAGTGGTGGGGTAAAGGTCTTCCAGTAACAGAGATTTTTCTGTTTCTGTAACAGTAGAAGTGTTATCATGCTGCAGAAATGCATAACCAGAATTTCTCTCCTGTACATGAAGGTAGTCCTGTCAGAGTTGTTACCAGTGAATATTTTCAAAACTAGATGTTTTTAAGTTTAATGTCAGTAGCATTGCTCATATAGTCAAGTAGCTGAACTGACTTTCCGGTTTCAGAAGTTCTGGGATCCCTCTAATGGGAATTATACCACTTGAATATCGGCCAACAATTATATTTGAAGCCACAGTTTTAAAAACGAGTCATCAGATGCTTCTCTCATAGGTTCAAGAGAATACACTTTCCTGTTTATCTTCACACAAATGTATATATAGTTTGTGACATTTTATTCAGATAATCTGAAGAACGTAGTGCTTTATACTAAATGCAGCTTGCAATGTTCAGGGTTTCTAGAGAGAAGAAGGTAGGATGTTCATAATTGTGTTCACCACTTTTTCATTAATCTAAAAAGTACTGAAATTTCTTTTAGCTTCTGATTGCACTGGGAAACATAGGAAACAGTAAGCTGCCTCCTAGAATTCTGAAGTTTTGGCAAATGGGAAGGATGAGATTTCAGGTATCTCTTTTCCTTTTTCTCTTTTTTTTTTCCCCTAGCTGCTGCAAGGTTCTCCTAAATTAATCAAACCCAACATCTTCACAGCAGATTGGCATGGGATATGTCTTTCTTCAGTTGGAAATGTGTTGCTTCCAGATGACAGAAAAGGTAAACAAAGCATCATAAACTCCTGTAGTGGCATATATATTTCTAATAAAGTGTATGATATCAAAGCAGAAGGAACTGGTACTCCAAGATCAGTCTTTAAAGACAATAAATTTATGTTGACTGTCCTGATTTTCTGGTTTGGTTTTTGTTTGTTTTTGGTTTGGGGTTTTTGGTTGGTTGGTTGGTTGGTTTTTGTTTTGTTTTGTTTTTTTCGTGGTAAGAAATGCAGTTTACCACTGCTGGAACTTTCTATTAATTGAAGAGAGTGTACTTTGGAATTATAAAGAAATATCAAAAATGCAAATAATTAATGGTTCATCCATGAAAATTAATAGAAATGTTTGTAACTGAAAATGTTCTTGCACATGATTTTTAAACAAACTCTGTTTAAAACTTATGTTGTTCTTTTGTCATGTTTGAAACAGTTGTAATGGGTTGCTTTAATTACATAGCTAGATCAACTTGAGGAGGGAAAAATACACACACATATATATGTATATATACTTCAGAAAATATTCCACTATATATGTCAATTATACTTTGGACTAGTGATACGCAGCAAGACAAATCATAAACACCAAGTATAATCAAACCTACCAGCTGTGGCATCATCTGGGGTGGGGAACTACAATTCCTGGTTCAGAGACTTTTTTCATCATGTGATTTTTTGTGCAATGGACATAAGGGAAATGTGCAGCCTGTGTTTTGGTAATTGTGCCATTTAAATTCTTCTAAATACAGAAAAAACTATGTTGCAATCCATGGACTAGAGGATACAGTAACATTAAAATCTGTGGCGCCAGAGAGAAGAGTGAGAAACTTTAGTTTTGGTGGCCTTTGTGTTGAAAATAGTGTATCTGTTCCACAGCTTATTGCAAAAACCAAAATTAATACTAAGTGTCAAGGGTGATATTTGAGTAGGAAATCAGTCTCTAACAATCGCTTTAAATATGAGCATTATTTTGTTCCCAGAGACGATAATGCAATTTGTTGAGATGCTCATTATCTGTAATTTTCGAATCTCTTAACCTGCAGACAATACTTTTGTCCTCACAAATTGCTGCGGGCTGTGTGCCCTTTCCACTGTAAATTTCCACTGCAAGTGGGAAAAAATAAGAAAGTTGCATTTCTGAGTTCTGTTACATTAAGTCTTTGAATTATTTTTCATTGGTTAGAATACTTCCATAATGTGTGTGCATCAAACATTCATATCACACCGTAAAATGACCCCACCTCTTCAGAGGGTCATTGTGCTCAGTGGGAGTTGCTGATCATGAAGCATCTCTGTCATTATGTTTGTAGTGGAGTTGCTAAGAAACTGATAAGGGAGCACAAGTCCCAAATTCAGTAGTATAACATTACTTGCCTTTTACTTTAAGGCATTCTTGCCACTTCTGGCATGGCAGAAGGGATGACATATGAGCAGTTGCAGGTAAGCTGTATATCTACCTATATGTATTCATTCATTACTTTTAATGAAGATAATTCACTGAAATTAAGTTCTTTTATGTTGTTGGCTCTAATTGAAGAGGTTCTAGAGGAAAGTGGTTATTACAGTTTTTCTTCTAACTAGTCAGTCTAGCCAATTTAAAAAGAAAAAGTTAATTATGATGTGCTAAACCCAAATGTATTGTCTTCCTGTTTACGTGACTGCAATTCACTTTAAACTTAGTGCAATACGTGGTTTATTATAATACGTGGATGCTTAGACTGGGAGAAATGTATGTGGGACTTATTAGCTAATATAGGCAGCATTTTTTGGCCACATCTGTTTTCTTCATTCAGATGAAAGAGTAGTACAATTACGGCAGCAATTTCCTCACATATTTTCCCACATAAACCCACACCTGAACAAAACGTTCATTACATAGAAGTCTCTTTTATTTTAGTACTCTGTAATTACAAGGTTTAAAGGATAAAGCTGATATATTTAGCAAAAGATTTGAGTACAGCCCAAAAACCAGTGTAAGTGTTTACTAGCACAAAAGTGCAGGGGATGAAAAAAAAGTAGTGGTCTTTGAAACTAGGCAAATGCTTTGTCCTCAAGATGGTATATCTTTCCTGCAGGAAAATTTTGAAACAAGAAAGGAAATATATGAAATACGTCATTATAAGCCTAGCATTTGTTATATTTTCCACCTGCTGTCCTATTATTTATCATCTCAAATATTCTTTCGTAAAAAAAAACATTAACTACTTTAATCGAGTAAGCGTGCTCTTGTCTTTACATTAATCAGCATTTTAAAGTCTGGGAGACTGCAGTTACATTTCCTAAAACAAACAAACAAACATAAACCCTCCCCATCCCTTGCCCTCCCTAATATAAGTATTAAGAGGTTTTAAGAATTTATAGTTCCTGGTGCCTCAGCAGTACTTTTCAGTTATTTATTATCTCTGCTAAGTTTTTAGTATGATTCAGGCTTGAAAATTTTCTCATGGTATTCTCAATATTTCTGTAGGCTACTCAATAAATTGGTATTTCAGCTTGCGAGTGTCTTGCATCTGCCAGCTCAAAGTATTGAAAATCATGATTCAACACTCCCAAAATAAAATAATGGTTCAATCTTTAAACCTTTAGGGTGTACTTGAATTACATTTACAGATTACTTTTTCAGTCATGAGGTCTAACAAACTTCTTTATAAATGTTTTCAAGTATTCCAAAATTTTTGCCCTAGTGACAAGCTCCCAGGATTTGATTCTGTAGAAAAAATATTGCACAACTTATTAAAAACAAAAAAAAAAAAAAAGAAAAAGACATCAAGGTCTAGCAAGTGCTATTATAAATGTACAAATGTGTTGTTGTTTTATAGGCATTTATCTCACAGACTAGTAACAAGTGTCTTACTTTAACTGAAAAGAAGGAGGTGAATATGCTGAATACGGACTTCAGTGGTTTTTTTACAAGAACCACTACAGAGATAAGGTATCTATTAAAGGAAATCAGAATCATGGTGTATCTCATTTTGAATGGACATGTAAGGATTGAGTCCAACTCCCTGCTCCTCACAGGACTTCCTAAAACTAAACCATATGAGCAACAGCATCATCCAGACACTCCTTGAACTCGGACAGGCTTGGTGCTGTGATCACTTGCCTGGGGAGCCAGTTCCAGTGAGAAACCTTTTCCTGATGTCTGATCTGAACTTCCCTTAGTGCAACTTTATTTTATTCCCTTGTGTCCTATTGCTGTAAATGTAATTGGTGAAATGTAGACCATGCTTCAAGATTGCAAGCACATATGCTAGTACTTTCAATATGTAAGTGCGACAGAAATGCACATGGAACTAACAGCAGTGAAATAATTAACAGTCTTTTTTTGCAGGTTTATTCAGGACTTCTTTTTTTCTGCTGTGCTGGAATTCCTTAGTGAGTAGCTGTTCTGCAGGAAACTAACTTAAGATTATAAATCTTTAAAAATGTTACTTTAAAGAAGACATAAAAGAATATTCTTCGTAGCTACATGGGATGACAGTGCAGTATAAGGAATTCTTCTCGATGCTGTGTTTATCCTGCGGAAGAAAACGGGTGAAAGAGCAGGCAGTACATTTCCACACATATATAGGGTCTGGAGAAGGCCAGTGGACATTCACCCCTAATCGCATTGGTGGATGTGCTATGTCTTTGATTTTCACAGGAGCACTGGAAAATTTGAAAGCACATTGTGTTTCCCGAGTCACACAACTTCTTTAGCACCACTGGTAGTATGTCATCCACAATCAGTGCTGATGTGTGTTTTCTTCATGGGATTTGTAGCAAAGACAAAATTGATTTTGGAGTGAATTTTGGAGGAATGGAGTGCAATCTCCTCATAGGTATGAATCTCCTTAGAAGCTAAGTTGTATGTTGTTGAGATTTGGTTGTGGGTTTTTTTTATTTTAATTGTTTAGATTTGTTAATGATGTGCATACAACAGCTATTGAAGATTTTGCCCTACTCCACTGCATGTCCTGCATGTGTCACTACAGCATGTCCTGGCTTTCGCTGGCAGATACAAGACAGTTGTACTGCAACCCTGTTGTTGGTCTGTTACCAGCAACTTGCTTTTTCACTGCGCTTTTTGTGGTGGATTGACCCTGGCTGGATGCCAGGTACCCACCACAGCTGCTCTGTCACTCCCCTCCACAACTGGGCAGGGGAGAGAAAATATAACAAAAGGTTCATGAATTGAGATAAGGACAGGGAGACATCACTCACCAATTCCTGTTACAGGCAGAACAGACTTGTGGATATTAGCTGAATTTATTACTGATCAAAATCAGAGCAGGATAATGAGAAGCAAAACAAACCTTAAAAATACCTCCCCCACTCCCCTCTTTCCTTCCTGGGCTCTACCTCCTCCCCCAAAGTGGTGCAGAGAGACAGAGAATGGCGGTTATGGTCAGTTCATCACAGGTGGTTCCTGCCGCTATGCAGGGACAGTTCTTCCCCTGCTCCAGTGGGAGCTCCCACAGGAGACAGTTCTCCACAAACTTCTCCAGCCTGAGTCCTTCCCATGGGATACAGTTCTTCAGGAACTGCCCGAATGTGGGTCACTTTTCTATGGGGTGCAGTCAAGAACAGCCTGCTCCAGTTTGGGTCTCCCACAGGGTCACAAGTCCTTCGAGGAAACCGGCTCCGGTGTGGGCTTCTCTCTCCAAGAGTCTTCAGGTCCCTGCCAGGAGCCTATTACAGCAAAGGCCTCGCATGGGTTCACAGCCTCTTCTCAGGCATCCACCTGCCCTGGCGTGAGTCTCCCCCATGGGCTGCAGGGGGATCTGTGCACTCCCGCTGACCTCGGTGGGCTTCAGGGGCACAGCTGCATCACCATGGGCTGCACCACGGGCTGCAGGGGAATGTCAGCTCTGGCACCTGGAGCACCTCCTGCCCCTCCTTCTCCACTGACCTTGGTGTCTGCAGAGTTGTTCCTCTCACATATTCCTCTCACTCTGCTCTTCTCTGAGTGCAACTAAATCTGAACAATAACTTTTTTTCCTTCTCTAATCTGTTATCACAGAGGCATTATCACCATCTCTGATTGGCTCAGCCGTGGCCAGCGGCGGTCCTGGAGCCGGCTGGCATTGGCTCTGTCAGACATGGCGGAAGCTTCTGGCAGCTTCTCATGGAAGCCACTCCTGTAGCCCCCCCACTACCAAAACCTGTCCATGCAAGCCCAGTACACTTTTATGCCTATTATTTGCTGTGATGCATAATTATGTTTGGTTCCCCTGTTACTATTACATTAATTGTTTCCCAGGCAAGGTTCTACTCCCAAATAACTTATATTTTTTCCTCCAGAAAACTGACAGACCATGCTTTAGCCTTGGCTGTCAAAAACATGTCTGTATTTCCAGAGAACTTGCTATGTTTTCTGAAGTGTAGTCTGCTCAGTGCCATTCAGAGCCTTCAGAACTTAAGCAATTTTTTTTTATTTGTTGCTCACATTCTCTCCAAATAGCCAGAGTCCAGTTTTGATAGCTGTCCAGTATTGAATGATTCATTTGGCTAGCAGACACGAATCATTAGGTTTCACCTCAAACTCTCCAAAAAACGTAAGTAAGCTAGAAGAACAAATCAGTTTCCTGAGCTGCACTGCAAG
The DNA here is from genome assembly GCA_013397725.1 of Rhagologus leucostigma. Taxonomy (NCBI): domain Eukaryota; kingdom Metazoa; phylum Chordata; class Aves; order Passeriformes; genus Rhagologus; species Rhagologus leucostigma. The sequence goes on along the minus strand of VZTD01005399.1, from coordinate 467,875 downwards.
TCACTTATCGGTGTCCACCATTATCTGGTTTTATTCCATCACACAGTAATCGGTTTGCAGCCCTCACAGCAACATCCCATGAGCCAGTCTTGCCTAAGGATGCTTTGAGCCTGGCTCTACTTCCTCTTTACAGACAGTGAGACATTTCAGAAGCAACTGCAAATTTTCCAGCAGAACCTCAATCCATCCTGTGGCTTTCCTGGGATTGCCTTCTTAGAAAAGTGTTCACAGAAGAGTTTTAGAAAAAAAGTGCTAAGAGTAATGAATATCTGTATCTGGTTTGCTCTAGCAATATATAGGGCAATACTATTTTTAAACTTACTTATGTTACCTTAAAAGCTTTTAGTTTGAGTTTTTAATTTTCTAAGTTGTAACGATGCAGCGTGTGTGGGTCTTTTGCAGTGGAAACAGAATGACTGTAGGAAACCGAGGGGTTAAAACTTCCACAGGCAGTGACGGATTTGACCTTAACCCTTAGAGAGCTCGGACTGATGTGATGACAGGACAGGGATTCTAAGCAAAAGAATTACAAACCTATGTTTTTGTAGCTATAAATAAGAAAGTGTGTTGAGTGAATTGGTGGAGGGTTTTAAAGTATAGTGGTGTGATTTTGTAGTTTAAGCTAAGAATTTAGATGTTACAATAGAAGTATATGGGTGTACGTGACTTAGCAGGTAATTGGTAGAAAATTGACGCACTGCAGTAAAAGTGACCAGAGGTGATAGGTTATCAAGTCAAAACAAAGTTTCGTGTTAATGGCTTATTGGACCAGAAAGTTATAAATTGCTGTGTAACCCTGAAACTCGTGACTATCTGCCATTATGGCGATTTGTTACTAAGCTCCACGGACTCTGAGACTGATGCCTTGTTTGTTATTTTAAGTAATAAATCGTGTATAATCGTGATAGTCCCATCTCTTTAGTGGAAAGTCCGACCGAAAAGAAGCAGAAACAGAGAAAACGAGGCAGTAGTGCCCCAACAAATGACAGTGCTTCTAGCAGGGAACAAATTGCCTTCGCTTCAGCTCATAATATGTAGAAACATATTATGAGCTTGTCTAGTAGAAATGAGAAGGAAAAGATCTTCAAGGGCTCAAAAGTCCTTAGAAGACACATCAAAACACCACAAACTTGGTTTGCAAAATTGCAAATGTTTAAAAAGGTTTTTATTTTAGGGCCAAGTTTCTTCATGTTTTCTGACCAAGTTGACATTGACATTATCAGTTCCATATATTGTAAGGCTACAGAGTGAATTCAGGTTTAGAACAAAGAACTGGGATGTGTGCTATGGCTAAATGCTCTATTAAATGCAGAATAGACAGCTAGATAACATCATAATGCAATTTTCTACCTCATGTGGAACACACTTTATAGAGAAAATTCTGAAAATATGTTTTAATTATTTTCTGGTTTGGGGGAATTTATGTGCATTGTCTTTCTTTCCCATAACTTTTGCCTCTTGCTGTGCCCTTCTGAAATTCCAAGAATGTGAGGTGGGAAACCAAACCTTAAGTGAGGTAGTGACATGAAAATTGTAGTAGGACAAATAAACTGTACAAAGAGTTAAAAATGATTCAAGCAACTTGATCGGGTGATGAGAGAAACATGAATTCTTTAGAAACTGACAGCTTCATAAGAAAAATGTCATGCTGCTTTCTTTTTCCCATTTTCATTATAGTAGTAATTACTATCTCAATACCAGTCATTTCATGGGGATTAATGACCATCTGAGGATAATGACCCTCAGCTTTATCTTGAATAATCAACTTGTGCCCATTTATCACTAATCTCCTGAAATTACTCAGCACTCCAATTGTATTACTTATTTATACAGAAATTTGGTAAACATGCATAAAAAAAAACCTGTAATGTTTCAAAATTATTCCATCCACATCCATTGTACCACTCTTTCTCTTTTCTGCCTTCTGATTTAATATTATACTGTACAAGAGGCCAGCTCCTTGTTTGTGAGGCTATGAATACGGCAGTGAATACCAGTTTCAAAATTTCATACTGCTTTTTTATATCAAAATACATATGTAATACCCAAATTCATGCAGAAATCTATTTTTAATAAATTACTTGAAGAGACCTAATCCAAGCAGAAACTCAGTTATAAGAAAAATTGCAGTCATCAGAGACAGGAGCTGTGTTCAGCTGAATGCTGTAGCTCTGTTGTGGTTCCACTCCCATGGGCAGCCTCAGTACCGCACAGCCACTCTCTCACTCCCCTTCACCGGGCCAGGGAAGAGAATTGGTAGAATAAAAGTGGAAAAGCTCTTGGCTTGAGATAAAGACAGTTTATAGGTAAAGCAGAATCTGCACCTGCAAGCAATGCAAAAGAAGGAATTAATTTTCTGCTTTGCAACGGCAGGCAGGTTCTTAGCCATTTCCAGCAAAGCAGGACTCCATCACATCTCACAATTACTTGGGAAGACAAGTGCCATTAACTCCAAACGTTTCACCCTGCCCTTCCCTCTTCTTTCCTCCAGCTTTTATTGCAGAGCATGATGCCATATGATGTAGAACATCCCTTTGGTCAGTTGGAGTCAGCTGTCCTGGCTGTATCCCCTCCCAGCTTCTTGTGCACTCCCAGCCTACTCACTGGTGGCGTGGTGAGAAGATGCAGAGAAGGCCCTTGTGCTGTGTAAGTGTTGTTCAGCAATAAGTAAAAACACTGGTGTGTTGTCAACACCATTTTCAGCACAAATCCAAAATGTAGCAGCATACAAATTACTGTGAAGGAATTTAACTCTATCCCAGCCAAAACCATACAAGCTCAAATGACCACATGTCTGTTTGTGAGAAATGCTTCAACATTTGTTTTGTAGGAAGAAAAATGGTTGCAGTGCAAGTAAGGCTAGAAGGAAACAGGCTTCATAATCAAATGCATATATTGATATGTTGTCATACATAATTTTCTTAACTTTCTTCAGTGAAATTTATTCCATTGTAATTGAAATTTTAGAAATAGAGAAGCAATGAATTTTGTAGTTAGAGCTATTTCATGAAGAGGAAAACTGTCAAGTCTGGCTCTAATGATAGCTATACATTTTTAACTACTCAAAGAATATCTCAACGTATTATTCACAGAAGGATTATATAGCTCAGGAATGACAGCAAATTCTGAACTGTGCCTGTTTGAGGCAGCCCTCATTTGTATTTGGTCTGTGGTCCATAATTTGAAAATAGAAATGCATTAGTGGAGCTTTTTCTGCCTGCAAATTTTTACCATGTTAATTAAGTATTCTTCAGCATTAGTGTACCTCTTTAATTCTGTTAGATGACTAACAGATTCAAATTTGTACTTAGTTTAGTTAATGGTTTTTTAATGTTCTAGAACATGCCGAACTAGACAATAAATGACAGCACACAGCTCCAGCACTCCTGGAATCTAAAGTAGATCTTTTGACTTGGTGAAATCTAGGTGATTTAAGACATTCTGCTCCTTTTTATTTTTACCTGGAACCATTTCCACTAATGTTGCCATGTATCTGTTGTTTTCTTCTTCCAAATGATTGTCTATGTAGATTCCTGGTTCTCACACATACAGCAGAAGATTGCTTTGGCCAGCAAGTCATACCAGCATTCTGTTGAATTGTACTTCTACCCAAGGAGGTAAAGAAGTTTGCCAAAGCTCAGAAGTACTTGTTATTATTATTATTATTATTATTATTTTACTATTATCATTATCATCATCATCATCATCATTACTACTAAACATTCATGGCTGCAACAGTCTTTCATTTACCCCCCTTGCAGTTCTGATGGCTGCCAGCTGAGGGTCTGTGTGTCGTTTGAAGTATTCCAAGTTATTTCCACAGACCAGCATTAGCTTCACCTTTTGAGTCAGCTGTCCTTCCACTAAGAGGCAGTATTGGCCTATCTTTCGTAAGTCACAGCTCCTACAGAAATTAGAAGCAACATGAAAACCTAGTGTAGCAATTGATCGTAGCTTTAATTTCATTCAGCTTCTGGGGTTAGGCAGTGACTAATATTTGTCACATGGATGAATATAGAGAGTTCCAATGAAAAACATTTGGCCAAGAGATGGATTACAAGACACTTGCTAGATAGCTGCTACACATGGCAATTGTCACACTGTGCCTTTTCACTCTTGCTAGAAACATAATTTTAACCAAGTTGTTACAGCTGCACAGATATAGGCTGCATTCAGAAGATACATGTCCAGGCTTCATGGTAATGGTAGAAATCTACAGAAATGATGACTCATACACTAGGAAAAATATATGCTTTGGATTCTAGGGTATTACCAGCTCTTCATGTCAAAATCAAATGGTCAGGTGAGAAAAACTTATTGCTAACTGTATTTTTAGACAATTGCAGAAATGTTCTGGTTATTTCATGGGTGACTAGTAAGCTAATGACAAAGAGAATTTGAATTTTTTTCCTGGTATTACAGTACCATAACAAGACATTTTTCCCACTTTGGTTAGTAGGTCAGTCTTTTAATTTTTTTTTAATTTTAGTCTTGTTTTTCTTGTGAATGTTAAGAATGATAAGGACTGTAGAAGAAACTGTTTATTGCTCTTTAGCAACTAGTTAGCATCAAGACTGCTAGTATTAGGAGTAGGCTCGTATTAGTACTGCTAGGTATAAAAGATGGATAACCTGGCTGTTATCCATGACATTGTGTGGTGTAGAACAGAGAAGTGATCCAGGGATCCATCTGGTGCGAGTACCAGAATAACCTGATTGTGTGGTAGGATTGTCATTGATGCAAACCCTCTTCCTTCACTCAAGCTGAAGATTGTCTTTAGCAATGAGATACGTGGAAAGGTGCATTTCACCTCTTGTTGGAAAAAATGAAAGAGCGTGTGGCCTGAATTTAGGCTGACTGGTAGGTACCAAGTCATTGATACAGTTCAGTGATGTATACACAAAATTAAGTGATCTCCTGACACTAGAAATGCCTGAAGTCCACACTGCCTGTAGAAAAAGTGCATGTTTATGAAGCTGTCTGTCAGCATTTGGACTGTGGGAATGACTGTTTTCAACAGCAGGCAGATGGCTCTGATCCCTTACAGAGATCACATGCCCTGAGTTCTCAGACATTCTTCTATGCGCTCTCCATCTTTGAGCAGAAGCATCTGTCATCACAGACATGTTTGGCAGAGATAAGATGTTTGTCCTTGCAGTTCTGAAGTGGGCCTTTCTACCAGTTTGATGAAAAGATTTGAGAACAACTGTGCATCTGAGATGTCTGCATGGCAGAATTCCTGCATAGAACATAGATAAAGTCTGTCAACATCAAATAAGAAGGTACCTTCCCACATAAGTTGGTTTAGAAAGCTCAGTGTAGTCTGGAATCATTCTTGTGCAAGCATTCTTATACAGCTGCTGTGAACACTTTCAGTTGAAGTCAAGGGGAAGTTTTTTTGTCTTGGTTTGGTTTGGGTTTTTTTGTTTGGTTTGGCTTGAGGTTTTTTCTGGGGGAGAGTTGTGGGGGTTTTTTGTTGTTGTTTTGGTTTGGTTTTGTTTGGTCGGTTGGGGTTGTTTTGAGGCTTTAATGGTTTGGTCCAGCTGGGGCAGTTTAGCTGATAAGATGTAATATCCTTCCATGTCATAGCAAGTTGATGTTGAAAGGCATTTCGGGAACTCTTAGGCTAAATAAAAGACAATCTGGAAGTTTGGGAAGAAATGGAAGATGGAATTGACCTCAGTGTTCAGAAACCAGGGCCATACAAAGATAAATTCTTTTTTACCTCTTTCAAGATCTCCTTAATGACTATGACCAGAGGAGAAACTGCACAGAGTTACATAGGTGGGTGTTTTGATATAGAGGTGCAAGACAGAACAAAAGTTATTCCAGTATGTCAGTATAGTACTAACAGGCACAGTGTTCCTCTAAGTATTGTAGTTGTGTCCTTTGTCCTTGAATACTCCCTTTTTACTAGCAGAACATCCATTTACTGACAAGGGAAAGTCAAATCTTCATGTTCCTGACGTGGTACTCCATAAAGATAATTTTTAGGCCTCATCATAGTATCAACTCCAGTTTTGAAAGTTAATTTGAAAGCTTTTACTAAGACAAATCATGGGAAAATTATATAAAAAGAAGGAATAACTGTTTATATTACTGTGACATTGTGTCTGTAAACCCTCTCAATCTCCTGAGTTTTCTATGGTTCTGTGGAGTCCTACAGTTCTAAAAATCTGTGCCACAGAAGGAACGGATTTTAGCTTTTACAGCACTGAATGAAGGCATTGAAGATAAGAAACTTTGGCCCACCTTGCTTGCCCATATTAAAAACATTCTAGTATATTTAACACTTATTAACTTCTGTGTTATAGCGAAGATTTAAGATTTGGCCAGGAAAGTACCTTCACTTTTTTTTTTTTTTCTCACAGGTATGAATTTCCTTCACTTAACAAATCTGTGCCAGTGCCATAATTTCAAAAAAACCCCACAGTAGTAGGTATATGCTTAACAGTAGCCTTAATAGAGTACTGAAATATCTGAAATATTGTCAGGTCAAGTCTAGACATCAGAACAGAAAGTGAGTCTCATCATCTTAAGGTAATGCCTGGGCAAAGAACTGATAAGTAAAAACTGATGAGATATAAGCTAGGAAATGAGCGTATATACAGAGCCAAGAACAACAGGAGACAGAGTGCAGGAATTCTGAAAAGGAGATTGGTATGGGCAGAAGGAAGAACCACCTGTAGCTGGGACTGACCAAGAGAAGAGAGAATGGTTTGCTGTAAGGGCAGGTGGTAGAAAGGGTAGACACATAGAACAGGAGTCAGGCTCAAAAGCTCAGACAAAGGGGATCCAGGGAGAAATTACTGCAGCCTTTCAATACTTAAAAGCGGCTTATAAGAGAAAATTTTTTACCAGGGCTTGTAGCAACAGCATAAGGGGCAACAGTTTTAAACTTAAAGCAGTAGATTTAGATTGGATATAAGGAAGAAGTTCTCTGTGGTGACAGTGGTGAGACACCAGAACAGGTTGCCCAGAGAACTGATGCCCTATCCCTGGAAGTGTTCAAGGTCAAGTTGGATGGGGTTTTGAAAACCTGGTCTAATGAAAGTCTTCCCTGCCCATGGCAGGAGCCTTGGCCTGCATGATCTTTAAAGGCCTTTTCCAGTCACAACCATTCTATGATTCTAATTTTTGCACAGATATGGTGCCCCATCAAGGATTATGTTATCCACGTAGCGGGCTGAATAGAAGTTTGCTGTCAGCCTTTACTCTATATGTTTTGTTTGTCCTTAAGTGCACTTGACTTTACAACTTTAATAACAATCTTTCAGCTTAGGAATTTCTGTCTACCTTTGTTGAAGCATGCGTGCAAAGCTACGAACTACTTTTCATATTTTTCCTTTCCTCATTCCTGGAATACTTCTATATCCTTCAGTACTTCAGTAATCTAAATAACACTGCTTCTTGAGGGGCCACATAAATAGAGGAACGTTTACAAGGGCTTTATGTATCTGAGTTATACAAATCCTGTACAAGTAGTCTGGGAAAATTTCAGAAGAGGTCTTACACTTAGATTGGAGACTGGTAGAATTTTGAGACAAAACCAAAACAACCTGTTTTACTTTTTCACAGCACTGATTATGAGAAAGCTTTACATCGTATTTTCATAGAGTAATTTTAACAATATAATACATCTTGATTATGAGACAAGTTTCACCTGTATAAAGCCGACAGATGTCGTTCCATCACTTTCTGTGCTAATTTTCTATGTAGCAGGCTGAAGAGAAATTAGAAAAGGAGAAAGACGTGATGTTGCAGATTTGCTTTCAACTAGTTCTCCATAGTGCTGAAGTCTCTGGACATGTTACATCAGCAACATAAGTTAGAGCTGTCCCACAAATACATTATGTTGCATTCAGGCTTCATTGATTATCTGTGGGAGACCTTTGCACCATGCTGCTCTAATTCTATTTGTGTGCTGTGCAGACTAGTCCATAAATTTTGAGTCAGAGGATCATTAGACAAACTAATTCCCTGTGTGTAGCCTAAATGATAGAATTTCACCCAGAGATTTCTGCATCAAACTGTTGTAAACTATGAAGTAAAACCATTTTGTTTGATAGACTTTTGAGGTTCCTTGGCTTCTACATCATGCTCATACATCAGCTTTCTACTGATAGCACAAAGATTGATCCCATGCCTCATGAGTGTTAATAGTGGGAAATTCATACTTCCAACTACCTACTGATTTTTTTTTCCCCTCAGGTATCTCTACTATCTGAAGGGAACAAAGAACTATCCAGCAAGAGAAGAGAACGTGTGATTCTAAACAAAGGGTTTGGAATTGTTCCTAAAGAAGTCAACCTGCCTGTACTTCAGCAGAGGCTGATTACCAAAGGGTCAAGCTTTGCTCATTGAATAGCATCCATATGGAATACCAATGTGGAACAGCTTCAAATATAATTTCAGGATGATACTGTTTAGCTTTGTTTACAGCATAAACACTTTACAAGAATCATTGTGAAAGATGCTTCCAGGTTTATACATTAGGAGAACAGCAAAATTCTGAACAGTATATATTTTCTATTTTTAGAAATTTTTTTTAAGCTGTTGCATAGTCAGGTTTTCTGGAACAATAGTTCAGTAGCCTTATTTATATTCATGTATGCCTTCTGTGTAAAGAAAAAGAGCTTTGTAATATGACTAGACAGAAAATATATGTAGACTCACTGTACCATAATTAGAAACAGATTAAATACCATCAATATGATTTTAATATTTAGAAGGAATTTCACTTCTTATGTTTGGATGATAGCAAATTCTAATGCTGATGTGACATGTTAATAGTCATTATTTGCAACTGGCATAGCTTCTGAAATCATTGTTATTTTAAAACCAGCTGGTTTTACTGCTATTTCTGTCTTCATATTATGTCTCTGTAGCCACACATTGTATAGATCTGTGTACATAAATGTCTCATGTACATTTATATGCATTTTATATACACATTCATTTTACTTTTTAACAGACTTAAGTGAACTAGATACATTCTTTGCTGCTAATCAAAAGTACTTAAGGACACTTCCAGAATTTCAATATATATTCACTGTGTTAAATGTAGATAAAAATGTCTCATGCCAGTAGCAGAGAAGCTATGTTTTTGTCTACAATTTAGTAAGGAATTCTTACTAAGTGGAAAAGCTTTTCTCTACAGTTGCTACTGTGGCAATCATAACTGTTGCAAATAACCAGGATGCACTTGGTGATTATCTCTGCTGAAAATTATTAGCTTTGTAGTCATCACACAATTACTAATAAGTAATTGGATACAGGTGTATGGTGTATACATTTTTCTTTATTTTTTCCCCCCAGTGGTTTGTTTGTAACTTTAAATAGTTAATTGGCATTCATTTCATAACAATTTAAGTGTATAATATTACCTTTGTGACTTCAGTGCCCCAAACTGGGAAGCAGTGAAAAAGGGCCCAGTGGACAATGCAAAAAAAATAACAATAGTTATAAAATCGATCCTCTTTTCACACACATGTTATGTTGAAGGTCATCAGGTGCTGGCTTTGCTTCAATACGGTGGTGCAATATTGATAACTAAGGTCTGTTAAGGGTCAAGGCATATCATTGCTAAGGTATCACCAGCAGGTAGCTACAGTGTGCACCATGAATCACTATAGATGATGCATTTCCTGCAATGTTGCCACTAAAAATCAATTTCTATTCCAGTTCAGAGTGTTAGTTTTGCTCTGATAGAATGAAGAGAGGAAATGCTGTATGGTTAAATCTGATGGATTATAAAGCGAATCCACACTGTATGTGACTGCCAATGGAAATGGTTACACAGATATTTTATCTAAAATTCTTCATTGAAATTCAACCTTGATATGTTCTACTCAAATAGCATATGAATTCTAATAATAATTTTCCACTGAAATGGCATATAACCAATCTACACTTACAGTAACCTATTTTAGTATAATTTTTTTCAGAAATTTGTTATAATTCTAAACTGTTAGTGTGCACTGAATGCCTTAGAAATACTTTTGACTTTATTTCAAGTGTGTTTTGAAGTATCATTGTTTATATTTTTTCTGGATTTATATGATGTTAATTCATAATTTAGGGCATTATTTTTGTTGAGAAATAGAGTATAATTAATTACTCTTACTGTGTTTTTTTAAATGTATTTTTAGTGCTTTCAACTTTGAAGCAACTTTTGTGCTTGTTTTTGTGACTGCGAGAAGTGGAATACTAGGTACTAGCCAGCAGATGAGCAGGCTTCTCTCCAGTAACTCCAAGACAAGCAGTGGATTGGTGGCATGTGCAACCACCAAGGCTTTGATTTAAAGCAGGGAATCAGCGGTCTTTTCTGTTTCTTTCCCAGTGTTTGATAGGATTTTTTCCCCCTCCCTGGCTGCAACAGAACGGACATGCTGACTGTTGTAGGAAAGATCTGATGCATTTTGCATGTAGGGCAACCAGTGGCTACAGAAGATCCATTATCTAAGCCGTTAAATAGTTTATGGCATGAGTACATAGATGCTCTCCACTGAGACCAGCTTCCGTTGTGTTTCCCACTGTATGAAAAGTAACAAGAGCCAGTTCTGACATGAATAATTTCTGTATGGCTAAATTCTGTATAGACAACATGGGTAAAGCCTATTTAGGGAAACACAGAAACCAAAAGTAAGTTGCTCAGTATCATTCAGCAAATCATCAGCAAAGTTGAGAATGGAACTGACATCTCCTAGGTTCCAGTCCAGTTCATAACTGGTATCCTTCAAGGTGTGTAGCTCTTTTCTTCTCATATGTTTGTCATCTTTAATATAACTTGTGCAAAAATCTGAGAAACAGTCATAGCTGTACTTACTATTTAGCTAATTCAAAAAGATCCTTCAAAGGGTGCTACTAACCATGTTGAAACACTGTACTGAACTACAGCTAACTTTTGATTATTTGTGAGTTAATCTAAACTGTGACTTATTCAAGCCTTTCTTTCAGTTTGCTTGGCTGCAGTGGGGTACCTGAGATTATGTAGTATTCTGCCTTGTGTTATTCATGCATTTACTTTCTATAGTCATCTGATTACAAGTACTTTTTCAGGAGAATGTACTGTGTATGTATTCTGTAGCCTGATTTGCATATGTTGTGCTCTGTCTGAATCATTTCCCAGTTTCCTTTCACATCCCTGAATAATCAGATTTTGACATAGGACCAAATCATTAGTTTTACTCCATAAGGGAATTCCTGTTTACAGGCACAGAATAATGTGTTTCAAGACTGTTTCTTACAGTCATGGTAACTTTTTGGGATTAGTGCCTGGTTATTGGTATTTCTTGTCAAGAAATTTGACTAGTTATGGAAGTTTTGGAATTATGTTAATTAAAGAAGAAAGACCAACAAATTTCCATGCTGTAAACAGGAAACCTTCTAGCAGTGACTTCCTCAAACTGAATAATAGACACAATTTTAGCATGTATAAATTCTGCCCTACTTTTGGGAAGAACCAGCAATTCTGAATGACTGCATTTCAGGAGATGTGAAAAGAGGAAGCCACTTGAGAATATTTGGGTTTGACTGTATGAATTCACCATGCACTTGAATTTAAAAACTTCTCAGCTGAAGGTTTCATCATTCAATTTGTCGGGACAGATAACAGCAATTGGAAACAAAGGTCTTCTAATTAATTTTGTTTTGTGACTTGAAGGAAGCTAAATTATATGAATACTCTGTGTTCAACTGTTCCCAGTAGGAGACAGTGAGAATCGTAATGAGAAAACTAGTAATTTTAAAATATTTGACATTTGAGTCCTCAAATATACCAAACTAAACACTTATTTCTATGAAAATTTTGTGTTTAGAATTGAACCCATTGTCCATGGCTGTATTTTGACCTATGTTTCTAATTTCCACCAGTCAGGACACGTTCCCTGACTTAAACTGTAATTGGATTTACTCAGTTTTGCTCCAAATTTAGGCTTGCTCTAGCTTCATTACTATCTTTTGTCTGCCTCCATCTCCATTGGTGCAATGTAAACAAATACAGTTGAGAGTTTGCCTTAGCAATGGAATCTGTAGTCAGTCACAGTCCAAATGTTTACAGACAACGAAGACACGCACATTTTTTGTATATATATCTGTGTATATATATATAAGTAATAGATATATGGGATTTTTAAAGTTAGTATACTTGAAACCTTAGCAGTCTAATTCAAGAATCATTATTAGTCTAGATCTGTTGCAGGAAAAAGAAAGAATAATAATGCAGTTAAATTGCTTTACAAACACTTATTGCTTCCCCCCATTTGGGGCAGTTATGCTCACCCTTCCACTGGTCCTTAGTGTCCCAAGGTCAGTGGTTTGGTTCTTGTGGGATTGTCAGTAGTTGCAGTCCTGTCCCAGCAAGAACAGGATGTTCATATTGATGGCTCCATCTTCCTTGCTCTGGGATCCACCATTTGGAATAATTTTTCTACATTTGCTAATACACTTTTACTCCTTTGCTTTTTCTTTGTTGGTTTGCAGCTCCATGAGACATCCGGATTTATAATGTATGGTGCATTTTACATGTACTGGATACTGTTTCTTTGTTCTTTTAGATACCTCTAACCCCAGTTTTGTCCAGGTCTGCATTTTGTTACTGGTCATGGCTGGGTTGTTTATAGTTACCAGTGCCAAGTCTGTGCCTCATCTCTTACCATCCCATAGCTCAATTCTTCTATACCCCATCCTGTGTTTTAAGGCACAGCTCTCCTAAGGCCTCTTAAGCTATCAGACCAGGGCTGCATCTCTTCATACTACTTACTTATGTTAGTCTTGTAAGTATCTCGTTATACATTGAGTAACCACGTTTTACAGCTATCCGTATAAAATTATCCTTGTTCAAAGATAAATCAGAGTAAAACAAATTAGAGGTATTGAACTAGTCAGTTGGAGGAATCACAAACACATCTGTTCCAACTGAAACAAAGATATATTCAGACAAAGCACGGTTGACAAGCCTCAGGACTTGTGAAGTCTTGCGAATTCAGCACGAAGTTTATGGCCTAGTGGTGGTAGTGGTACTGCTGTATTACAGAGCTGTAAGACTGCAGCTTTCAAAACTTTTAAAAATGCACTGACTCTTGTTCCTGTACCGTGTGTACTGCTCTTAATGCTCTCAAAAGGTACAAGTCATTAACACCATGGCAATATTCCCATGTGTCAGAAAAGAAGGACGATCTTGTTGCTGAAGTGTGGTGTCTATGGTCTGGCTGTTGTGTGACCAGCAATACTCATTTAAAGAGGACTAATGTTTCCAAGCTTGCTGAAATGGTGAATTGCTGTTGCCGAGCATGTGGCCCTGTGGCTGAACAAGTGGTCAGATAGCTGTCCTTCAGAGCAGCAAGCAGTGCCACAGCAGGATAAAAAGGAAAAGATGAAAACAGGAGATGGACAACATAAGGCAGAAAATGAGTCTCTTTGCCAAAGGCGTGGTCTGAATACAGACAGCTCACTGCCTGTGCATCTGGTGCAGCCTACGCTGCAGTGCTGATGGATGGGAAGAGACCACTGACTTTGTGAACTGAGCAGAACATGCTCTGTGGTGTTCCAGCAGTCTGTGGGCATCTTGGATCCTTGATAGCAGGGCTCCATGAAGAATAGTTTGATTATTACTGATTGTAGCTACTGAAAAGATCATGACTATGAGGATACACTATTGGAGAGTGGGATGTCAGACAATTTGCTCCCTGAGCTTACTTGTGGTTTTCTTATCTTTTCTACCTGGTCTTCAGGCAGCATAGAGATGGAGTTGTTCCACAGAGGAGCCAGCAGGAGCACAGTAAACCCCAGAGACTTTTGTAAAATTCTACAATGCAATCTGTTAGTCCTAAATTATTTTGTGCTGAATGGATCATTTCTGCAATTAGGTTTATATTGCAGAGAGTAGGCATTAAATAAATGGGTGAGGTGTAGCACTCTGTAACTGCAGACAGCTATTTTTAAAGATGTCTTCAGTGAGGCCTAAATTAAGGTTGACCTATTTGTCATCTTCACTTCTTTGAGACAGACATTTACCATGCTCCTTTACATACAGTTTGAATACCCTCTCTGAATAAGAAAGCCTGGCAGTTAATTGGAGCTTTGCCTTGAGTGACCTGCCCACTGACTTTCAGAAAGATTAAATGATGATGCAATATAGTGATTTTTTAATTGAAAAATAATTATAGAATGGGTGGAAATAGATGTTCCTGACATGAAGGAGTAATGGACAAGGAAAAATGTCATGTTCCAGTTAATCAACAGTGAACTAACTTCTCATAGTCCTGTTCTAAGTAAGAAGTCACTGCTGCAAGAGAGGCTGGGTGGAAATCAGTGGTACAAACCATTTTTTTACCAATAGGAAACTCACTTTGTGTTCAGATTTCATTAGGTGAAACTGAGTGTACTTGACAGAGCAGAAGTTTGAGACAACTATTGAAGAGGTTCAGTAAACTCAAAACAAGACAATAATAACTGAGCAGTGTTCTGCTGAAATCACTATACATTTTGGAGTATTCGAATATTTGATCAGGCTACTTCTCTGCAATTTCATTTGTTGAGACATGAGACTGCCCATACTCACCAAGTAAGTATTATAAGTATTTCTAAGAATGAGTTGCCTCCCTCATGCATTTTCTGAATCATGTGGCCTTTGCATTGGTGCATCTAGCACTGAGGTCACACAGAGAAGATCAGGGTATATTGCTATAGAACCTGGGGATCAGCAAATTCCCACAAGGGAGGAATTCTTGCAGCTTTTTCTTACCAATGTAACATAGAAAACCAGGTAGTGTGGCTGGAATATAGAGCTAGAATAGCAAAAAACCACCCAGCATACTGATACTATCCTGGTGAGTACTCAGGGAAGACTTTGTTGAAGCTGCTACTGTAGAGGCATTTTGGAAGCTGACTGTGCCCTAATGCAAGTATGGCACTGGTAAGTATGTGTAAGTGCCAATAAAATTGAGTTTTCTTAGAATTAGTAGCAGGAAAAAGATAATCTCCACATAACCAACACTATGCTCAATTTATCAATTTTTAACCTTTTTATCACCTTCCGTTTCAATTGCTTCATGTATTCCTGCTTGTTTTTGTCAGCCTGTGAAAAGAAGATAGTATATTTAGGGGAGAGATTAATTTCCTCAGGCTATTTTTTAAGTTTTGTTGTTTGATTTTGTGTATTACTCTGTAGCTGCACTGTTCTTTTGTATACCTCAGAAAGATCTAGAAGATATTCTTAGTTCTTCAGCCAAGCATGCTTGGCAACAAGCTGCATCTTTTTGTTTAAAAATGAAGAGGGTTACCCATCTTTTTTGAAGTGTAATTGTTACCCCTCTCTGGTCTCATTCCTTTTTATCAAGACTGCACATTGCAAATGTTCACTGTTTACTGTTTCAAAGAGACAAACTGAATGCACTGCATTGAAATAAACTTAAAAAAATATTGAAGGGTATCCTAAAACATGTTTCAACATAATCTGTAAAAGAAAGCCCAGTGAATTTTGTACTGAATTTCTGTAATCATAGCTGCAGCACATACTGCTGTCTTTTTCCTAAAGCAAATTCTATCTGTCCTCTTCACAAAATGTGTTAAGTGCTTGACAGTAATTATTCTACATGTTTGCTTCATTAGCAAGTAAAATATTAAGGCTTAAATACCCTTAATTTTAGGGACTGATGTCCCATAGCTTTGGCTCATTTTTATGTTTTTAAAAAGCCTGCAGATTTGTTGGTGTTTCAATATTAGTCTTTCATATCTGAGGACGTTTTTTTCCATTTTTTTCCATTCAGTTTTAGAGGGAGGTGGAGGTTATTACTGTGTGTCACTGGGACAAAGTAGATGGAGGAGGAGGAAAGAATAGTGGTAAATGTTTTGAAATTTCATTATTACATTGGAGAGTTTTGTTTAGATGAGATAAGGCAGGGCAGCTGTGTTTTTGTAATGTATCAGAGGATTTACAAGTAATTTGCATTTCTGTACAGCTTTCAATTTAAGGCTCTGAAGTGCTTTATAGACATCAATTAACTAAATCTTTTAGCACCCAAACTAGGTAAAGATTAAGATCCTCATCTAAAGATGCAAAAGCTGTACAGAGACAGATGAGCTAGCAGTACGTTTACTCTTTTACCTGTAAACCAGAACTCTGGTGGAAGGTTTTGTTGAGTGAAACAGCACGTCATGGATGAGAACAGCAAGTTCCTGAGGATTGTTATAGACCTATTTCACTTCGAGCTGTAAGATAAAAGTTTCTTGAAATTTTTACTTGTATTTTAGCAATTACATCCTTTCTTCTCTCAAAAAGAAGGTTTTACGTCTTCTTGCTATCTTACATCTAAGAATATTCTTATAATTATTCGCTTGTTTGAAAAAAGAAGCTTTTCTATGTGTTCCTGAAGAGATCAAATCCCGTTTCCATGAGCTTGGCTCACTTTCTGGTCCTGGTACTTACACCACAGTTAATAATTTGTTTAAAAAATAAAGTCTGGAAGCAGAAATGTAGTGATATAAAGCTGCCTTTTGACCTCATTCCTAGCTGCTGTTGATGCAGCTGATTGCATGGATGTCCTAGTACTGCCACTAGCAAACTGAAAAAGGAAACCACCAAAAGGGCAGAAACTAGAGTGGTGAACAAGGATGTGCAGATTCATTTTTGGAGAAAAGGACTCAAGTTGAGCATGAGCCAGCAGTGTGTCCTTGTGGCATAGAAGGTGGATGGGATTATGAGGAGTTTTGACAGCAGGTCAAGGAAGGTGATCCTTCCCTTCTGCGCAGCACTATTGAGGCCATACCCAGGGTTCTGTGTCCAGTGCTGGGCTCCCAGCACAAGAGAGACATGGACATTCTGGAGACAGTCCAACAGAGAGTCAGGCAAATGGCCCCAAAGGTGATGAAAGGACGGGAACATCTCACATAGGACAAAGGCTGAGGGAGCTGGGGCTGCCCACATGTAGGAGAGGAGGCTGAGGAGGATCTTATCAAAATGTATAAACATCTGAAGGGAAGGTGCAAAGAGGACAAAACCAGCCTCCTTTCAGTGGTGCCCAGTGTCAGCACCAATGGCAGTGGGCACAAAGATGAAAACCAGGAGTCTCTGCCTGAACACATTTTCACTGTGAGGGTGACCGAACACTGACACAGATTTTCCAGGGAGGCTGTGGATTCTCCATTCTTGGAGCTATTCAAAAAGCCTCTGGATGTGGCCCTGGGTACTGAGCTCTAGGTGGCCCTGCTTGAGCAAGGCACTTGGGCCAGATGACCTGCAGCCATCCCTTCCACCCTCAACCACTCTGTAGTTCTGTGAATTTCCATTATGAACTTAAAGCTGATCTGCAAAACCCAGAAGTTTAGAACTGGTCTGCAAAAGTCAGCTTTTAATCACTGCTGTGGATGTCAGAATTTCCAGTTATAATCACAGATTGTTCGATGCATGATAGTCATGAAGGAGTATGAGAAAACTGCAGGCTGGCATTGGGACAGTTTTTTGAATGTGAAAACTCTAACTGCTCCTGTGTGATAGTGTTGATGGTACTGAACGCACATGGAATGACTTCCTTTTTGAATTTTTCAGTGGTAAAAGGGAAATGGTACAATGCACTATTGAAAAAATAGATAAAATATATATAGATAATGAAATGTGCTATTTAAAGAGGACTGTCTAACAACAGTCATTAAATCAGTCTTTTTTTCCTTAGCTTGTCATAGTCTAAAAAATTTTCTGTAAAGAATACTAGGAATGTGGAAAAAAACCCTACAAAATATAAAATCAAGAATTATAGCATAATTTGGTCTTATATTGCTGATAATGTATTTTATGAAACTGAAAATAACTGACAAATAAAGGAGCATGAAATTGGTAACATTTCAGAGGGCTGAGAGAATGATTGCTTATAACCTGCTAAAGCAATGACCACAAAATGAACACTTTTCTCATATGTAATTTTATTTATTAGATAATGAAATTTAATTGTATTTATTAGCTAGGGGGGAAATGGTAAAGTAAGCTGTATCTCTGTATCAAGGATTTTCAATGTATTAGTAACATCTTTGTATTAGTACTGCTTCCTTCTGTATTGCTTTCATGACTTGTTTTTCTTTTTGTGTGTGTGTGTGTGTATTTCTCAGAATCTCAGAGATGGCATTAGGGCCACCTGCAAACATTCAGCTTTAGTGATCCTGTAGAAATGTGCTCTCTGCAGGGAGCGTTGGATTGTACACAAGGGTGTAAACTTCTTGTCTTCCACCTGAGCTTCTTGGAAAGTGCCATCCATTGCTACACAGTACTACCTAGCTTTTTTTAATTGATGAATTTTATGTTATTTGTTCAGTTTCTTTGTAGCCTTGGGATTGGAAAATTGATTTGGGAATTCTTTTTTTCTTATTTCGCAGTAAAACCATATATTTTACAAAATCTGATCTCTGTGTAATTTCAATCTCTTATCTTGGAAATTCTCAACTGCTGGAGTATAGTGCTTTCCTTCACACACATACTTTTCCTTCCTTATTTAGATGCACTTTGTTTACTCAAGCTTTTTATACCATCATTAATTTCAGACCTGTGTGGTAAAAATCTTTCTGTGTAATTCTTTCTAAATGTTTGGGATGTTGTTCATTTGTTCACTTCTTGCTTATAGAAGATATGTTGCTGTTTCAAAAAATGCTTATTTTGTTCTGTGTTACTTGGGACGCTGCAGGTGTTCCAAGGTGCCATCAGATGTTCTCCAAAACCTACTGACAGTCATACTTACTAAAATGTCATAATTTTTATTCACAAAATTTAGGGACATAACTAAGCTTTCTTAGAACTCAATGAGGCATGAAATATTATTTATGCTTTCTAAAAATGTATGTTAGGTATACAAATGCTAACCGTCCAATTGTTTTGTATTTCATTTTACTTGTTAATACTGACAGAAATGTCTTTGTTGGCTTTCTACAAATTTCTGTTAGCTTGTTAGTGTGCTTCTCAGGTCCAAATGTAATAATGTCTTATAAACACATTTAGACATTTGTTTTTCCTTTTTGATTCTGGACAGTGTCATTTGCTTCCTGACTGTTAGACTTTTTATTTAATATGCATTAGCCTGAAACATTCTATAAAAAATGTGTTGAATGTGAATTTTAATATATTTCAGAGACTTAATAGGTATTAATAGAGCAATAATACAGTAGCAGACACAGACCAGATTACAGCTTGTAAATTACAGCCAGTGTACTGAGGGCAAACACCATTAAGAAAACATAATTTGAACATTAAAGAGATTGTGTTTGTAATCAGGACATCTGCCAAAACCATATCCAAAGATGTAGAGGTCCTGTAGCACACTTCTTTTGCAGCTTGCATTTGTACAGCCCAATGTCTTCATCTGTCCAATTGAATTAAATATTCTAAAGTAGAGCCAGAAGGATAATTGCTACAGGAATACCAGATACAGATGCAACTTAAGTGGAGGTAATGTTCGTAAAATGTGGTCTGCCGACACAGATGTGGAACTCTTTATCTACATTAGCTGATGGAGTGATTCCTGTCCCATATGGGGCCTCACAGAGAATCAAGAGAATTGGGTGGTTGCTTTGCTGTTTTCTGTCTCTTCCTGAAACTACATTGGCTTGTATCAATCACCTAGATAGGAACAGATTTGAGCTCAGTGTTGCTTGAAGAGGAAAGTGATCTTCCTAGCTGGAGCTTGAGTGTGGCTGAAAATCAGAAGGAGAATCATTTGCATTTCATATTTTGCCAAGGTTTCTGACAGTTTGTCTGCTTTGAGATTTCCATTAAGCAAAGCAATCAGATCGTCCCAAGTCTTTCACTGATCCCTGTATAAAATATTGTCGTTTTCCCAGCCCTGTCAACATCCCCAAACAATTAAGAAAAACCCCAAACCCCAGACCTAATTCTACGTTGCTGAAGAATTTTGAAAAATTATTCTGGAAAGAAGGGGTGAAATGCAAGATTGTCTTGCGTTGGACAAAGCGCCTGAAAAGCGATGCAGAACAGGTGTTTTGTATTTGGTCGGTCCTTGGTTTGTGTGATGCAACAGATTTGCATCAGTTCTGTTGGTAGATTTTGACATGGTATCTATCAGTGGGGAACAATTTCTTTGAACTCCAAAAAATTGCTTCATAGGAGCTGGAATTTCAGATTATTAACAGGTCATAGACGGTAAATGACAGGCACCACTTATATAAAGATCTGTTTTCAAAGAAGTGACTGAGAACAGAGAGGCCAATTAGAAAGCTATGGACCAGTCATCTAGCTAGAACATCATCACAAGCTCAACAGCTGTTTCATGTCTAGCTCTGCAAGTCATCAGGGACTTAGGCATTGATTTTCGTGGCAAACTGCTGAAATTCTTGAGTTTACTCTCTATGTGATTCAAACACTAATAATGTACTGTTTATATGTGTGAATCCTGCCACTGTCCATGTAACATCTTTCTGCAGTGGCTCTTAGGTGCCTCCTGCTGTGTTTCCCCCATCTATTTTGTATTTTGTTTCTGTTGCTCTGTAACACTGGCTGCTGTAGTGAGCTTGTAATCTTTTTCACCAAAAGTGGACTGGCTGCTCAGCTCTCTTACAAGAGCTACACATGCTTCTCACAAACCAGGTTTTTCCCACCTTGAGGAGTAAAGGGCAAGACTGTTTTCAAGTTGTGTGATATTGATGGACTTCAGCATTTCCAAACGGCTTTCCCCATTTTTGGCAATGACCCTTTTAAAACTAGTTTTACACATTTACTTTGCACCAAAGAGCTAGCCAGGGCTGACAGTAGTCTTGAACATGGAGAGAAGGGGACAGGAGAGGAAGTGTCATAGTGTTATTTCAGTGTCAGGGTGTTTTCCGTAGATGTTCAGCTATATTTTACCTTTGGGCTTTGTTTCAGGCTCCAACCGTAGTTTCATGCTATTCAACCTATTCATGAACCCAATTTTTAAAGCTTATATAGAGATCATGGCAACTTACCAGAGTGTGAACCTGTCACTCCATCTATGCTCTGGCTCTGCCTGATTTACAGAGTCAGCTCTTCATTATGCTGCACACACATTGTGACCAGAGCAGAAATGCTAGCGGTGCATTGAAGCTGAATGTTTAGTTTGGAAGTGACAAACGGAGGGTTTTCTGTTGTTCAGACACTGTGAAGAAGAGAGGTTTCCTATCCTCAAGGGTGCTGGACAAAGAGCATCATATTTGCTTTTACCCTGCCTCAACAGGAGGTACCGAGGAGACTCAGAGGCCGGAACAGCAGACCTGCATAAGGTCTTTTTCTGAAGTCTGGAGCCTCCAGTCTGTCATGCTCCATTCCCAGACTTTAATTATCACCTATTAGCTCTTCCTTGTATCCTGGAAGGACCAGTACCCCTACAGAAAAAAAATATGCCTTGAATCACTTTAAGGCTTTGCAGCTCTTTCAGATTCCCCTACATTAATATTTGTGTGTGAAGCTAACTCATGCAGTAAATTAGGCAACTGTTGATTAAATTAGAGTGACCTGAGAGAAGAAAAAATACAGACGGTAAGGAAACATTCTTAAAGGAAGTGTTTTTAATGGCTCAAAATCTTCAAACTGCTGCGGAGCATAGCTGGAAAATCAATTTGGAGTTTCATTTGTTTCTGTTCTCAGAAATGAGACCCATTTGGCAGTTGTGCTCTAACATTAATGATTTAAGGGACTTAACCTTGCTTTATGAATAGAATTCAATCCAACTTTAAGGCCCATGGGCAATTACTGCGATAGGCATCTGCATGACATGCTTTTAAACTCTATATACACTGTAAAAATGTGGTGGGGGATGGGGTTCATAGGGATACAACAAACTCAAGAGGAATTCCTAATGGAGGAACTGCATGCTGATCTTTATCTAAGCACATAGGTCATAAAGTGCGGGAGGAGATGTTAGTAATATTTCTTTCACATTAAGAAGGCACCAGGTCAGTTAATGCAAGAGAAATGAGTATTCTTGAAGCAATCAGACTGAGAGTGTTGGTGTCCCATAAAGTGCTGCCTAAAATTAAGTGAATTTTCTGAGACCAGTGATGGAAATTGACTACTACTATTATCCAGGTAAGTTTTTGGCTGTGATAGGAAAAAAAGCAAACTCTTGACTACCTGGAACAAAATCAAGGAGTTTAAACATAAAATACTGAAGGATCCATTCCTTATCTTAGCCATTAGTATTCTCCCAAAATTTTAGAAAAGCGATGTTCTTGCTTAATATAAAATGGTACAAAAGATCAGTTAAGGAACTATCCTAGTTTTGGTAATCTTGTTTGTATGGGCAAAGAACAGAAGAAATATGCCAACTTTTTGTTCTCGCTGCCATCTAACAGGTTCTGCAGCAATTTTTCCTGTCTGTCAGTGCAAATCTGCTCTGGATCCTTCTCTTTTCCTTCCTGTTTATTCTTACAGAAAGTGTTAGATATCCTCTTTGTAACAGAAGTGTTGGATTGAGATGGTGCTATCTTTCTAACATTCCTCTGAAATGTATTTGTTTATCTATTGGCAGTCTGAACTGTAGCTTATCTTCACATTTGATTAGTGAATGCTTGTCTCTTAAAAGGGCAGAGTAAGATGGGAAGAAGTGAAGTTTCAACAGGAATGGTAACATAGAAGCATCTGTAGACTGTTTTCTGATCTTTAACTCATGAGACCATTTCTCAAGCCATTTCACGAAATGTTTAATCAGTGTTTCAAATATTCATACTGCTCATTTTAAGGAAGGGCTTCTATCTGCATATAGTTACTTTGGAAGAAAACTCTGGATTACTTGCATGTGTAGAGTCTTGTTAATGCAGAGTGGGAGTCCCTGATGTCTTCTAGTTCGAAGTGTCTGGAAAACAATAGTTTTAACGACATGCATTTTCATAAAAGCAATGAAATATAATTTTATCCTGCAGCTCGTTTACTAGTGCAGTTGGGGCAAGACACATTTTCCCTTCTTTCTTTCTCTAAGCCGATAGGATCATTAGAATAACAGAAAATAAGGTTGGAAAGGATTTGAGGGTTGGTTCTTTTGCCCCAAGGTAGGATCAGTTAGACTTGTTAAACTTCTCACAGATGATTGTGTGTAACCAATTATTATTTTTACTTTTTTTTTGCAGGTTTCCAAGGTCAGCCATTTACCAGGCTCTAAATGACCGAAAGCTCAGTAGTTCTGAGACAAGAGAAATAACCAGATATATCTGCTACCTTAATAATTTTTATTTGCTGTCTAGCTCTAGTTGAACTGGTGTTGGTAATTCATGGACTAATGGTTTTGGTAATTCACTTGGCAGCCAGCAGTTTTGCGCCTTTCTCAGTCAGGAAGACTCAGGCTGCTGCATCTGGGGTTACTGAATTGCTGCTGACTGTTGCTGTTTAATATTTGCAATTACACTGGATTTTGTCAAAAGCCTTGAGGTGGTCATGTGACCCAGAAAGTCAGGTTGTAAGAAGATCTTACAAAATTTAAGATCTGTCCAGGTGCCCCAGTCCGCACTTTGACAATTGTTAACAATATGGATTTTTCTTGTGGTCTAAGTTGAGCTTTCCCATTTTAAAGCCCAGTTTAGATTCCTTATTTGTTATCCTTTTTTTTAATGAATACTGTTTTGTCTTTGGAAAAACCTTTTATATTCTCTTTCTGTGTTCTTCTGGGTCATCTTCAGACTAAGAAGTTTGACTTAATTTTTTATTAGAATCCACTGTCTGAGAATATGAACGTATTTAAATTCTTTCTTTCCATGCAAGTTTTGCCATTGGTTTCTCTGGAAAAAAAGAAGTACAGAATCCTACCAAAATGGTGTAGTTTGGATATTAATTAGCCCTTGAAACTGATTTTAACATTAAATAGTTGTTTAAAAAAAAAGCCCTCCATACACATCCATGTAGAGATTGTCATGTGAGAGGTAGACAGCTAAGCTTCTGATACATAATTAAAAAACAGGAGAACGTTAGTGGTCATAATTTTCAATTTCTGAAGTAATCTTAGCTTGTTTCACTTTGCTTACAGGCTGAATCTTGCTTTCAGAGTTATGATCTGCTGTGAAGACATGATGTGTCAGCTGTATGCACTTTGTTGTACCTATTTGGTGCACTTGTCTCTTTTCATTAGCAGATTGTTTCTAGATAGTCTGACACGGAGTTATTGTTTAGTTTCATGAGCACCATTTCAACACAGTGGCAGATAATTATGGCTTCATGACTTTAGACAGTGCTGCTAGTGTCTTCTAATTGTAGTAGCTACAGCAATATGTTAGTTGGCCTTGGAGGTCGTGTTCTGGCATGGCTGGATTGCTCACAAACTGTAAGAATGATTCTAGAAACCTATAAACAAGGTTAAAGATCTTTTTAAGGTTAAAAATTGTAGAACTATTTTGTATGTGAATTCTAAGGGTGGTGTTTAACATCAAAATATGCGTTCACTGCTTCTGTTGTGTAGTAAACCGGTACATAGTTCTAAGGAAGCTTACGCAGCTGCAGAACCTGTTTAACTGATGGACTGTTGCATACAAATTGTCTTTAAATTGATTAGGTCATGGTCATTACAGTGGAAAAGAGCATTACCATACGATCAGTGCTTTCCACAACCCAGCAATCTGAATGAAGATCAAAGCTCCGGAAACTAAAAGCCTATGAAAAGCAAGATGAAATGCAATGTGCCACGCTAAATATTTGAAAATTCTTTTGTCAAATGATTGTTGATGAAATAATAAGATCAGAGCCAGCATTCATCGCACAAAATCAGTTTTGAGTAGTCATGGGAAAGTATCTTGCTGTCACAAGGTGAAACTAGAGCTATGGGGAGTGGGCTACAGATCTAAACACCAATGAACAAGAGGGTGATCAAAAGTATACAAAAAGTAATAAAGATCTTAGTGCTTAGTTGAGAAAACACTGAAAACTAGCTGAGCATCAAGAAGCGGAAAATAATTAGATAGTACAGGGAATGGCATAGGCCAGAACAGGTTGTCAGCACAGGAGCTTGAGATAAAGGGTAGGTGAGAAACGGAAAAATCAATCAGAGGAGTAAAAACAAGGTAAGGCAGAGTAAATGGGATTGTTGCAAAAAGCAGTGGCATGAAACATGGCATAGGATTGTGAACCGTGGAAGTTGATAATATATAATCAATGTACGTTCCTTGGCACCACATAATCTATGTAAGTACACAGATTATCATTTGTTTTTACTGTTTACTCTTATTTATCAGTCAAGTGTAAGAAGATTGCTTTTTGGTAGTGTGATGGGGTTTTTTCATTTGTTTTGGTGATCTAGACCACACCAACTAAGCAATTAAGCTTTAAAGTTTTTACTGTAAATCAGAAAATTGTTCACTTATGTTAGAAAATGCTATGTATACTCTAAAATATGAAGGAGTGTGAGTCCTGTCCCTGTAGATCCTCAGAGGTGTCACAACCCAAGCCTAAAAGGACTAGATTACATCTGGCTTGAAGGGACTTCTGTTTCTATTTTTTTTTTTTGGCTGATTTCCTGGAAAGAAGTTAGAGTTATTGGTCTTACCCACGGAAATCTTTCAAGAAATTGTCATCAGATTTCCTTTCCTCCATTCTTCAGATAGTATGTCTGATTTCAGTGAGGGTTTACATCTCCCAATTAATAGCTCCATTCCTTTAGGACTCTTCAGAGTTACCTGGTTTTGGTGTGTTTTTTGTGCTACTTCTACTGATTTGTTCTACAACCTTTCTACTGTCTCGTCAGTTTGATCCAGCTCTCCTAATTGCCCCTGCAGAGCACTGTGTGGTTGAAGACACCTAAGGAAGCTCCTGTTTGATGACAGCAAACATCAGTGCAAAGCGCTCATTCATCTGTACCCCTCCAAGAGTGTTTCGTTGCATCCATATGACCCAAAATTCTCCTGTTTCTCATGCTCTTGAGAAAGACATTACTAGCCAATAGCAGGTTGCAGCTGTTCTATCATGTTCTATACTTCTAATGTGCCAATACTAAATTCTGGGTTTTGGCATGGATGTGATTTGCTCTCCTGGAGACTGTCTTTTTTTAATAATCATGGTCACTATGTCAGTATCATTTTGATCCAACTCCAATAGTGTACTTAGGAAACAATCCAGCATTGCTTCTCCTCTTCTGGATGTTAGTTGTTCCAAGAAAATGTAGTTTAAGTGGTGTAAAATTGTTTCTTATGTGCCATTGTGACATTTACTCAGTATGTAGAAAGATAGAACTGCTCTTCCATTACTGGTCTTCCACACTCACACTCATTTCACAGCAATTTCTCTGGATAGTTAGGAATGTAGTAATAAAAATAACAATGACAACAAAAATAGTAATCCTTTTCAGTTTGGGCATTGAAAATTCAGTCTGTATGAATTCAATGTTTCTTATTGACATTGTTAATTTTTGTGTCCTATTTGACTATCTGCTTTCTTTAATACATGAATACTCCTTTGCAGATGTCCCTACTACTCTATCATTCCTATATAGTTAGTTTACCTTCAGTATTATCATGCATCACAGACTGGACTTGTCAGCAGCTTTTTCAGCTATGTTATTATCACACAGAGGCAAGAATTTCAGACCACCACCTTATTTTTAGGCTCTTGAAAAGTATTTAAAAGGATGGTCTTGACCTGATTATCTCTTTTTATAGACCTGCTTAACAAGTTTTATTTTTTTGTTGACACGGTAATTCACTGTTCCCTGTTAGATATTTATCAACTTTTATGTTAAACTTTATTTGAAAATTTAATCTCTAGTTTAATGACTTAACCCCTTAAATATCTTTTAGCGTATTATGTTGTTCTCTTTCACACCTGTTGGCTTTTTTTGTCTTAAAAAGCTGTTCTGTATTGATTTTAATTTCAGTTGTGAACAAAGTATTTCTGTTGTACAGTGAGACATTTCTTCCTTTGTAGGCTCATCTGTCCCAAGCTTTCCCAAGTCATAATAAATTAAACCCACTCTGTCTATTACTGTATTCTGAATTATGCCTTGAATAACTCAATGGGACCTGTCTTCTTTGTCTGGTTCTAGTCAAGACACAAGAAGCACTTCAGAAAATTGCTCTCAAAGAGATCTAAGGCTTGAACTGCCTTGTAGTAGTTACGCTGTTGCCTTGAGCAACTCTTTCCCATCTGCTTCTTTGTCATTGCACTGTAGTCCCTTCCCACAGCCCAAGGATTTATAATTTTATTGTCCTCTCCCCTGACTCCAGTTCCTGTTGCATCCAAGTTTCCCACATTTTTTTACTTATTTTTAGCTTGTGCCAGTATACTCTTAGCATAATATGCATGGGCAGAAAAGCTTGTGGTAAGGTGTTTTCCACCTGTGAGTTTCATGTAAAAATGATATTTCGCTGGCTATTCAACTTGGGATATGAGCCAACAACGGAGATACCTTCCCTTGACTTGCCTTTATTGCTCTCATAATAATTCCTTTATTACACGATATTTTTCCTTCTAGGTCAATTGCCAACTGAGTGAATTTAGTTCACCAGGAAGATGGAAATATATAGAAAATGGATAAATAGAAAGATCAAGAAAATCTTTGGGGAAGTGTGAGAAAGCTCTAGAAGATTGTAACTGAGGTCTGAGACCCAGCAGTCAACTAGAAATACCGAAAGCCAAGCTAGGTAGACAAGCTCAGGTTCAGGGGGCATCTTAGCGCAAATGAAATGATTTTTTATGGCTGCTTAAGTGAAGCTCCCATTAAAGCCTTGGCAACAGCCCAAAGTAAGTCTGTGTTGAAGAGATTTAACTGCAATTGGAACAAATAATCCTTATGCAACGACTGAGTCGGTGCTGAGGAAGGAGTGCAAGTTTTTCACTTATGTATATAAGAAAGAAGGGAAAAGTCTCTCATCTTTTGCACATCCAGAAAAAACATTCAGGATGTCAATACCTTGTTGCTTGTCTTGAATTTCGCTTGCAGTGCTGCCTCAGAAGGCCTCTGTATGGTAAAAACCCTCATAAGAAGTTTAGGATTGCTTTCCTGAGATCATAAACTCTGAACCTGCAAGTTTTTTTTGCCAGAAGGCAAACTAGTTTGCCAGTTTAAATCCCTCTGATACATGGTGTGTTTTTGCCAGTGTTCTTCAGGCAAGCATTTTCTTGCGTTGTGAGGTCTGTGCGAAGAGATAAGCCTGGCCTCACACTCCTGCATAAGCCTGAAAAGATGTTTTTTCATCAGGAAAGAAGGGAGGATTCTAAATTGTAATCCAGACTGCATCTCAGTCTGGAAGCTTGAACCTATCTCTAGTCTACATGTACTGACCCTTGCAATAGCCGAAAAGATTTATGTTTCTTCAGGACAAATAAGGTCGATGGTTCATTTGCCTGGCTTTTCTTTTGAGAGCCCCTGACCACAACAGGCATTTGTAGCTCACAACAAAGCTTCGCTTGCACGTGTGACCTTTTTGACCACTATCAGCACATTACTGCCACTGGTCAGTGCCTCTGGAGCTTTGTTTCTGAATGTTTTGTTGTGAACTGGTTATTGAACTTCTCCTGCCACTGCCAAGAGATCTATGCTCATGAAACTGGTGACATAGATGGATGTCTGTCACCTGTGCACTGGGGAAGCATCGAGCCTAGCAGGCCATGAGGGATCAGAGTGCTCAAATGCGCTGTGACAGCTGTGTGATGTGATGTCTGTGGCCCTGTGCTCTGGCTGACAGGATGAGGAGCTCTGCAGTATGTAAGGGATTTTTCTGCCTGCACGAACAAAACCCTGAGACACAGTCTTTGTATTGCCTTGGGACTTAAGGCATTTAAATTTCACTTCTTTGTCTGTCCTTTTATTATTACTATTAACATAAAGCAGTATCATTACTGTGGTTTACATTTCATGCATATACACATCATCACCTTGCCAAGACCCACAAATAAATTTTATAGCAACAGCTAAGTATTTAATTTTTGAAATCTGAAGAACTTCTGGTGAAATTAATCACAGCACAGCCTTCTAAATTTGATATAATTCAATATTAATCAGATTTAATAAGCAAGAGGATGAATCGAGGCATTGTTAATAGGATACAGAATCTTGAGGCAGCCATCTGAAAGTCAGTGCTATTTACAGATTAGTGAGGTGGTTTCTGTGAATTGAATCTGGCAATATCTTTGTAGTGTCTCTGGCAATACCTGGAGTGGATGCATTCTGAAGTTCACTCCACTAAGTCTTCATTATTCGTATTCAGAGTCTGATATAAAAACTCTGCATGAAAATCAGGGCATAAGGTGGGACGGTGCACCCAGCTATGTAGTGGAACAACTGAAATGCTGAACCTCAGAGCACTTTGCAGGGGGCATAGGTTAGTCTGTGACTGTAGATAAGACATCTCCAAATTAGCTCAGGAAGTGGTTTCAAGAACAGTTGTACTGACATGTCATCTTCATTGCTGATCACAGTTTGTACAGCCCTGGGCAGATGGGAACTTCTCAGAAATTTTTGCAATTCATCCATGGGTGAAAGGAGGTTCCCTTGGGCATCATCTTAACTACTTCTATAGATGTTCCACTGGTTTTGGAAATAGCCAAGAATAGTATGTAGAAAGATAGAAAAAGAGTGAAAAATAAGGTTCTTGTCAGTGAATATATTTTTACTATTTTGGCTTCTACAGGTATTCAGCCATCACTACAGTACCTAAATAGCTTCCAGCAATATGTTAACATGTGCAAATAGTCTCAGTCAGGAGTAGCTTTTCCTTCTTTCATGCTCTTTTCAACTTGAGACCTCAGGACATATTTCTGTAAGGAAAAAATGGGTATGTGTTTTGTGTAAAAAGTGCACGTAATTTTTTTCTTTCATATCATTATATATACATATATGTATAGATATAAAATACTGTATATCTCTCACTATTATATCAACTATATCTTATGTGTTACCGTATTTTATACATATTTATATCTTGCCTTTTGGAGCCAATGATGAGGAGATTCTGCAGATTTTGAGAAAGAGATTACATTTAAGGTAGTGATCAAATACAGAGGAAAATTTAATATATGGACAGCTCAGAAGCAAATATCTAGTTACCTTCATGACCAGTATGCCAGCTGAGGCTGTAGGCTGGATATTTGTTGAAAGAAAGCAGAAAAATTATGCATTGCTTCTGAGATAGGAAGGCTTCAAGACTTTTGAAGAGTACAAAAGGATTACAGCTTTGCATTAATTTTGTATCTAAGCCAGTGAAAAAGAGGTGCTCTCTAACAATGGCAGCACAGCCATGAAGCACGTTTTCCATAGCATTCTCTTAGAGAAACTGTTTGCTCATGGCTTGGATGGATGTACTCTTCACTGGATTAAAATTGGCTGGTTGAGCCCAGAGAGTGGTGGTGAACGGAGTTATATCCAGTTGGCAGCTGGTCACAAGTGGTGTTCCCCAGGGATCAGTGCTGGGGCCAGGCCAGTTTAATTTCTTTATCAGTGATCTGGATGAGGGGATCGAGTGCACCCTCAGTCAGTTTGCAGATGACACTAAATTGGGCAGGAGCGTTGATCTGCTGGAAGGTAGGGAGGCTCTAGAGAGGGATCTGGACAGGCTGGAATAATGGGAAAAGGCCAGTTTTATGAGGTTCAACAAGGTGAATGGTCAGGTCCTGCACTTGGATCACAACAACCCCACTGAACACTGCAGGCTTGGGGAAGAGTAGCTGGAAAGCTGCCTGGTGGAAAAGGACCTGGGAGTGCTGGTCAACAGCAGCTGAACATGAGCCAGTGTGCACCCAGGTGGCCAAGAAGGCCAATGGCATCCTGGCCTGTATCAGCAATAGTGTGGCCAGCAGGACCAGGGCAGTGATTGTCCCCCTGTGCTCAGCACTGGTGAGGGCACATCTTGAGTGCTGTGTTCAGTTCTGGGCCATTCACTTCAAACAGGACATTGAGGTGCTGGAACAGGTCCAGAGAAGGGCAATAGAGCTGATGAAGGGTCCGGAACACACATCCTGTGGGGAGCATCTGAGGGAGCTGGGGGTATTTAGCCTGGAGAAAAGGAGGCTCAGGGGGTTTTATTGTTCTCTACAACTGCTTGAAAGGAGGTTGTAGACAGGTGTGGGTTGGCCTTTTCTCCCNTGAGTGCTGTGTTCAGTTCTGGGCCATTCACTTCAAACAGGACATTGAGGTGCTGGAACAGGTCCAGAGAAGGGCAATAGAGCTGATGAAGGGTCCGGAACACACATCCTGTGGGGAGCATCTGAGGGAGCTGGGGGTGTTTAGCCTGGAGAAAAGGAGGCTCAGGGGGTTTTATTGTTCTATACAACTGCTTGAAAGGAGGTTGTAGACAGGTGTGGGTTGGCCTTTTCTCCCAGTAACAAGCGACAGGATGAGAGGAAATAGTCCAAGTTGCCCCAGGGGAGGTTTAGATTGGACATTAAGAAAAATATTTTCACTGAAAGGGTTGCCAAGCATTGGAACAGGCTGCCCAGGAAATGGTTGAGTCACCATCGCAGGAGGTATTTAAAAGACTTGTAGATGTGACACTTAGGGAGGTGGTTTAGTGGTGGACTTGGCAGTGCTGGGATAATAGTGGGACTCAGTAGTCTTTAAGGACTTTTCTAACCTATATGATTCTATGGCTCTGTGATTCTTTTATGTACATGGGTAGATAACTTCTTCCATGGATGTTTGTTTAGGATATGAATGGAAAAACAAAGAATGACTAATCCTGTGGGGTTTCAGGATGTGTATGCTTTGTGTGTCTGTACCTAACAGAGGCAAAACTAGGAAAAAACCCCAAAACTGCAAGGGTTGGAAAATGGCCAACAGGATGGGGAAACATGTCAACTGCTTGTGGTGTTGTGGAGGGGAGATCTCTCAAATCCTGCAGTTTCCTAGAAGACTTACCAGTCTTCTGTACCTATGCGTAGTTTTCTGTATGCTGTATTTCATACAGCAAATGCCCAGTGTAACAGGAATCCAAACCCAGCTATCTCCAATTCTGTTAAAAACTCCACTTGTGGAAGACTGCCAGGCATGGATCCGAAGGGCACAAACCAAACTATGTTTTTATGTCTTCTGTCTTAAAATCTTCTTTCAAAGAAATCAGAATTGCATTTGACACACGAAAGAACATTTCTCTTCTTTCCTGATGCCCTCCTCTGCCAGCAAAGCCATACTGTAAGTACCAGTGTGTCGGTGAATTTGCACAGCTAACACTTTTGAAAAGATGCTGGGTGATTTCCCAATGTTTGTTCTCTTCTACACTTACACTTTAAAGGTAAGAAATGAGTATTTATCTCACCTCTTTTTCGGGCTCTGTACAAAAATCTATCCTTTCATCTTTTCTTAAATCTGATCCCCAGCAGCCCGATAGGCCCAGCTGCCAAAGGCAGAGTTTAGTCACTGTCTCAAATAAGTCACCCATTGAGGCAGAATGTGTAGACTTGTCCAATTTCACTATTTACTGTAGGTCTTACTTTGCTTGTTTACATAGTCCATCTAGACTTTGTTGTGGAAGAAACTCTGAAAATGTGAAGCAAGTAGCAGGATAAATCAGAAAATCTAGTATTTATTTTTAATTCAAAATACTTTGAGGCAAAAAAATTCAGCATTGCATACTTCAAGAGTGTCAAACTGAATGTAGGTATAGATATGTGACTTGAAAACTTTATTTGAAAAGCATTGTAATAGAGAGATGGCCAAGCTGGTTCTGTAGCTGCATGTGGCCTCCGGTGCCAGGTTTGTATCACGCAAACACAAGAAGATTGGGCTGACATGGCATTCTTGGAATAAAGTTGGGTTTGTGGATGTGGAAGCAGGGAAGGAAACATAGGCTGTGAAAATATTATTTCCAAGCTGGCCAAGAAAGTCACCCTTTGGGTCTGAGATACTTGGATGTGTCTTGTGAGGTTCTTTAAACATACGAAGAGTTTGACATGTACTTGAAAGAGGAGAAAGACTGGTCATCTCTCATCAGAAAATATGCTTTCTCCACATTGCTTAATTCCTCCTTTTGATAACGCATATTCTCACTGCTTCAATTTGCATTTCAGTAATGTTTCTGTTGCTGTATAAAACCACTTCTCAGGCGAAGCTGGAAGCTGTTTCTGACAATAGTCTGCAAGCTCTGAGCTTTATTTGGGAAGAGGCCAAAGGTAATGATGATTTTGCTGTGGTAAGAGCCAGTTTCTAGGGAGATGAAAAACCTCAGTCTCCAAGGAATGATCAGCCCAGTTTTTGTTCAGATATCTGCTCCACTTGTCCAGCTCCCGGAGAAGAGCAGACAGGCAAAACGAGTAGAATCCTGACTCCTTTCCTTAGAAGGAACAGCAGGAAGGTGCAGAAGAATCCCAGCAGCTCTACTCTCTTGTGCCTCTCCTGCCTCATGTCACCCTGCAGTAATGTGGATATTCGGTCAATTTTTATAATGTTAAGACTTGAAAGGGAGGAGTATGGATCACAAGGTAGGAACTGAAGGTATGAAACCTGGGAAAAAAGTAGCAGTCAGGCTCTTTTTGCCTGGAAATTTCTTGGAAGGGGAATAAGGCTCCCTAGAAAAGGCTGGAAGTAAGCAAATGCCACTCCTATCTTCGAGGAAAAGAAATCTGGAGAACTAGAGGCTGGTCAGGATCACCCTGATCCCTAGGAGCATGAGGGCATGAATAATTGTGGAAACTGTTTCCAGACACTTGAAAGACAAGAAGGTGATTAGGAAAGCAAGCATGGACTTATAAAGGGGAAATTGTACCTGGCCCGACCTGATAGTCTTCTGTGGTGAGCTGACTGGCTTGGTGGATGAGGGCAAGGGAACACTGTTGTTTATCTTGTTTCAGCAAGGCTTTTGACACTGTTCCTCAACATCCTTAAGACAAAATGGTGATGGATGGTCGAGGTAATCAGACAGTGCCGTGCATTGAACATTGGCTGTACCAATGGGCTCAGAGGGCAGCTGTGTCCCAAAGTCCAGCTGGAAGCTGGTCACTAGTGGAGTATTCTAAGGGTCAATACTGGGTCCAGAATTGTTTAAAACTTCAATAATGACCTGAAAGATGTGACAAAGTAACCCTCAGCAAATTTGCAGATGAGATGAGAGGAATGTGTTCCTACTCGGAAGAATTTCAACAGGCTAGGGAAATAGACGGGAACCTCATGAAGTTCTACAAAGGTAAAAGCAAAATCCTGCATCTGGAGATAGATAACCTCAGGCATCAGCTGTGCTGGGGGCTGACTGGCTAAAAAGCGACTTTGCAGAAAAGGGCCTTGGGGTTCTGTTGGACATCAAGTTGAATATGAGCCAGTCATGTGCCTTTGCAGAACAGGAAACCAACAGTAACCTGAGCTGCAGTAGGAAGAGTTTTGGCAGCAGATTGAGGGAGGTGGCTCTCCCCATATACTCAGCACTGACGAGACACATCTGCAGTGATTTGTCCAGGTCTGGGCTCCCCCATACAAGAGAGACATTGACATGCTAGGGAATAAGAAAGGGGAGTAAGAAATGTGGAGTCAGACTCTTCTCAGTGATGACAGGAAAAAGACACAAGAGACAGTGGGCAAAAATTAAAATGCAGGAAATTCTACTCAAAGACTTGAAAGGGAAAATCTGTATTAACTGAATTAACAGGTTAACTGAAGACTGGAACAGGTTGGCCAGAAGGGCCATCCTTGGTCATAGTCAAAACTCAGCCAGACAACATCCTGTGCAATCTGTTCTAGGTGACTGCATTGACCTAGATGATGTCTATAGATGTTTTCTTCCCACCTCTCTACTGCTTCCATGATCTTTTCAATCAATATGTGGAGTCAGCTGTCCCAATTGTCAAAGAAAAGTCTGAAAATCCCATATAAAAGCATCTTGCTATTTCAATGTCAGTGATATTTTTTGTGTGAGGGTAACTCATATTTTTTTAACCTTTGGGGTTGTCACTAAAAACTAAGTATAGATGTGCTTTGATGATGAAACCTGGCAACTTAGAAATGGTTTCTTTTCTTCAAGTATAAATAGAGATAGAACCTTACCAAATGTTCAGCTGGCTACTGAGACTTCTTACTTGCTGGGAATGTCTGTACACATGAGAACTTTTTGCCTGGGAGACCCACTAAATGAATGGTGAAGGTACCTAAAGAAAAAAACAACCCTCACAGTACCCATGCAAGATGGGGCTGTAAATGGGCTATTGCTCTGTTGGAAGTGAACCTTGGTATCAGCTTTTGTCAGTTTTCATAAAACCACAACTCTATGTTGCTGGTTTCTTATGAAAAAAAGTACAGAGGACGACATAGAAATTGCCCCTAGATGGCCATATCAGCTGCACTAAATATATGTCCATGATGGACAGTGCTTTGGCTTGACCTTGTTAGTCTGTGCTTCTGTCCTCAGGCAGGACAGTTTAGCAGACCTCAGAACCAGTCCTCTTATGAGCTGTATTTCCCAGAAGATAGCTAAATCTTGTCCTTAATTATGCATTTTGGCAGTAGGAGCACAATTTCCGTTGAATTCATCACAGATCAGCACACATATTTTAAAACCTCTTAATGCAATTAGAATTGTATTAAGGTTGTAAAATCCATTGCCAGGACACAGGAGCTAAAGAAAGTGCCAACAGCAGGAACAGGTTGTGACAATGGTGAAGTGACATCTTTTTTTCCTGCTGTCACTCCTTGTGTCCCTGACTACTAGCATCTCAATTATTTAGTGTCACATGCCAAATTCTGATAGAAGCATTGTAAGAAACTGTGGAAGTAAAGTTTTGAGTCTTCATTATAACAAAAATGATTAGGCAGGCTTTCTGTATTCTTGCCTGCAGCGTTATTTGTCTTGAACAGCGTCTGTCATCTTTCCTTTTGGTGAAGCTGTCATTGTATGATTAGGCATTGAAACCCACTGATTATGGCAAATAATGTGGAAAAACTCCTAGATACCTGCCAGTCTTCATTTTGCTATAAATAATGAGTAGTCAGGAAGTCGAAATGTTTGTTTTGTTTGTTTTTTCCTGCCTCTTTAGAGTCCGTTTCATTGGATTCTGATTAATGTTTCTAAGTTGGGAACCAAGAATAAATCAAGAAGGAAGATCATAACTGGAGGGATGCCAATCTGTCTACAGGTAATTTGTCTACTCTGTGAACAAAGGTGTTTGTGGGTCATAACTAATAAAGGCAGTCTTAATGACCTTTTCCACTTGAACAGACAACGTAATTCACTTACAATATTCTGAATCCAAGTGAGTGGTGGATATCTCATCGGAAGAGCATGCTTTAGAGCTTTCTGAGGCACCATATCATGTTGGAGCATGATACAGCCATGTTCTGAGACAGTGTCCCATTTAAGAAAGTGTGAACCTGCACATGGTTATTCTGCTCTCAGGGATCTCACCTAAACTCTAGGCTAGGCAGATCAATGGGCTTGAGAACCCATTGTATCTTCTTTGATTCACCCGAAGAATGATATTGCCTCCTTACAGACCTACAAAACCTTTTTGATCCTACTCCCACCCTTTAAAACCTCCACTATTCCTCAAGTTTTTTCTTTCCCAGCACATAGTCCTTAACATACAAACTCTGTCTTCATTTACATACTCCACCCTAAGGCCTTTGTGCTCTCCTTTTAACCCATCACTCTTTAAGCAGCTGTCATTTAGTTAAATTTCCATACACGCCATCATTCATAGCTTCTTAACTTGCACCATGTGTTCCCAGCAGCAGATGGAAGCAGGAAGAAAAATCACCTGTGCTGCCAGGTTTCATTTCCCAAGGTAGAGAATGGCTGTAGATCAGGAAGGAATAAGGAGACTTAATAGGAGAATGCACACTAACTTGGTTGTACTGTGGAGGATGCTTGAACAGCTGTAAATAAGCTGTACTTCTTGAGTTCTGGTCCATGATCAGTCCTAGGGACATCTGCCTTTGTTGGTCTGTGTCAGACAGTTCCAACGGGGAGTTTGTGCAGGACTGAGGATACCCATTAGCCAGACACAACACCGAAATGGACATGAAGATAATCTCCACCTTTCTGCAGTGGACAGTCTTGCCTCTCAAAATTTAAAACGAGTTTTTCTTAAAATCTGTAAAGAGAAGTATTCCATATACCACAAAACTCCTGGTTTCTGCTTCACTTCTGGATGCATCTTTCTCCACAATTACAGCCCTTTGTCATTCCTTTGGAATTACAAAGCTTCCCTGATCCAGTCTTCTCTGGATTCCTGTTTGTGAATAGGTGACATGGCTGCTTAGTGGAGAGAGCCCTCCCTCACAGCACAGAGTTCACTGGCTGATGTGATGACAACTTGACTGACACATGGGTGTTTGGGGGCCAGGCTGCCTAAAGATCCTGCTCCCTGACATTCCCTTACAGTCCTGTGCTGCTCCCGCTGTTGTGTCAGCACACCTGATCACACAGCTGGCTGGAAAACAGTTTCAGGCTGGATCCTTTCCATACTCTGGTTCTCTGACAACCTTGTTAGCAGTGGTGTCAGCAGCACAGGGATGTGACCAGGTGGCCTGGGGGGGAAGGGCTGTTCAGCCAACAATACTGCTGGAGATAAACATTGACCTGGCCTTTAATAGGCAAAAGCAGAGCAAAGGAGACCATTGTCAGCACACAGAATGCTGTGAGAGCTGAAATGTCTTTTGGCGGAAGGAAAGTGATGCTGGCAGTTTGAGCTATGCACGCGGAGTATCCATACACATGGTAAGAAACAGAGAATTTGGAAGTGTAGAACATGGAAGACCTACACTGTCAATGGATTTTATAGTTCCCTTCAAAGCCAGGCAAGGGATCCAGTCAACCCACATGTATTATTTCCCAAAAGCAGTTCTGACTGCTTCAGTACCTGGCCAGGGTAAGAGCTACACATACGCGAATGTTTGTAGCAACTGTGTTCACTAAACTGTCCAAATTGTGGCAGGGTTCAATGAATGAAGATAAGTCACACTAAAATATACGCATAAAGGGACGTGAGATTGTTGGACAGAGAGAAGCTTCACCTCTCATTCAGCCAAGAAATAGCTGACAGGCCAGTCAAGTATAACAAACAGTAATCAGTTCCTTAAAGAAACATTTCTTTTTCCTTCCTTAGTTTTAATCCTCCTCCTGTTATCTGTTGGGTAAGACAGAATTGAATAATTTGATAGGCACCCAGAAGCAGGGTGGAATACTGATGGAGCTGGAGCATCTCAAAAGAGAGGCTGGCTGAAAAAACTGTTAAGGTTAACATGCTTCAACAGGAAGATGATTTGAAATGAGTCAGAAATGCAAAGAGTCAACCTTTCAGATGTGATCTGAATAGTGGCAGCACGTACAGGCTTTTCTTTCATTTCTTCACCTTTATTTTTTATAAAGTTTTGAAACTGTGTTGTTTATTTTGTAGATTGGAAATAAATCGCCTTGGAAATAAAGTGCTTTTCACTTAGCCCTGCTTTGAAGGTGATTTTAAGGTAGCTGATTAACACAAGGCATTTCTCATCCACAGGTGATGTTAGTCTTTAAGTCAGAGCCCTGAAATGCCTGAAGAAACACCCATCTCCCTTATATATCACTCCGGGGTCAGGAACCTGATCGCAACTAGGGCAGGCTGGCACAGAACCATGTGAGCCTGTTGAAGGGCTGACACTGGAAAAGCTGGGTCTGGGAGAAGTGTCATCCAGGAAGGGTGTATAGCTAGGAAGGCTCCCCAGCACGTGGCAGGCCAGCAAAGAGCGCCTCCAAGTCCTTTCTCTGGGAAATGTGAAAGTCTGTGTTGTGTCACTACATCCCAGGCATCCATCCCACTGCTCTAGAAGGTGGTGTGCCAGTGCAGAGCAATGCCAGGAGACTTCTCTTGTTAGTATGGGTGACAGTGGAGGTAACAGTGCCCTGCAGAGCAGAGCTGGCAGCTGGGATGAGTCAGACCAGTCAGTTTTAGCCTCCTAGAACAGGCAACAATGTTCTACCTTCCCTAATGCCTTCTTTGCTGACTTAATGTCTTCAGCATCTGATAAAGTGTGAATTAGATTATTTCTCACTCTTGCACACTGGGGTATTTTAAGAGGAAGTCATTACTTCAGGCACATATCTGCAGTTTGCAGTTTTGCTGTCCCCAGTGTCTTGAAGGTGGGGGCAGATGCATTCACTGCCTACCTGTAACATCCCCAGTGAAGGAGCAAGAAGATCGAGGGTTTGCTGCGAGGACACTGAAAAGAACCAGAGTATTTCCAAGTGTAGAAGAGAACTTTATCAAGTGTTAAACGCATTGGCCCAGGAAGCTGATTTTGGATGAGTCAGCAGTATTTGCTGAAGGAGTGCTTCTGAAGTTCCAGAAAATTTTCTCAGGATTTGATCTAATAACAGATCCCTGATGAGGGCCATGGTAGAAACTTGATTTCCAGATGCCCTGCCATGTCTATAAATTAGTCCATTAGCCTGTGTCTTGGGGTGACTCTGTCATGTGTATCCCCTATTATGCTCTATGCCCAAAAAGGAATATTGTGCCTTTTCTGTGCCTTTAAACTGAGCTTGA
>VZTD01005399.1:274522-428191 GCA_013397725.1 Rhagologus leucostigma | reverse complement strand
AGATTTTGGCCAAACCGGCACAGCCTGCTACTCCCAATTTCCTCCTGCCATTTGTAAGTAGCACAGAACAACAGGGTCTAATGTAATATGATATGGAATGTTTTGAAGCAGATTTAAATGTAAAATGGAAAATGAAGTGATGGTCCTACGTGTAAGGGCTGATGTAATAGAAAAAAAATGTATTCTTCCTGCCTAATGAATTTACTGGGAAATATATCGCCAATTATGCTCAGCTCTCTCTGCTAAAAGCCACCAAATAACAGATGTGGTTATTTAAAGAGCTGCCAGCGCAGGGCAGATGGAAAGAAAGGAATGGAAATTAAGAGGCACCTTTGATGCATCAAAAAGTGGAAATAAAGAGAAGGCTGTTACTGCCAAAGACAGACTGACTGCTAGAGAAACCATGTTTCAAATATCATCTTTACATAGGTGACTCTCCAGAGGTTTCTGGCAGGTGCTTCATGCCCTCAGTTAGCACTTCACTGACACTGAAAAGGTAGAAAGATATTTGAAACTCTAGTATTCTGTAGTCAGGATCCTTCATATCAAAACCTTGGAACAAAAATGAGGTTGGAATTTGCTTTGTTTCTTTTCAAACAGTGTTTCTGAATCTTGTGCATGTCTGTTGATACAGTATCTGCAAGATGAGATGAACCAGACTTTTTTTCCCCAGAAAAGAATTCTGCAGTCCTTCAACAGCACTGAAAGAGGTTTTCCTGGAAAGTAATCTACTTACTATCTTAAAAAGGAGAATTAACTCCAGTAATTGTCACCCTGCAACAGAGGAACTGAGCTCATGAGAAGTGTATAAGCAAGGGGCAAAAAGCAGTGCACGTTCTGCTCTGCATTGCCCCTCTGTTGCACTAGCTCTCCATTAGAACTGTGTTGTTAATCTCATGAGAGTTTTGCTGATAAAGGACAGATTTCTGCATCAAATCTGTGCGTATTTGGTCCTCAGCCCTGACCTCATGTTAGTTCTCTATGTGTTACATTACAGGGCTTTTCGGTGTAACCACTAAGTTTGATGGGTTAGGCAGGTTTGATTATTCTTGTCCAGGGCATTAAGCACAATATGAAAGACCAGCTATGAAAACTAATCACAAGGACAGAATTGGATATGGTTGATCTAGTTTTACTTGCTGAGTGACATTTCCAGGATAAAAAAAGAACATTATGGTTTAAAGATGCCATTATGAAGTTGCTGTAGCTTGAAAATGAAGCAACCCTTAATGCAATAAGAAGACCCTGTGGCATTCAGTAAAATAAAGAAGTCTTTTGCCTTTACAACTAAAATCAGTATCCTTGGATGCTGCGTGGATGCAGCTTTCTCACAGAAACAAGAAAGGGCTTTGACTCAGCTTCTGGAAATGTTCCACAATCCTTATACCATAGAGGAAGCTGTGGTCCTTTAATGACTGTGTTACCTTTCTAGAAATGGTGTGAGCTTTTCCCACATTTCTTCTCCTGCACAATGGCCTTGTTTTTTGTTTATTTTTAAAAAAAACCTTATTTACCTCGATCTATCTCAGTCCTTGGGAACCAAATATGCCTGACAAATGTCTGTCATTGTAGGAGATTGACCTTTACCTAAATGAATTTGGAATTCTTTTGTGTAATACTTGAGAAATAAAAGTTTGGTCTAATACAATGTGCTGACAGGCAGAAAAAATTGTTTACTTCAGTTTTGTAGGAGGTCTCAAGTTGAGTAACTCACCTCAAAAACAGCAGCTTAGATTGCTTTTCAAAGTCTCCTTTTTCAAACATTTCATGATTGTGAGAGGCATTTATTTATTTCTGCTCAATTCATTCCAGCTCTGAGCAGCAACCTTGTCTGGATGGATAACACTAGCATTTGACCATGGCTGGGAGTCTATTTTCTAACTCATGAATAGCTTGGCAGCATTACCAATTTAACTACCATCGCCTGCTCTGCAAGGACCTGTTCTGTCTGTGAAGAGCTGCTTTCCAGGGAAAGGGTGCAGAAAATCCAGGTCAGCTGTTGGAAACTTTATAATATAGTCATGTCAGCGCAGGGCAGCACTTGGGCTAATAAACCACATCTCTGAGCAGGTCTCTGTAGTGTAGGAGCAGCACAGCTTTGACATTCCACTGCGTTTTCTAATCCTAGAGGGGGATCTCTTGTGGATTTTGTTTGGACAGGTGGAACTGCCCCATATGTCACAGCATTGGAGGTAGGGCTGCTTCTCCAGAGGTGTGGGCTAAGAGGGGACCTACATGCAGATGTGTGTAATGGTGTTCCCTGGGTTCCTGTCTCCTGGCTGCTTCTGCTCCTAAGGCCTCCTGTTAAGAAGGAAGGATATGAGCAGACTGACTTTCAGAAAGGCTGACAAGAAGTTGTTCCCGTTAACTTCAATGGGAATAGTCCTGAAAAGAAGCTGCTGTCGACTAGTGCACTCCAGATGCTAGCAGTCCCTGTATATTCCTTACCGCAGAGACATGCCAGGTTTGATTATTTATGCTGGAATAGTACAGACCAGGATGCAGCAGAAGTAGCATGTGTGTGTATGTCAAACTGCTAATGACAGCCCTGCCTACACTTCATATTGAAACAGTTCCAAGACGTGTCAGAAAGAAGAGGTATACGGTAATTGACAGCGAAGAAAGCAACGTGAAGTTTAAGCAGCCGTCATTAGAGCTTGCATCTAAAAAGCAAAATGAGATTACTGTGGGACTAGCTAATGAGTTGAGAGTTATGAATTTGAACTAATATCTGGCTTGATTGGATCCTAGCACTGCCTTCTCAATCTGCAGATGAAAGAAGGGAAATAGTTTACAATTCAGTACGGTAGTGCAGACAAATGAGACATTGATAGAGACTCCTTAGTTACAAAAAAAAAAGGAGAAAGAAAATGGACCCAAATACAACAAATGTATACATGTCCTCAGAGCTGTCTCAGTAAGATAGAGTTATTTCAAGATTTCCAGATGATTCACAGTGCCTGCAGTATTATGTTTTCATGTTCTAATTCTCTGTATCTTGGAGATTTGAGTTTTTCTTATCTGATTTCAACCCAGAAA
The DNA here is from genome assembly GCA_013397725.1 of Rhagologus leucostigma. NCBI lineage: Eukaryota > Metazoa > Chordata > Aves > Passeriformes > Rhagologus > Rhagologus leucostigma. The sequence continues at coordinate 425,152 of VZTD01005399.1, read as the reverse complement.
TTATTTTTTGTAATGACTTGGTCAATTGATCTAGCTGAGGACACATAAATCCAGAAGTTTATGCATAGTCTGATTCTATTAATCAATCTTTCTTTTAAGCTTTACAACAGCAATAAAAAATATTCTTCAACATTCCCCTGTATATGGCCATTTCTGCCAATGGGGAATATACCAGTCCCATCAGCCCAGTTCCTGCTCTGCCTTGAAGGACTGAAAAATCTCCAAGTCATGGGAACATAGGAAACAGAACCTAAGGAGAAATGCCAGGCGATAGAAGATGAGAAGTGATTGAAATGTCTTATATATGCATATTACAGGCTCTGTGGAGAAGCATTTGCTGTCCTTTGGAGGCAGTTTGATCACCTCCATATGGACTGTTGAAAATGTCACAGCCTGCAATTTAGCTCACTAAGAAATACAAGATGTTTTCTTCTTTCTCTCCTGTAGATCTTTCTATCACCTGCCATCTTCCTCAGCCACTTCTAGAAACTGCAAAATTAGGAATGACAAAACACGCAAAAATGAATCATAGGTAGAAGTGACAGCTCAGAAATATCAAAATGTGCTGTAGGTGGGACTTGATTTAAAATGGAACATGAAAAAAGAGCAGGAATTCTTTGGAAGGAAAGAAGTGGTATGCAGAAAGTGGAAATCCAAAGCCTTTGAAAATCCTAGAGAGAAAAGAAATGGCAAAAAATCAAGCATCCAAGCAAACACAGTACAGATCTGTGTAATTAAACATCCAGATGTGTTAGAAATTGTTGATCCAATTTGCTCCTAAGCGTTGGCTTCTGCTGACGTCAGACCTGTCCAGGTGTCTGGTTATTTCTACCTGTGTAAGTCTAGGATCAATTACTTTGGTTCACATTTGTTTCCACTGTAAAGGTTTATGTGCCTTTGGTGACCTAGCATTCACAAGAAAAGACAGAATGACGCTTTGTTTGCATTGTTGCAATAGCTAAAGTTGAGTCAGCTGCTTGAAATATCATTTTACTGGGTTACCGTCTCATTCTTTATGAACAAAATGCTTTGGATTTTTTCTTAACCACGCCTGCAGTGAAGTCTGTGATTTGCATGTGATTTGCATGTAGGCCCAGAGATTGCTGCAGGATGCTGCTGCTAACAGGTAAGGAGGACACACAAAGCAGCAGTGACACGGCTGGGAGTTCTGGAGTACACAGCCTTGAACCTGCAGCTCTGGGGAGAAACTGCAATGGAAACCACAAAATTTCTTGGGGACCAAGATGCTTCTACACGCGTTTTTGTGATCCTGGGACAATGGTAAGCTGTGGCACACTGTGCCTCCTACCTTTAGTTCTGTTATGCCAGATAATGCATCCAAAATCTCTGTAATTTTTGAGATCTCTGGGACCTTTGGGACTTAAACAAATGTTTTTCTTGTCACTCTGGTGCCATTCAGACAAAGTATCGCAGAAAAGTGAGGAAGAAGGTTTTTAAGTCTGAAGAAATGGATAGAAATCTTTGATTTCCAAAAGCTTCATCTCAGGACAGCAGAGCTGAACTCAGTTCTTCAGTTCTGGAGAGATCAGAGCCAGGGAAGCAAAATTAGTTGAATATTTTTGTGGATTTTTCCATCTGTATGAATTTGAAAGTCAATTTTATCCTCTTTTTTTGATCTTAGAGTGATGACTTAGCTAGAATAGACAGCCTTGGGCTGGTCTGAGGCAAGAGTTCTCTGAATTGCATCTGTGCTCTCATGCATGCTCTTTATTCTGAGAAACATCAGGGCGGTGTCTTGGGGTGACTCTATCCTGTGTATCCCCTCTCATGCTCTATGCCCAAAAAGTAGTATTGTGCCTTTTCTGTGCCTTTAAACTGATTTTGGTAAACCGGCACAGGAGGGCTTAAAGAAACTCTGTAAGGCGATACTAAAACTTCCAAGGAAAATGTAGACCTTTTCCAGCTCTGTTTGATCTACCTCGTGGAACTTGAGCCAAAACCCAGTGTAATTTTGCACTCCAGGACTTGTCTGACCCTGCATTCCCCTTGACTTCAGGCCAACATTTCCCCTCTCTAAGGAAAGGAAGGGGAGTTGTTTGCAAAGGGGTTTTAAAGCATGATGGGTCTCTTGCAAGCACAAAACAAGATGTAATGACTAAAAAATTCGTCATGCACCATTCTATTTTAAACTGTGTTTTTCCTTTTGCAAGGAAGGAGGGATGGGCACAGATAAAAGGTGGAAACATTATATGCTTTTTATTGCATGTCTTCTTCATATGCACTGCATTGTTTTTTATCCCCTGAGGTATTAAAATGGAAGGTTGTGGAAATAATTTCAAAGAAATCAAAAAGCACCCAGAATATTCATAAACAAAACCAGTTATTCTGCATATATTCAAGCTGATGTACGGCCTAACTCCTGATCTTGCAGCCTAATGCCCTCCTGTGCTGGGCACATGAAATCTCTGAAAGCAAATTACTCAGCACTAGCAAAAGAAGTGGATGATTCGTCCATGCTTTCTACCAAAGACCCTATGCCTTGCAAAATAGCACCCATATAGCTCAAACAGAAGGAGATCCCTCCAAGGGATGAAACACCACCCCAGAAATGCTTCCCCTTCACTTTATCAAAAAACTACGGTCCGTTTGACAGACTCAGAGGTGATAACAGGCAGGAACGGTGAGGGACAGCTCTCACAAGAGGTGACAGATCTCCAGTGAAGACATGGAGATATAATAGGGCATGGTCAGAGACACAAATATTTGGACAGGGTGTTAGAATATCTGTGCAGGTCATGAAGAATTGCACATATGGAGAAATGTTTTGACAACCTTTTTTTCAACATTGGCTGCTCCTGAAATGTTCCCCTTGTTAGGGCCACCACAGACCACTGCCCAGAAGCTTGGAAGCCCTGGACTTGCATGTGCAATAAGACCATGTGAAAAAAATTAGACAAGAACTGAACATAGGTCATGAAAAATACAGAGACTATCAATAATATATGATGAAGAAGATAAGTGACCTACTGGCTATTCTTGGTTGTAATCATCTGTTCATTTTGTCTCTCTTCAAGGCTATAAAGCTATAATGTTCTTGCTTGTATTTGTCACAGTCCTCGCAGAGAGGCGAGAGAGGTCACCTGGGTGGATTTCATGCAGCTTCCATGAGTCCGACACCCTGCTGATACTCTGGTGTGACTGGTGTGTAGCTCCTGGTCTGCTCTTGTCTCTGTGCTGTTTCTCATTCTGCCATCCGGCTTGGTCTGGTCACCCAGCTCCTCATCCTAGCCCAGTCTTTGTGGCCTAGCTCTAGGCATGTGAGTAGAGTGCAGTGCTGCCTGTCTTATACTGAAAGGGCTGTGCTGACCTCCATCCTGCTGGCACTGCCAGTCTTTGCAGGCGCCAGCGAAAGAAGTTATCTGTAGGTCTACGTACAATGCACTTTGATCTTTAAACCCTGCATAAGGCCCAGTCACAATCTGTCTTGGACAGATTTCAAATTTAAATACAGCAAGTAACAAAACCCACCAGACAGATAGCAGCTACCCTGCTATCTCTTTTTTTCTTCTTCCCTTTGTCCTTCTTTCCCTCTGCCGTTATTCACAAAACTATCCAACCTAAAAACTGAAAGAAAAGACATCTCATGTGTTTACAGCCTGAGATAGTCTTCGTTTTGTTTGACGGTGTAATTCTCCTTCGGTGACCTCACTTTCACGTGTAACAACCTGTGTGAAACAGTCTGTTCGAGCAATGATGCAGTGACAGGGACAGCACAGGCTTTGTGTGTAGGAGGGTGTAAAGAGATCGGTGTTAGTGACTGGCTGTGTAATGCACACCAGAGGCAAACATCAAAGTATGGATATTCCTCTAAAGGAGATCCTTGCAATCCTTCCATAACTCACATTTTCTGCAAGCTGTTTGTGAAGTGAGAGGTGCTAGCATTAATTCTGCTTGAATGTCAAACCTTTTTCTCATGGAAAATGTCTCTCTGCTTCCATCTTTCCTACAGTATTTCACTGTCTGAAGCTAAGGAAGGACTTTCATGCTAAGATTGGGCCCTCTGTTGTAGTTGCACGCTGCTGATTGGCATCTCCTTCCTCTCCCTAGGGAAGGCTTGTGCATGCCCTCTTCAGAGGCTCTTACTGAGTGTAAGACACCCCAGCACAGCCTGAGCACAAAGCTTCTGGGATTCAGAGATGGGATTGTAACAGAAGGAGCCAGTGATCTCTGGGTGTATTTTAAACATTATCTGCTGGATTATTTGACTGAATTTTCTGGTTGTTCTTCCATCCATGCTGGCTATCTTTTTTGTCTGTATTTTGGCTAAGAAGAAAATTGTCATAGATTATCTAGAAGGGCTAGCTCTTCTTCCTTTACAGAAGTTGGTGCAGCGTTTCCTCTCCTGGAAGTGCTGCCTTGCACAAGTAGCACAAATGTGTGTGCTTTTAGAGCTTTATCCCAGCAAGTCAGCTGTGCCACTGTAGCATTGTTTTTGCAAGCAGTGCCTCAAATACCCACATCTCCAAAAGCAGAGACATAGAAGAAACACTTTATGGGTGGGTAACCAGTGTTGACTTCCTCAGTCCTGCCTGCCTTTCCTAAAATGGTCTTTAAAGTGTTTGTTTTTTTTTTCCAAAAAGTACATGATTGTAATTAAGAGAGAAAAATGAACTGTTAATCAGAAACAAACTACTTGCTCTGACAGCTCAGATACACCTGGGGCTGTGATTGCCATGTGTGATACATCCATATTAAACAGCATATGGGCAGGCTTTTCTTTTCATGGTTGCCTTTATCACTAAAAATTAGTATCGTTCTTGCACAGATGGCTTCATCCCAAGCTGAGTCTGGATGACTCAGTTGTCCACTACATCCTCAGTTATGTTTGGTGCTGAAGAGGAAAGGTACTTAGCTTCAATCTGCAAGCAGGATGTGCTGAGTACTTTTTGTGCCCTTTCACTGGACCTGCTCGTATGAAGTAGAAACGCCAGTGATTAATATACTGAAGCAATTGTTTTATAAAGGATACTAGCCACTGATTTCAGAGGTTAATAGGAAGAAGTACATCAGATTCACTTGGGATTCACAGAGGTAATGTAGTTTATGAAGTTGCTGTAAAGCTGTTTTCTTCCCTTCCTCGAGTGTTCCAGATTCACAGAACATATCTAAGAACATGTGTCTACACGAAGTTTCTTCAGGGCATCGCCATGGTATGAAATTACAGCTGTACCTCCAGGCAGTTGTATGTCCTCATGTATGTTTGCTGTTGCCTTTCAGGCACAAAAATCAATGCAATTCTGTTGACTTCAGGGCCTTGTCAGCTCACATTCTCACCTGTTTTGGCAGCAGCCGGTGTTTGTCTCACATTCTGTTTAGGTCTCATCGTGGATTAGTACCACCTGAGGACTTAAGAAAGCAAATGTTGAAAGCAAATGCTAAAAGCAAACAGCAGCATTACAGAAGCCTCTGACGGTGAGGTAAGGATAAAGTCAGAGATCAGTGAGAAGTATTGTTTTCTTGGGCATTTTATGAACCTCACCTCCAGAAGCTACAGTCAACTCTCAGTCATAATACAATACTTCCCAGTATAAGGATTCCTTTGTTAAACTTCAAGACAGTAAAATCTTGCAGATTGAAAGATTGTGTTTAGAGTTCAGATTTCCTGCAGAAAAGAACAGATGCAAATTCGCCAAAGTGATTAACAGGTAATTCTTTCAGTGCAAAGGAAAATGGTAGTTGAAAGTAACATCAATTACTTGAAAAAGAAGGGAGATAACAGGTAAAATTCCTCCAGTTTTATGTTAGGTAGTTCAGGAGCTGGTTCATGAACAAAGCTGCTGCTGTGAAGTTGGCAACTTCCACGGGAGCAAGTGTACGGAAAACTGAAAATAGGAACAATCTTAGATACTGAATCTTTGTATACTGCTGCACATCTAAGAGAGATCTTGGAAATGCATTGCATCTGCCAGGAATTCCTGTCCCATCACCACTGACTTTGCCATAAAGTTATTCAAACCCTTTCCTAAAAAAAAAAAAATTCAGATGTCCATAGGAGTAAAGCTCCAAAGTTCAGTAAGTGATAGATCTGGGCTAAGAAGCGACAGCACAACAGGGCTGGTATGCTGGAAACACTAACATGTAAGGAAGAGCTGACTGCAGGATAGGAACAGGATTCCTTCAGGAAAATTTTACTTCATTCAAGCTTTGGAAGTCCTGTAGGTTTAGTCAGTTTCATTTTCTCTGACCTATCATCCTAATGTACACACACGTGTACACACACCCCGCTCCGTTGCCCTTACCTTAAATTACCCTTAAAAATTAATAATCTTCCTTGTTCTGAATATGGAAGACTGCAAGCTCTTTGAAGAAACGAGACATGATATTTAAACAAGGAGTTCACCTGAGCTCCCAGTTTCATTTCAGAAGAATGAGTGCTTATAAGCAGTTTTCCGTTCTCTTAAGAGGCTGGCTTCAACACAGAGATTGATTCTGGCCTGTGTTAATTTGGTGAGATACCTATCTCCAGCTCCATGGCATCTGCGCCATGTGGCATCTGTGACTTCAGTGATTTCTGGGAGATATCTTCTAAATAGCATCTGACAGAACAACTGCTATTAAATGTGAGTAAGAGCGCTGGAATCTGGGTCTGTATCAAGGTTAGAATCTTGACTGAAATCTCTTGAAAATGGATTAGGGTTTTACAGTCCTTTCCTATGTCACCACTGATTGTTTTCTGCCAGCTGCCATGCTGCATTTCTCTTCTGTTGTCTGTGTTTCTCATGCTGCCCTACCCTCCAGGTTTACCATTCTTTGTCTTTGACTCCTTGTCCCAACTCCTTTTCTTTTCCAAGGAAATGATGAGATGTTGAAGAGAGTTTACCTAGTCTCAAGACATTCAGGGAGACCTGGATCGCTCTAGTATATCTCAAAACATTCCTCTCTAATTGAGCCATTTACTATAATTCTAATTTGACGTATCCTGATCTCTACTGTGGCTACCAGAAATTAACTTTATTGAGGCAGGAGCAGATGAGACACCTATAGCCTGACACAACATTCACAAAAATACAATTGATTTCCACAAGAAAGCCGGATCCTCCAACACTGAAGGCTCATGTTCAAAGAAGCTTAAAACCTCTGTCAACTGCACATAGATTAAAGGAAAGCAATTGATGTGAGGGAAAGCTTTCTCCCTGGAGTGTTCATTTGGGACAGTGCATTTCAAAGGGGCTTCATTCACCAGAAGCTTAGAATTCACCTGCTTATTCCATAGGTCAGAAGGGGATATGACTACATTGAGATCAACTGAATGGCTGTCCTGGATCAGAACACCCATCCATCTAATCCAAGTACCCTGCTACCAAAAGTGCCTATGAACAGACTTCTCAGGAAGAATAAGAAACAGCAAACACTTGTGAAACGTCCTCCTAAATCTCTTTCAGGCACCAAATCTTTCCACTTCGGGGACTTCCTGTTTTTTCAGTATGTGTGTAATTGTCATTGTATTTCTCTTCCATGTACAAGTGCAGTCCCACTTTGAACCCATGCCAATTTTTAGCACTCTTAAGTAATTTAGCAACAAGTTCTCCAGTTTACTGTTTACTGTGTGAATAAGCAAAATACTGTGTTTGTATTGGACCTGGCTGATGTTATCTTTATTTGAAGCTCTCCAGTTCTTGTACTAAAAGACAGTGAACATCATTTCCTACTTATCCATGACACAATTATTTTGTGTATACCACATCATTTCTGGTTATCCCTTTTCCAAAATGCAGTGTTTAGCCTTGGTATGATAAGGCTTTCATGCCTTTGATTATCCATCGTCGTTGCCTTTCTGTCAACCTTCTTTAAGGCTGAGGTAACAAACCATGGATTTATACAGTCACAAAATAGTGTTACATTTTGTTCTGCATTCTTTTTCTAATAATGCCAAAAATCTGAGTTACTCTGTTGCCTGCTACCAAGTATTGAAATGTTGTTTCAATGGAGCCACTTGCAAGAGCCCCAAGACCTCCTGAGCGGTGAAAACCAGTTTAAAGTCCATCATTCTTTGAGAGAAGTAAGAATTGTTTTTTCCATGCTCCTCACTTTTCTTTTAGATGTACCAAACATCTTCTGTAATTTTATTACACATTCTCTTTCTCAGTCTTGCTCTAAGACTTTGTACAGTCAGCCTGCAGTCTGATGGGTAAAGGTGCTGTCACGTTTGTAACCCTTTCCTATACTACTGTTGTTGAAGCAACAGCTTCAACCATTTCCAGGTTTTCTTATGAATATGTTGAACAGTAGAGGTCTCAGCAGAGACCCCTGAAAAATTCCTCTTGATTCTTCTCTCCATCGAAAGAACTTATGATTTGTTCTCTTTCCTATCTTATAACCATGCCAGACCTTCCCTCTAAGAGCTGCATTTGTTTGAAGGTCTTTCTCTAAGCCTTCTGGAATTAAAAATAGGCTGTATTGGTCAGATAAGCCTGCCCCATACATAATCTTGTTGACATCACAAAAAAAAAGCAGGATTATGACTTTTTATATAAAGCTTCATTGACTCTATCAGTACGTATTATTTATGGTACAATGCTTATGCAGTTGTCTGCTAACCCTTCATAGCTTCTCTTAGTTTGTCCAATATGGACATCAGTCTGATATTCCTGTAATTCTCCACTGGGACTGCTGCATCACATATGTTATCCTCCAGTTCTAAGTACCCAGACTGTTTTAAATGAAAGGTTACACAAGTCTCCAGCAACTCAGCTATTTCATCCTTGAATTACTTTGAAACTCATGAGTGATTACCATCTGGTCTTGGCAATGTGTTACTGTTCTTTACATCATTTTTTCCCCAACTCCTTCTGTAGTCACTTCAGTATCAGTTATGACCTAAACTAACCCAAGAGTCTCTTTACTCCTGGGTAGGCCAGGGCATAGAGCAGCTGAGTGACTGAGTGACTGATGCATTTTGGAAAGCAGGGATTGTGCTGCTGATGTTTGCTTTGGGCTGGGCTATGGTTTGGTTTTATTGCATCTGGAAGCCAGCAATTGCATGCATAAAGGAACTGTGCAGAGGAATGTAATAGTGTAGTAGTGAGATGGACACTTGTCATCATTAATTGTCGGGGTGGCTGTGCTTGGAACACTGCCTGCATGAAGCCAGGAGTACCAGCACTGAGGCAGCCCACGCAGTTACCCCCAGGAGCATCTGGTGCCTTGCTACAAACCCACAGTTATTCCCTGGAACTAGAGACACTAGTGAACATTGCAGGTGCAGGTTAAGAAGCAGGAGCTACATGGTGTGTGGCGGTGGGGCCCAAGGAGTGAGCTCAGGCAGAATCTTTCCTTCTTACAGCCTAACTACAGCCTCCAGAGAGGTTGCAGCTTAAAACAGAATGCACAGGAGCAGGGCATCACATACAGCTCTTCATGAGAGCAGTTACAGATGGCTTTCTTTATGCTTAGAAGTACTTGGAAACCAAGAATTTAAGGTAGGGATAACATTCTGTTTGTGTTATGCTGGTCTCAGTTTAGGCTGAGTCTTTTTGTTGCAGCAGTGGGCATTGCACTTGGTCAGTTCAGGGGGTTGAGTCTGCGCCAGGTGCTTCCACAGCTCCGTCTGCCTCCAACCCAGGTGAACAAGGAAGGGCTGAGGAGAAGGGATACTGTGGAAGAGTGAGGGCTGCCTGTGCTTCCCTGGAGGTCAGAGTGGCTGGAGAGAATGTCTGCAAAGCATTTCTGCTTGCCAGATGATTTCTCCCTGGGTCAGCAGAGCCAACCTTCATGACTTCCAGGTCTCATTTTCTTTCTCTTTGCTTTCTAAGAAAGGAGAAAACTTGAGTCAGTTCATACTGCTCCTTCGAGTTTCTTTTTTTTCACTCTCTCTACAGTGAAAAGATTATGAACCTTTTCATGTCAGCTTTCAGCTCTGAGTTGCTTCTAGCTCTCTAAGTTGCAAAGGCGGAAGGCACTAAAAGCATCGAAAACAAATCCCTGGATATATAACTGTATAATTTATCAAGCTGAGTTCTGAGAGAGCATCTTCTCTCTCCAAACAAGAGCAGAGTAGTGTGAGCTAAGACTTTTTTGGTCAAGAAATAATAGCAGCTACTGATAGATGACTTGCTTAAGTGAGTTTAAAGATAAAATATAACAGTTAAGGTAAGGCTTAATGACAGGTGGGGTTTTTCCTTAATAACACATTACACCGAACTGATCTCTTGATGGCCCATTAGTCCCATCAACCCACAGCTGGTTTCATGTTTAAATGAGAATTGCTTAACAAGTGGGCTCTGCTCTGGATGGTACTGAAGTGTGTTTTCACTGTGGCACCCCCATATAATTTAAAATAAAAATCTGGTTTGGATGTAGCATCATCTTAAAACCCCAACCCTCTCCTTCTGTACATAGTTAACTGTGGAAGGACTGGTGAAAAATGGTATGAAATTGCAGGAAGATTTATGTTAAACGTACAGACTAAAAGGTAGAAAGACAGAATGAGATCTCAGAGGAGTGGAAAAAATCATGACGAGAAATGACAGTAAGTTTGTTTGAGGGTCAGACCCATTTCCCTGCCTTCAGCCACCTGAGAGGTAGATGCGCAGTCTTCAGCGCTGTATCAGTCTTGTCAGTGGGAAAAATGTATTTTCAACTCCCATCTCAAGAGAAAATGAATTGCCTTGTTAGAGGTGTTTATGTTCTGTGTGGATTGTGGAAGCAATAGCTTGGATGGCTAAATTTAGCAGACTTGAACTCCAGACCTTGTCTAGCCTTGAGTGAGGCTTTTAGGGTCCAGCTTTTGTAGAAGCAGCTGTGCAGTTCAGTATGTGGCAGTATGTGTGTGACATGCCACTGGCTTGAAGGTACTTTTTTCATCTTGCAATTGATGCAAGTCCTTACGTAATCCTCTGTGAAGATGTTGCAAGTCTTTATTGTTGGCTTTGGACCTTTCCCTGATTCCAGCTTTAATGTCTTGGGATAGCTGGGAGAACACTTGCTAAAATGTTAGCAGTTGTGCTTGCAGACACTCTGAATTCCATCTGGAGAGCTGGATGCTTTTATGACTCTAAAACTATCTCAGTTTAATTTCGGAATTAACTTTTCCCATTATATACAAATAATGATAAATGAATTGCAAAGATTGATGGATTAAGGCTTAAAAATGCTATAGAAAATTTAGGAATGTCTTAAGAAAGTGTTCAGTTGTTTTCTATATTTTTTAATTTTTAAAGATCTGATCACCACATTAATTGAACCAACTAACTAAAGCAATCTTGTAGTGTACTTTGCAATCCCCTAATAAATCTCCTTTGAGTTGGATCTCAAAGATTTCTTTGTTTTGCTCTTTTCTTTATCTTGCTCTCCTGACAAACTATAGCACAGCACCTGTTTAGCACACACTCTGGCTTTTCTTGGGAGACTCTGTGCTAGGAGTGGACTCACAATACTGATAAATAACAAATATTTCCAAGCTCTTATTCCCAGATGCTGCTCACAGATGGACCAACAGTTAAATCCTTCCTTGCTCCCTTGCTAGACTAAGATTGGTAGTCAGCAAGCTCCAAGCTCAGCCCTTGTTTTTAAACATCAAAATGCCCCTGATGCCCAAGGAACAGGTGGTAGCCTGTAGGGTAGTGAATCTGCAGTTAAAAGAGATGAAAATTTGAGTGTCTCACCTCTCTTTTTCTTACCCTTTCCCCACCTCATGCACATAAAAGTTCTGAGGTATCTTCCCATTGCCTCTCAGCTAAAACACCTCTTAAGCTTCTACAGAAGGAAAAGGCTGAATGGGGCCAAAATGAGAGTGGTTTGAAGAAAATGGTGCAGGGAAACCGCAAAAAAAAAAAATTGTAGATGCAGTGAAAAGAGCGAGGGAGATTCTTTTTCCTTACAGCTGTATTTTTGCCCCCATTATTCATATTTGCTATTATTCCTCACAGCAACAGCTTTATGGACAGGAGTTCATTAACACAGTGGTCTCCTGGCAGTTTATTTCAGCATGGAAAACTGAGACTGTCATCTGGAGGTATACAAAACTTTGTGGCTGGATTCACACACAAATACTTTTTTGGCTCAGAAGTCATTATTTTTTCAGACTTCCTTTGTTCCCATTGTACCTTTCCTAACAGCTGATTTTGAGATGATTTGATGAATACCCAGATCAGATACAGAGTGCTTAGGTCCCACCACAGGCTGGCATCACTTGTCTTCAGGGCTTACTCTGAATGCTGTGTTGCAGATCCCAAATGCTACATTGTAAACCCATTTAAAGCACCTGAGAACGCAGACCAAAAAATAAGCTTTGCTATAAACTGTATGTTAGGCAGTCTCTGTTGAAATGGAGTTGCCTTCTCTGTGCTTTAAAATTACGCTTAAAACTTGCTGAAGTCTGTGCTCCAAGCTACAGTTTAGGTAAAGGTCAGTTCTGTAGATGATCTGTAAACATTTAATCAAAATCTGATTTCACTTTAAGGCTCTTCGTCATATTTCAAAACTGTCTACTAAATGCAGTTTTAGTACAGATTCATGGTTTGGATTGCTATCAAGTGCATTTCTAACTCTTTAGAATTGCTTTATTTCAACCAGGAGCCGAGTCTTTACTACAGAACATTGATCTGAATTTTTTAAATGACTTAGATGGAAAATGGTTTTGAAAAAAAAGGTGTATTTCATAACTGAAAGGCTCGCTCAGCAGATCAGAGATCAGCTTCAACCACTCAGGCTAGAGAGATATATACCTACAGTTACACATGATTGCTTACCTAATATTACACAAACTGTTGTGTAAAAATTCCTGTTTGTCTTCCAGATTTGCTCATGTCTTTTGCTAAGTCAGTCCATAAACACATACTTTTTTTGTATATTTTAGCTAAAGAAGCCTTCATTTCTTCTCAAAAAACAGAAAGGTAACTTGGAGCTTTCAGTGTTACAGGCTATTAGATTCCCTGATGTTTGCCCTGGTCATTTCTGTCATGAAAAGCAGAGTTGAAGAGTGTGTGTACTGATTTCCCATAAGTGTGCTGTGGTTGAATTGGGGCTAAATTGCTAAATCAGTTATGAAGTTTGGAAAGAATGTATTTTCTTCCAGTGTTTTACAGTTTTATCTCTACTTCCACTCTCTGTATCTCAACACAGGTCTTCCTCAATGGTATTAAAATTTGGTGGGTTTTTCCAGGCTTAGAGCTTGGGGTGTGTAAGGGAGCAGCAGTTAGGAAGTGCACAGACAGTCTTTTTAAGGAAGGTGTTTGAACATGAGACCTGCCAGGGCAATTCTCCTGTGGTTTCTGGATGCTGCCCGTTCCCAGGAGACCAGTGGCCCAGAGCTCAGTGTAACTGTTATAGCAGTGGGAACCTTCTAATTGCTTTGGCAAGTACATGAAATTTAGAATAATGTCAATAATGTTACCTTATTAGTCTTTCCACATCCTTTATAAAGGAAAGTGTTTCTCTGCATGAGATCAAGTCTAAAAAACAGGTTTTGGTTGTGTCAGTTTGGTATTTAAAGTGGACCACAAAAATGGAATACACAGCACAGACGAGCCTATAGGAAATAAAAAGCAGAAGAACATAAGCTCTGTGGTAATGAAGAAAATTAAAACGGTTTTCTGGAAAGTAATGCTCTTCCTATGTAACAAATAAAATAGTTTGGTTTTCTTTGCTTTCTGCCTTTCATTATGTAGCTATGAATTATAAAGAGGCTTTTGTGGTCTCTCTGCATATTTCTAAGAACATATTCCTTTTGTCTATTAGGACGAAGATTGTGAGTACACCATCATCAGACAGATACTTTCATATGGATTACTGATTAATGCTCCTTACTGTGACTGGAATGGTTAGATGCCTGCTAAAGCAGTTTCATATATTCCCAAAGATGGCTTTGGAGACACTCTCCAGATTTGCATCCAGAAGGTAATGACCTGACAGTAAAAGAAAACTAAACTGGACTGATGGAAATATATTGTCACTGAGTCTTAAATCCAAGTCACCTACTGAGTTTCTATTTAATTTCTGTTTGCTGGGTAGTGAAGGATTGACTTCTAACATTCATTATAGCAAGGCATTATAGTTATGAGTGAGAAAACACTCTCATGCCAAAACCTTCTATTCAGCTGCATAAAACTTTCCAGCAAAATTACCCTTTGGGCTGAAGTTACTTGTGCTTGTTCTCCTCACAGAAATAATTTGTTTTTAAAAAATATTACAGTGCTCTTTGGTGGTGGTGAGAGAAATACATTTAAAAACAAAACAAAAAAAACCCAAACAAACAAACAAGATTATCTTGTTACCTAATGTGATTCTTTGATCATTAAGACAGGACTTACAATTAAAAATTCAGACTCGCTGGGTTTCATACCCAAGGAGCACAGATGATTGTTCTATGCTTGGAAAAGTTTCATTAGGTAGAAATATCAGCACAGTCTTGCCAGTTCCACTTGCCTTTTCAAGGCAAACTGTGAGCCATTCTGCGGAAGTATGTTCAGGGTATCTGTGAGTGTTTGTGTTTGTGCAGGCAGTGGGACATTCCATGTTCATAGAATACTGTGTGGCTAAAAACGTATTTTGTATATGTAAATGTATATCCACTGTCATGTAAAGCTATACACCAGCACATGCTATTTGTGACTTTTTGGAGTTCCATTGGAAAAATTTGCCCTTGGTATTTATTCTCTTGCTTCTCTCTTCCTCACCATAGTTTATATTAGGAAAAAGAAGAAAGCAACATGCTGATGAGTTTTCGAGTACACAGTTAAGATGAAAGTAAACCAGTGGAATGGGGCAGGCAAATAATTTTTGAAATAAAGAATTTTTTTCAGTATTATTTTCACATTGCAGTGGATTTGAGAGAAAATTCAAACGTAGCATATGAGGAGAAGTAAAGCCATGAAAAAATTAATTGGTTGTTCCATTCCTTGGTTTTGGAAAATCACAGATGTCACAGCAGGAGCTGTGCCCAGGAACAACAGCAGTGTCAATGAAATGATTCATAGTACCACAGGAAGAGGCTGCTGATGCAGTGGGTGAACAGGTGAGAAAAGAGTACTTGGAATTTCACTGGATTTCCTTTCTGACTGAGACATTTTATTTCAAATTATGCAGTATGTCTCTTGCTTATAAAGAGAGACTTTGAGGAATTTTCAAAATCAAATGCAGCAATAAAGCTTGCCAGACTTTCGAGTCTGTCCACGTCCCTCCATTCTTCTGCAGCTGGCAATAGCACGCCATAATGAAAATCAGTGAGCTCTGGTTCTGCTCTGGTAACTTTATACCAAGTCTGTGCGACCAATTAATCATAGATTTCCCTTCTATTCGATGTGCACAAGGAAGTTGGGTTTACAGGCTGGACCATACTTGGAATAAAGGGAAATTGTATTGCCCTATTCTATCACTTTGAGGTTAAGTTAAGCTCAGAAACCATAAGGATAGCTGCTCTCCACATTTTTGGCTCATCACTTTCAAATCTGATGTAATATTTGGGAATTTTAGAGTTAAAGACCCCTGTTTGGCTATACAAGTGAAAAGAGAGCAGGTCAGATGTGGTTTCTCTTCAGGTCAAGGATGGCATATTTCCAGTGATGATGATGATAGTCTGTGATCAGAAAGAAATGTTCTAGAAATCAAATTGCAGACCAGATAGATTAGTAAGGCAATAGTAACTGAGGGAAGTAATTTTCAATAAGTCCTTATGATTTTAAAGGAAAAAGAAATGAAAGGATACTGTCAAAAGAAACCAGTCCTCAGTAGTGAGAGCTGTTACCCAGGAGACAGGTGATAAACTTATAGTAAAGAAAGCAGACTGTAGCAAGAAGAGAGAGAAGGGAGTCAGAATTAGCAGCAGAATTTAAGGCACACAGTGCAAAACCCACCTAAGACACAAAAAACCCCAACGAAATGAATCTGTGAATTTCCCTCTGGCCAGTGTCCCTCAATGCAGTTTGAGGTGCATGCCTAATCTTTTTAGTCTTCATTTCGTTGTGCACCAAAGGTTTTGGCACAGCCTCTACCTCAGCTTGACAGAGCCCTGGAATGCACAATGTCAAATAAGGGTGTGGTCATATGATATATTAAGGTATTTCACTGCTTCACTGATCTTTAGTGATCTAAGAGATCTGGTTTTATATCTCCTGAATACTTTGGGGTTTATAATTTTTCAACAGAACTGTAAATCAGAGCCAAACTTCAGTGCTCAGTACCTAGGATTATAGGACTATTTTTCCTCCAAAAGCTGATCCTTTCAGTCTGTGTCCCAGAACATGGAGGACTTCGCTTTAAGACATCAAGTCTTGATTTATCTCAAAACTGGCAGTGTCCTAGGTTCCTACAGTCACCAGAAATAACCTCTTGCATCTCAGAAAAGATAGCAGAAACATCAGGATGGGAGATGAAATTCTCCTGTACTTCTTCTGTGACTGAAAATCTTCAGGAAAATAAGCCTTTCTCATTTTAATTACCAATGTTTGAAATGCGGAGAAGTCCACAAAAAAAAGCACACCTTAGCTGCTGTAATCGTCCACCCCAGTGCAAAGCTGACACTGGCTATCTGCTGTATAAATGGCTGAAAAATGCAGTGAAATTTAACAAAAACTGGAAAATCCACTTTTAAAGCTATCACTCTGTCCAGAGTTTGCTCTTTTCTGCCTTGCTTTAATGAGAATTTTGCTTAACAATGGGTGATCCCAAAGGAGACACATGAAAACTTATATTTTATTATTGCCACTTATTATCTGAACTCCTTATGAAACCAGTGTCTCACTCCCTCTGTTTCACTCCAACAGTGTAGAGCATGCTGTCAGACTTTTCTTTTTCCAGCTCTGAAATACCTAGGTTCCCTGAGAGTTACTGTTTTCCACCGAACCCTGAAACACTGACGAGAGCTAACCTGTTTCAGACAATGCCCCAATACAGTCAGTGAGAGCAGCCCACTCTGAAAATGCAGTCCTGGGCTGGCAAATCAGCTCTTACAGATTTCACAAGAATACACTTAGCCTACCTTCTCCCCCACATGCCTAGACTTACACATTTCTCTGTGTTAAGGGATGAAGCAAAACACCCTCAAGTGTCTTCAGCATCCCTTCAAATGGTCTTTGAACTAACAACATCATAAATAACAACACCAACAATGTGGGTCTAGATGATTTTTCTTTCCAGGCCTGACCTCTATTTTGTGGAACTTGGAGACCTGAAAAAAGGTTTGTGTTAATAAGAGCGGAAAAGAGTGCTGCACACAATTTGGATTTTGCTGAGGAGAACTCAGCCAGCTCTGGTTCAGCCAGCTCTGGGAATACTTGTCTGGTGCAGGGACAAGGAGGACAGGGCTGCACTGAGCAAAGATATGAGTGTGACCTGCTGCCAGATTTGTCAGAGATACTCAAAATAACAAAAAGGGCACTTCCAGGCAGGAGGTTTTTAATTTTTTTCAGACTTCTCTATTTAAAGTGTAAAGATTTTCTATTGGTATAATCATACAGCTGATGCAGACACATGGTGTCTTATAAAACTTGTGCTTATGGGCATATGCAGTTGTTGATCTCTCCACACAGTAATTTTTGACCCAGATGCACGATATCACCCAAACTTGAGGAAGAAAAGGGTCTGGAAGACAACAAAGGAGGAAGACCAAGAACCTTGTTGCAAACACCCTGATGGGTGAGTGCAGTGGGAACCCCACAGAGCAGAGCTCTTGGCCTTACACCTGTCCCAGCTCCAGGCAGACTTTCAGCCATAACTTGTACCATCCTATACAGCAGTATCAATCAGCTTCAAGACTTCAACCTGCAGAAACCAGGCTTCTTCTGTCACAGGATTCAGTAACCTACATCTTTCCTGCAGATATTCAAGCACAGAGTAACTCAAGGGAGGTAAGGGATTTTCTCTTCTCTTTCTTCCTTTGCAGTAACACCCCCTAGTAGGGTGTATTGTGCTTGTCCTGTCATGGGGATGGAAGTGAGGCTGTGCATGCTGCAGGTCCCCAAGACCATCATGGTGACTGCTTACGATTTACCCTGTACAGCTCTGATTCTGGTGTGAGAGGTGTACGTGGATACAGCTCTCCCTGAGGGCAGAGCCTCACCGTGGGTGCTTCCTCCAGAGCACCAGCTCTGTGTGGGGAAGATGCCCATAAGTAATTTGTCACAAGATAGATCCCAGTGACTTATGAACTCAGGACTACAAGGCGTTACTTTTTTCCTCATTTTCATTTTCTTCCCCAGGTGAAATTTTGCTTGACAGAATCCAGGCTACACTGAAGGCAGTGCTCTGAAATGTGCAGTAAGTTATTTTTGCCCTGGCAGTACTCTCCAGACATAGCAACAGTATTTGAGACAAAGAGCATGAAGCAGTAAAATATGCCAGATTTGAGTATTTGACCAAGATACTAATAAAGCTGGCAGTGTTGGCAGGATATGTGCCAGTGAACTCACATGGCAAATGTGTGCAGATTCCTCTTTTTATATTGAAATCTTTTTCTTTTTCTTCTCTTTTTCTTTTCCATGAAACAGAGGGAGAAGTTGTCAGCCTTTTCAAACCACTAACATTTGGATTTATGAGCATGCCACCCATATTTTTGTGTGGGGAGGACTGCCATCTCAAGTCTTGCCACTGCTAAAATTAACTGACATCTTAGGCCACGTAAGCTGCTTATTCCCAAATGTCAAGCCGCTAGGGACATTTACAGCAAAGAGAATGTTATGGGATATTTCTGAGAATAGGCATTAAGTATGGAAAATACTGGAGCAAAGAAATGCATATTTGAAACTCATCTGAGTACCTTAGGCACCAGCCAGAGCATTCTGTGATGGGAAGGCGGTGAGGTGCACAGCTGTACAGAGGGAGTTGTGAGACTCAGTCATTTCCTCATCCTGAACACTTTGTATTATCTTCCATTCCCAGCACAAGGAGCCCGTATTCCTTAGCTTATCCAGCAAAGAGATTCTTGTCTCAGCTGTCCCATCAACCCATCTGCAACAGAACCTTACGGCTGTGGCCATCTAGTTCAGATTTCAGAAAGAAAATTACTTTTTCCGCCCTCAAACAAGAAATTAATAAGGGAAATACTGCATGAGAACAACTGTTTTGTGTTCCATAAGTAAAGCTTGGGACTAATCAGCCACTAACTTGATTTGCTGAGATCGGAATCAGGTGAGAAAGAAGGAAATAGTAAGCTGTGCTTAAGATTAGTATTTTATGTTTTTTACATTACAGACTGACTATAAAAGCTAGTTAGCCAAGACTGGCTAGTCAT
Organism: Rhagologus leucostigma; assembly: GCA_013397725.1. NCBI lineage: Eukaryota > Metazoa > Chordata > Aves > Passeriformes > Rhagologus > Rhagologus leucostigma. The sequence continues at coordinate 405,966 of VZTD01005399.1, read as the reverse complement.
TTGAAAGGAAGTCATTTGCCTATGAAGCCTCACTGCTGTGTGCAAGCTATTTTAAAAGGGACTTTGGAATCCAGGATCCCTCCTGCACATGCCCAGATCACTGAAATAGATTTGTCTGATAGCTCCTCTACTGTGTAAAATGTGTATTGGATTGCAGATCCGGCAGCCCCTTTTCTCCTCTGAACTCCAAAACACACCTGGGCCATTCACCTCTCTCCCTCAAAATGTCCATTGGTCCTTAGAAATAAAAAAAACCAGAAAACTCTAACACAAAACCACCCAAAATCTCACCCTCTTTGATTTGTAGATCACAAGTAGATTATCAGTTTCTCATCATTTCCCCTTGCCTACCCCATTCCCCCACCCCCAGTTTATCTTAACCAAAGTGAATACATTCCAATTAATATAAATATTGATGCAGGAATCACTTTGTGTTTTTGAGAAGCACATTTGATAGGTAACCTTGAATGCAAAAAGTCTGAGAGGGTCTGCAGAAATACATACAGATGTCCTGGTGAGGCACTTCCCTGAGAAGCACAGGCAGGTCTCTCCAATTAGGGGAGATTGACTTAAACGGCAGCTGGCCAACTGCAGTCCCAGTTACTGGAACCATTTATGGAAACCTCAGGAGACATGATCAGGTTTTCAGCAGCAGATGATTTGTGGTAAGTACTGGATATTCAGCATTGCACACTGGGACTTTTTTGGATTTGACTGTCATGGCTTAAATTTAAATCTACTGTTAGTGCAAAGAAATTTTTTCTCATAAAAATGTAAAGAGGTGAATTCTTCTCAACTTCACTGCATCAACTTTTACCTTCTTCCTCTGAAAGCCTTTTCCTGTGAACAGCAGATACAGAAAGGTATTGTCTTAATAAACTGACTGCCAAGTCCTTAGCAAAGCTGGCCTTTTTGAAGCCACATTTTATAGCAGAGATGGACTGCGATTCCACTCATAAACCCAGTAATGAACTGGATTACAGTGCTGATTTCATGATGTTTCTGTCTAAAAGTGAACACTGCTAGAAGGTTCCAGTAGAGGCAGGAGCTGTAAACTTTGCTCCAGAAATAAACAAACCATGATACACTTCCAACTCCCCCTCTCATAAAATCCCTTCTAGCTGAACTCAGCAGGATCCTTGGCAGAATTTGTCCCCTTGTCCTCCTCTGGGTAAGGCGAGGCCTCTGAAATGTTTGGTCTGCTGCCTCAATTAAATAGCATGGGCTGAGAAGCAGAAGTGCAAAAATAAATCAAAAAATTGTCTTCGGTGAACTAACAAGTTTATGTGCTTGCATGACCCATGTTCCCAGGAATCCAGTTTGTGGAAGAGTTTTGTGGTTGTGTTCATAGCAGCAGCCCAGCACGTGCTGTGTTCAGTGGCACGGATTACAGCAAGGAAGGCAGCCGATCTTTGGAGAATCGCCACCTCTCCTCCGGTATGAGAGTGGAATGGCACCAGTTAGGTCCCACACGTCATTCACTGCCAGTTGTTCCCAAAGTTATTTGCCGTGTTGTCTATGCTACATAAAGGGAACTGGTTTTTTCTGTCTGATTCTAACGTACCTTTCCTTACTATGTTAATTTATCTTTCCACAGCTACTGTTTATTCATTTTTATATTCTGCCATTTCTTCCTGGTATATATTTGTTGTCTAGCTGTCTTAACTAAGGCCCAACCTCCTCATTACTGATCTCAGCAGTGTGTATGACATTATGACAATTTTATGCATACACATTTTCACATGGTTTGCTTATCTTTCTTGTCAGCAATTATGAGCTGTCATTAAAAGCTTGAGAAATGGTTACTGTGTTGTTAGAAAGAATTTTAAATGGACAGATAATTTAAAGAGAATAAGGGGAAGGGAAGAACATAAAGACTCAGAAAAGCAGTGCAGAACAGGAGAACTGGGAAAAGGATGAATTAGTGGAAGAATATAAAAAACAGGAAAATGTAGTTCCTACTCTCATAATTTCAGTTTATTCCCTAGTACAAGGGGCCTCTGACAGTTTTCTAGTCACAGTTTAAGCAGCTGTATGGGAAAGGGGAAGGAAATGCCCTGTAAAAGCTGGCAGAATTGTCAATATATAGTCAGCTAGATCATAACATTCTCAAAATCAGCTATGACCACGCCATGTGGATTGACACGGATTTATGTTTGTGGTACCCCAGCCATACATATCAGCTTTCTGAACAGTAGCTGTAGCACTCTGTCACAATGTCCCATAACGATACAAATGTCACTGTATTGTATCAGATATCACTGTTACACATGTGGTATTTCTAATTCTTGTTTGCTTGCTTAGAAGACTAAAACCCTTAAATATAGTGGTACAATATTGCCTATCACAGCCTGCATCGGTATTTCAAAATTGTTGTCCAGTCAGTTAATGACACATCTCTGTTTTACTGAAGCCTGTGAAGAAAGCAGTCCTTCCATCCTGAGATGGATGGGGACCATCAGTGTTTAGTAGATTCCTGTTGCGGTGGCTAAGTCCACTTTACACCCCCTGTGTTACTACGAAGTGGTCTCTCCCCACACCACTGTGCTAGGAAGTTCTCCCTTTACCAAGACCCCACTGGCCCCTGGTCCTCTCCTCCCTCCCCTCCCCTCTCCCATTGGCCCCTGTTATGTCATTCAACCTTGCCTCTACCCCATAGCCCTCAGACTATTGGCTTCTGATGCTCTGCCCGCCCCTGGGACCCCCCGGGATGCAGTCACGCGTGGGCTTTTGCTCTTTGTTCTTTGCCTCTGTCCCCCTTCAAGTGCGCTCGTTCTCGGTATCCAATAAACGCCTCGGAATTGCATGCAAAGAATCCCTCTCGCCTCTTTGTCTCCAGTCTGCGCATAGACTGTGTGTGTGAGTGGCTGCTTACGACAGCCTGCGGGGGTGAGATCGTGTGCACGCGTGGGTGCTGGAAGAGCACCGCCAAAGCGTCTCCACGAGGGACTCTGTGTAAAAAATGCGGCATCGGTCCACCAACACCACCACCGTGACAGATTCCTATTTCTCTCCATGGCCTACACAATTAATATAGTCAATTAGTTTAGTCTAAACCTGATTTTCAGGCAGCTACAGTTACTTTAGGTAAAATGAATGCTCCTCTCCAAAGGTGTGAAACAGAGCATGAAGAACTAAGCAAGCACCGGGAAGGACTTTCCAGACCCAGCAGCAGGCTCAGGATGCAGCTAGTGTGTCCAAGCTCTGGCATAGCCAGAAGAGAGATTATTCATGGATGTGACAGAGGGTCTGCTGAGTGCCATGTCCAGCAAGGAAGGAATGAGATTGAAACAGTTGATTGATATCATCACAGCAGTAGCATCTGCCAGCAAAGGATTTATGGCAACAGCTCTAATTGTTTTTACTGAGAGGGGGAACTCTTTCTGGTAAATAAGCTTCTAAACTGACTGCTTCATTCTGGTTGTTACCAGAATTTATTTGTTTGCCATAGTAAGCAAATTTTGCATCACTGGGGCAAAGACGGCGGCAAAGAGACTCCACTTAGGAAAGCTGAGAAGAGTCAAGAGCAACGAGGCCTGTCATGTCTGTCACATAGTTGTGCCTCCTGAAGCCGCTTTTCTGCCAGTGAGTTGGCTATTCTTTGCTACAGAAGCTTGTTCACTGAGACCATTCTCTGGGTTCTCACAGGGTTTTCTGGAGAACAGGAGGAAACACACAGTTCTATGTTTATGGCATGGTAGAGAAGGTAATGGAAATGTCTGGTGTGATGTAAAACTAAGTTCTAACAGAGTAGTGGGCTTTCTTTTTCTTCTTGTAATGCCCAGACCATTTCCATGTCATTGCTGGGGGAAACACTACAACCAAAACTATAAACAGACATGAGATTCCAAACATCCAAATGTATCCATGTATTGGTCTAAAAATGCTACATTCTAGGGCTGAGCTTGGGCATGATTCTGTTTCTGCTAGGGAATATGCATTGGGCATCCTAACATCTAGGGATATCAGGGAGACATTCAACACCAGCTCTTTAGAGAGCTGTGTAGAAAGGAAGGTTATTGTTGTGGAGGATTAAAAGGAAGTTAGGAAAGATGATACACTGATGTGTCTTGAGAATACTCCAGACAATTATAAGCATGAGCATGTCAAAGCAAATTCCCGTGCTCCCCCCTCCAAGGAATATACTGTAAAGGCAGGCATTCATCTTGATATTTGTCTCATATAGAAGTGCAGGTGGAAAAAGCTACAGAAAACTAGTGGAAAAAACTGGTAATAGAGTTAGATAAAAGTGTACAAGGATATCTTCCAAAAAGAGGAAAAGGAAGTTTCGCCTGATCCCAAGATGTATTGCATAACTTCACATAAGCAGATTGCTACCAGAGGTAAGTCATAAATACCATTGCTAAGTAAGTGTGAAATGGAGTCATGGGATATTACTAGTCTACGACATTCTTGGATAAAAAAATATAAGGAAATCAAAATAGAAAAATGAGAAAGGAGGCAAAGAAATTCTTACTTTTGCTTTCACATGCAGGTTGAATCAGCCTACCATGTAATTCTGTATTAGAAGGAAACTCTATAAGCTAACAGCCCCCTCCATTTTTCATAATCATCTGCTCAAATAAGGCACTGCTTAATAGCAAGAAGATTGCAAGAAATTTTAATAACATCAGATTACTGAACCAGTGAAATATAGGAACATGACAGACCTCTCCTTGCAGGATGTTCAATTGTTTTCACGTTATTGCTGGCTCGTGAAGGGGTGTCCTGGGCTTACCTTTCATAAGTAAAGGCACAGAGCCAGATCCCAACAGATACCGAGCCACCACAGCATGTCACCAGGACAGCCCTTTCTTTCATTCTTTAATTTGTGTAGTATTTGATAGGTCTCTTCCTCAAGCTTTTACTTTTTTTTTTCCAGAGAACGCTGAAGAGTGGCATTTCAGCTTTTGCTATGGTTTACCAGTTTTCCATCACAAGGTGGAAGAAGCAATATCTGGCCCAGGAGGCCAGAACAGAGATACTACCTCAGCAGATGAAGATGAATCTTGAGGCTGAGAGTATAAATGTTTAGCACAGACCTGGGTTTTCTTTAGCGGTGAAGAAAGGTGGAATAAGTTCCTGTCTCTGCCACAGCCCTTCAGAACAAGTTGGTTGAAGTATTCAGGTAGCACATCCAGGCTGATGATCAATGGGTTACAGCAACTGTGTCTAAAAAGCCAATGATTAGAAACTCAAGTCTGAAATATTATGTACCGTGAAATGGTGGAGACCATTTCTGTCTAGACCTTGATTGTGGTGTGTGAAAGTGTAATCTGTCTTTCAAGTTGGGCAGCTGGTTGACTGATTCTTGAATCAAAGCAGTCTGGATTGTGTAAACAAGTATCTTCCTCATTTATATGCTGTTCATATGCTTTGAACAGAACATGACTATTTCTTAATTTTTCAGCTAAGGATTTAAAATGGCAATATGACCGCTTCTGACACTTGTGGCCTCTTCTGCCAGTTCTATAGATTTTTATTTATTAGTTACAGCCCACCTCTGAGGCAGAGTAACTGAGGTTCTTGTTAATAGGTCACTTGTGGTGGATTAGAGTGAAACGACAGTGAATGACCTGAGTGTACATATGTGCCAGGTTTATTGTAAAACAATTAGGTTGCAGCAGGAACCTGACACTTCCCCTGCACAGGGATTTTACACTGTCTGAAGCAACACTGTGGAAATAAGTTGGGGGGGCACTTTGGGGGTCTTTGATGGTTTATGGTCCCTTCTAATGACACAACTGCTGCTTGGCCCTGGTTTTCCTTGTGCCATTTGTGCCTTGCTGAGAGGGAGGAAACCTGGCTTCCATATGAACACCCAGTACCTCCCATGGCAGGGAGTTTTATGCTGTCAGATGCAGTTGTGCCTTACTGGGAGGGAGGAAATCAACATGATAAAAAGCATTACCCCCCCTCCAAACGATCTGCTTCTTACCTGCCTTTTCCCTCATCTGGCATGTAAACACTTTAAGGCATCAGTCCTGGGTTATCAAGGAGAAATTTATCCCAAGGCTCAACCATTTTATGTAAACAAAGTTCACTCTATCACATTACTTCAGTGTGATTTGACATCCAGGGCATAATCAAACGGCAAATTTAAGTATATTTTTTTGCATTCCAACAGAACACTTAGGAGGTAGAAGGTTATTTTGCATTCATAAGCCTTTTGTCTCTCTCTAAGTGAATGAACAGCTACCACTATATAAATGAGTAACTTTGGCTGAACCATAGGCTTTCAAAGAAGTGAAATGGTTGGAGTGCAGTTCATTAGCACTGAAATCCCAGTGATTCGTTAAAACACTGAAGCCTAATAGGACAAAGATTTTAGCTAGAAGATACGAAAAAATGTTCCATTTTCCAAAGCTAGCCAAGTCTGCTGATGACCTAAAGCTGTATAATAGTTTACAGGAAGAGTTTGGACCAAGGAGGTCGTGGTTTCTACTTGTCCGGTGTCCTGGTTTATGACTCTGTCATGTTTTGTGCATATTTTTTTTATTTCCATCCTTCGGCCAAGCTTCTTTCCATCTGTTTTCTGTGGCCTCTCTCATCTCTGTTTATGTCATAGTCAAGCCAGCCCTGCAAAAATAGGAAGGAAAATATTGTTCATTAACAGTCAGGTAAGCCCTAAAACATGTCAGACCAGGTGCTGATCAGCTCCATCCCCAGTTCTTCCCCTCTAGCTTCAGCCTGATTTTCACAATAAACAGAAAAGTGAAGTTATCTGTCTTTGCACCCCAGGTATTTTCATCTGGGGAGAAACAAGATGTAATCAAGAGCCAGCCAAGTGCATATAACATATTCCATAGGAACATGCATGCCTTTAGGTGCAAAGGAAGGCATAGATCTGTGCAACAGATGATAAACCCCAGCCATGGAAAAAACCTACAGCTTTAAGACGTGTTTTCAAACAATGATAATGTAGGAAATCAAAATGGGTTTGATATCAAGAACCAAGTCACAGAAGGCTCGTATTTTAAACAGTTTTCTGTATGCCATCTCACAATGTCGGAAGCTTAATTAAATTTGGCTTTAAATTCTTCCAGCCTAAAAAAATGTGATGGAATTGAACTGGCATGCCAGTGATTTAGAAGCAGCTTGTACACAGTCAAGGGCAAGGAGCTCATTGTTAAACTCAGTACCAAATCAGAGGGCTTACATTGTTTCGAAGCCCAAGGAAGAGAACAAAATCATCCCTGGTTTTTTGAAAACTCTTTTCTATGAATTTATCTAATTACCTTCTCATATGGTCTCAGAATGCATCAAAATTTGTTCAGTGAGTTCTTATCACTTGCATGAGCTGCCTCAGAATTGCTGTATAAAAGATACTGCTTGCTTACCAGTAAAAACAGTGACTCCTCAAGGGAAAGTAAAATCTACTCCTCGTAAGATACCAGGTAAAATATTGCCTCCAATGAAGTCTGTAGGAAAATGCCTGATCAGTTTAGTGCAAACAAGTTTTCAGCTATGTGTGTTTCTTGTTATCATGGGAACCTTCTGAGGAATAATGGAAACTAATGAAATTTTTGTGTTAGAGAATTCTCTTCTTAAAAATTTTCTTCTTAAAAATTAATGCTGAGGCTACTTCCAACTTCTGTGCTTGATCAAAAATATAAGTTTAAGGTGTAGTCAGGTGTGTAGGGTGAACAGGCCTTGATCTGACATCTCTGCAAAAAGTTGAAAAACAGTGTGACATTTACATTTTTACTGTGTTCTAAATCCCAAGCTGAATGAATGTATTTGGACACTTCATTGCTATAGCTGCAGTGGCTTTTCTGGAACAGAAGTATTACTGGGACATTGCTGTCTTTATCTTTCTAATTTTCACTCATTAAAACCAAAATATAGGCAAGAAAAGAGCTGATTATGGCAAACCTACATTTCCAGATGCCGGCAAATATTGACTTCTGAAGATCAGTTTCTCCCCATCTTAACACAGGTGCTTATCACTTCAGTTGCCATGTCTTCAGTGCTTAGAGCTAATGAGATTTAACTATTTTCCTCACCTAAGTATGCCTTATAATCCTAATTGATCACTGAAGGCAAGATTCAAACCCTAACAGTGCTGGAATGGGGAATACAGAGACATTTGAGTAACATGCTGGAAGATGAAGGACTTAAGTACTTAATTTTGCCTTAAAATATCATAATCATCAGAGGTCAGTGGGCCTTTACGTGTACAGAATGCAGCATAGCAAATGTGCACTGCGCAGGTGATAGTGAGCACGTTTCTGTTCCTCAGAGACGGTTAGACCAGCCGGTGGGTTCTCTGTTTTGGCAAAACTGTAAAAGGAAAGATGCATTCCGTTCTCTATCAGTTCGGATGCATTATAGAGCTGTCTTTCACCAAGTGCTTCTTCTTCCAACACTTCAACTTCCAAGGTTGCCTGACCATGCATTGACTTATGCTTCTGTTACCCTTCATTTTAAATACAGGCTTTCTTAGGCAGCTTTTCTATTCTACCTCTAAATGTGTGAGCTTCTATTTTTAACACGGCCATTCCAGATTATTTTTGCTGATCACTGGTAAACCGGTCTCATTATTTGTCGCTTCCAGACATTAAATATTTGATGCTACTGCTCGCAGAACATATATTCAGTCATTGCAGTTTTATTGTGTTTCCTTAGTTCTACGGGAGAACATTCTCTTAGATTTGATCTTTTAGTTTAATTCGATAAAAGCTTGACTAGATATTTCATTTTCACTTCACTTCTTTCCCTGAGTTAATTAACAGTCCCTCTTTGCTACGTCCAGTGAAGCTGATAAGAATGCCTACATCCTGATTCAGCTGAGGATATAAAAGGAGCCTCTTGGTGTCTAATTATAGCAAGTAAGAAAGAGGGCTGAGGCCGGAACTGATTTATGGACTAGTGCATCATGTACTCCACCTACTGTAATGCACTGGTTTTCTAAATGGAGGCCCATGGTGGTGAAATAATCGACAGTACTTCTCCATATTTTCTTTTCATTCCAACAAAACACCTAGCCAGGAGATAGAAGGTTATTTTTCATTAATATGCCTTTTCTCATTTTAGAGAAAAAGAGAACCTTCTGAGAGCAGTATAAGGGTAATCCTCATTAAGACATTATTAACAAGGCATATTATTAGAACTGTTAAACCCATTGCCCTTGATTATAAATGAGTAAATTGGTTAATGAGAACAGTAGTTAATTGGGGGTATTATTACCAAACAGGAAAATTATATGAAAGTTAAATACATCACAGTGATTCTTCTACACAATTAAACATCTATGAGGAAAGAGATTAAGGAGGAGAGTATGAGAAAGTAGCAGTCATAAAGTAGAAGTACGTTTTTAAAAGTGTATTGCAAAAGTCTATTAAAAGTGAATAAAAGTCAATGGTGCATATTTATTCTGCTGAAACTCGTCTGAAGCTACTTCTTGCAAGACAGAAAATCTCAAACTCCATCAGTGTGCTGAAAGGTTGTGTAATCATAGGGCCATCTGGTAGGGATAAGATTTGCCACCCTGCATTTGCCTTAAGATCCAGGCATCACATCTGTCCTTCCTCAAGCTTCTTCTTTCACGTGTTTTATCTACTGTAACAACCAGAATTGTTTTGAGCAGCTCTTTGCTGTAAGGATTAGATTTTGCCTGTCTTTTGCAGTCTTAATTGTACTTCCTTTTCCGGTTACCTCTGATGGAAATTACATGCCTTGCTGCCAATAATCTGTTGTGAGGGAAAACAATGCACGTACGCATTTTATCCAGGGACCTCAGGCAGGGCTACCTGGAGCTGGTTGACCAGGACCATGTCCAGACAGCTTCTGAATAGTTCCAAGGATGGAGAATCCATAACCTCGCAGGACAAGATGTTGCAGTGCTTAATCACTCTTAGTGGTGTAAAAACGGAAAAAAGTGATTCCTTATGTTTTGATAGAACTTCCTGTGTTTTTGTCTGTGCCTGCCACCTCTTGTCCTGTCACTGGGCACCACTGATAAAAACCTGTCTCCTTTTTTTCACTCTGCCTTCAGGTATTTGTACACATTAATGAGATGCTCTTTGATCCCCTCCTGAGCCTTCTCTTCTCTAGATTAAACAGCTTTCCAGCCCTAATCATTCTGTGATTTCTTTTAGGCAGCTGAAATTCCCCCTGGGTTAGTTGTGGTTGGTAACCCAATAATTATACCAGGCTTTGGAGCAGAAAAAGGTACTGTGGGGAGGGAAATTGCCTTATCAATTCTGCCTTGAAACCACAGACATGGAGATGGGTGTCCACACTACCGCAGAGCCCAGTGCCAGGCCCAACTCAAGAGCAGGCAGAATCATCTTGAAAGGCCTGCGAGAAATACCAATGCCACCCCTGGGGATGGCTTGCTTCGTCAGGTAAATCCTGTGGAAAAGATGCTTGTTCAGCTTGGAGTGTACCAAGGGCCACTCTCTCTGGCTGTAGAGGTATAGTCCAGCAAATAATACAAGTAAGCGCTGATTCTGTACCTTTGCTGTCATCTCTAGTCATGCTGTGTATTTGATCCACGAGGAAATCAGTTCAGCCTAGGGCTGTTAAAAGCAGTGTCGCCCTGAGTTTTGCAATCTTTCGATGTTTTCATTTCTGTGATGGAGTTCTCACACACTTTCTGTAAATACCCTTAAGTTCTTATGCACTTTCTGTAAACATAAGTTATGTTTAGCTAAGTTCTCTTTTGTTGTCATTCTTTCTCCTGAGGCGGAGGAAGTTTGATGGTCTTTTCCTTTGACCAGTGTGGTTGGAGAGGTGGTAACTTCATCCTCCAATCCATGGTCATTCCCAGAAGCAGATTTATATGATGTAAGATAAACAACGAGGCTCTCTTTTGATGGTCTCGGCTTCTGCCTGACTGAGCTGGGTCTGTGTGGTCCTTTCGTGTCTGAGTACAACAAAGCAGTATGACAGACTTTTGTCTTTGGAGTTCCGTGCAGCTCCTTAGGTACAATGAGACTGTGTGCCAACGCCTTTGACTTTAAGGGGATGCAGGGAACTGCTGGTCCGGTTTGTCAGCCAGCTGCCCTCAGCTTGTGTGCAGGCAGCGGTGACCCTGGAGATGAATGGATAGGAGAAAACAGCACTGGCAACCACCTCTCAACTTGTATTAGTCTCCATCTAAAGCAAGAAAGATGCAGGATTCAAGGCCTTTCAGAGCCACATTGGCAAGTGCTTTGTTAGCAGCTCATGGAACATTTAAGGTGTATGTACACACCAGAAGTACTAGGTGTGACTCAGAGCTGGCCTCTTGAGAGCACTGCTATAATTACTAATTGTCTGTGGGGTGAACAGCCCGGGGCACAAGCTGTCACTTATTGTGGCATGTGCAATGGACTGCTTATTTTCCAGATGAAATTGTAACACAAACACAGATGGAGTGATAATGTCCCACCCACTCTAATTCTTCTTGAAATTCCTAATGAAGTGTTTTCTCTCCCAGCTTTCCCTTTTATGAAAAAAATTGTTCTCTGGAGTGTTGCTGGGGAGAGGAGGGAGGGGCTGTATGGCTTCCAAGTGACACCTGAGGAGTGTCTAGGTTTTTGCTGTACACTGGCAAAGCTTTCACTCAACCTATGAAGGACTGAGGCTTTCCCAAACTTGAGACCTGCTTTGGAAACCTGAAGGCATGGGGGCATGGCAAGAGTGGGTGAAGAGGGAAGGGTATTAGATCCATACTGAGCAGTGTTTTCCATTCAGCTGCAGAAAGTAAATGCACAGCATGCTGCCAATTTCCTGTCATTTGTTTGATGGTGGTGGCATACTGTGGAGCACCAAGCTGAGCATCCCATAGATCTCCTGCATAAAAAATGTGTGGGAAGTTGATGATACATGTCTTGTAACAAAACAACACATAAGGGTTGTGCATCACTGAAGTTCTTTTCTATCTTTTCATTTTTTAGTGTTACCCTGAAGAAGAGTTTGAGTTTGTCATCCTAACGCTACAAAACGATTTGGTTCTTTTGTGAGATAGTAAAAACATCCTGCCAAAAACACAGTGTGGTGGAAAAATTAAATATCAGATCATAGCTCTGTGAAAAGAGTAATGTGGATTATCCACAGATAAACTCCCAGGAGCACTGTTTGGCTGGGACACCTCTTCTCTGATCTCACCTATCAGAGACTGTTCTGGTGATAAGTGTTTCGTTTCATATCTCACTTTAAAAAAGTAGTCAATCAATATTTGCTCTTCCATTTTCCCACATTGCCGTGAGCTAATGTAATGTTCTTTGTCTTACTTGATGTAAGAACACAAATCCTAGACCTGCTGCTCTCCTCCTAATCTCTCAGGGTCATCACAAGAGCTCGTCATGGTTATGCTCTGTTAAGCTGAAGGCCCAGGAGGGCTACTACATTTCCTTCTTATCCTTCATAACCATTTCCTTTTTAGCTTAAACAACTCTCAGCTTTCCAACAGGTTTTGAGCCTTTTGTTCCTCATTCGCTTTAGCTATGTCTAGGCTATTTTAAGGAGAGAGAATGAATTTATCTTTAGGCCTCTATTCTGCTGAGGGAAGGCTAATATATAAACGTAAAGCAAAGACCTGACGGTTTTGGCCAGGCACATCCATGGCCTTTTTCCACTGTGGTGTTTAAATGCCTCACAGCTACCTGTGAATTTATTCTTACTGTGCTACAGTCAGCTTCATAAGTCATTGTTGCTAAATCCCACCCTGTAAAAACATGCAAAAATATTAATTAAATTTTCCCAGATCCTGTCCCTTAAGTTTACAATCAAACAGAGAAGTTGTCTCAAGTCTGAGTCACCAGCCAGTATTTTAATATGACACCGTTCTCCCAATTTTCCCAGCGGTTTGTCTCGTGGCACTCTGCTTTTCCCAAACAGGATGTGCACGCTGAAAGGCTTGGCACGACCCTTCTATTCTGAGTCCCTTCTGAAACTTACCTTGGAGTGAGATATAAACTTCAGGCTTTTTCTGGATGTTTTGGGCATCTTCAAACAACCAGCAGCCAAGCTGTGCACACAGGGAAACCCATCCCAGATTTCCTGAGATGTGAAATATCTCAGGATCTTGACTCCAAAGCTTCTAGAAATAGACAGCATGCTAGCCAGAGAAGAAATATTCTGCATAAAATTCACTCTCAATCAAGCTACATCAGGAACAAGGTACAAAATCAAACTTCTGCCCACGGTAAATTACATATATTAGCTAAAAGCTAGCTGCAGGCTCACATAATTGAAGCTAATATGCTAATTGTAAGAAAGCCTGGACTCCAGCCAGGATACAAAGTTGTGTTGCAACACTAGTAGATGATCTCCTGGCATTAATGGGTACAGAGCGATCTCTTTCCTTAGAACCCCTGTCGATATCTTATCTGTGTCACTATGAGATGCTGCTCTCTCACTCAGGGGTGCTAAAACGTGCTCTTGTGATGACAGTTTGTTATAGGCGGGAGCTGCCCAGTGAATTGCAACAGGAAATTACCCCTCCATCCTTGGAGTTCTTTTAGAACTATTTCTTAGTTTTCCTTGAAAGATAGCAATGGGCCGTGCTTTGAATTGGTGAGCCAGTACAGATCACGAGCCAGCACAGACCATGAGCCTGCAAAATGCAGGTACAGGGGCCATGAAGGTGTCCCAAGGCCTGCATAAGGTCGATCTGTGAAGAAAGACCAAGGAGTCAAAAAGACCCTGATATAGACAGGGAAAATCTGGTAGGCATCTGCACTAAGCTGGTCAGCATGGCAATCCCTTGTTGGAGGTAGAATCTCATGTGGCATAATTAATGAATATTGTTTTATAACTTCTCAATTTGTGCCAAAGTCTCCACTTCTTCTTGATGAATGGTGACCTATCTGTAGTTAATCACTTCTCAAATGGCCGTTTGACATCCTGGAGCACTCACCCTTTGGCAAGTAAATCCTAGTAGTATAGACCACTGCTTGGTACATCCTCAGTGCCAAGGCTCTCATGGCACATCCAACTCGTGCTTCACTCTCAGCAAGGAACTCCAGTGAAGTCAGGATGTGGGTTCAGGGCTACCTGAAGACTCATATCTGCTTGACCGGGCTCTTCTGATAATTTTGGCTACCTGAATACATTTCCTTTCCTTGACCTGTATTTGCTCGTATTGCTTGTCTCAGCCGAAGTAGAAGTGCTAAGACATGTAGTGTGTTCAAACTCCACAGGTACTTTTGTGTGTATATAAATTGTTTTTCCAGGTGCCTCTGCAGGTGGATTAAGCTTGGCAGTGCTACAAATGATATGGTCTCGTGTGGTCAGTCTGTGCTGACAGAGAAGGAGAGTGGATGACAAGATCTGTAAGGAGCAGAGAGCAGCTCTGAGGCAGGTATGTGTGCACAGAACACACCTTGGTGTTCTGTGAACCCTGATACCCTGAAAAAATGGCATATGGGGCTAAGATGTCAGTGGTGCTTTTCCACTGGAATTGCTGCCATGCTCAGCCCTCATCTCACTGAGCCATCCTGCCTGGGCAGCTGCAGAAGCCCTTCCCTCAAGGGAAGGGTCAAGGGAAGTATGGAAATTCTATTACAAATGAACCTGTGAGTTCACAGATTTGGTCTAAAAGTTGTTAATGTTTTTGGCTATAAGGTCATAATTCCATAATAATAAAATTAGGGATTTTTAGTTCTAATTAATTTTAGATAGAGAAATATATTTAATAATTAATAATTTGGGTTTGCTATATGTAGTCTATGTATAAATATATAAAATATTTTATATCTTTATATGAAAAAATATAGAATAAAATCTAATAATTTTTTAAGTTAATTTAATTCTGGACTATACATGAGGCAGTGGAGATCTGACCCTGTAAGCCAAAATCATGCCTGATTGCATCTCTTGCCTTAAGATGGTAAACCTTTCCCATTCAAAACAATAATCATTGTAAACACTGTTCTGTTCCAAATTACGGTCAATTGTAAGATTATAGAAGGCAGTATTTTTCAATAAAATATCCATGGCTAGCATGAAACTACGATTTTTTTGAAAAAAAGTCATCAGAAAGCAATAAAGAAAAAAACCCCATGAAATCGAAAAAATGGTTCCTCCTCTGAACTGCGTAAGAGGAATGCTTAAGCACAGTACCGATCACTGTATTCTGCTCAGTACCAGCAAGCACTGTATTAGTATATTAGAATTACAAGCAAATGGAAATATGGGACACACACATGCATTCTAGATTAGTCTATGTGATTTGGTTTCCCATTTCAGTCTCACATTCAGTTGTCTTTTTTGATGAAGTAATCATCACTATGTGTCAGGGAAAATCAAAAGATGATGCTGGTGCCCTGTCACGACTGTTTAGTTAGTTAGTAAGTTGATTAGTTAGTTAGTTTAACCCAAGGTGAAAACTCTGAAGTAGCTGTGTGTCTGAGATGGACATCCATTCCTAAAGATTTCTCTAAAATGAATTTCTGAACCACATGTATCCAGATAATTCCCTGGTGGCACCACCCTGAGCTAAAAACACCCATTTATGTAGGGGCAGTTTTTTAGGGATGAAAAATTGTTCTAAATTTACTCCTACAGCAAGCAGCAGTACTGCTTAGCATGAGGTTTGTCCACAGGAGGTCTGTAACATTTCCCATTAACAACTATCTGCTCACTCCAGCAGAGCAGCTATTTGATGCTGAGGCCGCTATGACAGCTACTTGAACACATAAATAGAATCCTGCTTCATAAATGTGACAGTATCACATGGCTGAAAGCATGGAAGTGCTGAAGTGGGAAAAATTTATCCTACCCCATAATTATGTGTGTGTTAGTATCACAGTTAGTGAAGTGGTAGGCCTGGTTAGACACAAGAATGAAGCATTTTTGACAAGCTTGGATTTAAACTAAACTGTGATAAAATGGTTAAATTCAGGTTTGATGTAGATGGATACCAGCACTCTATCTGTGCACATAGCCAATTCAATCTGTCTTCAGCTCCATGGCTGATCCATTAAGTCTCCCGGTGATCTCTGAATAGGTGTGGCAGTGGACTGGCTTGAGACAGGCAATAGATTGATCTCTGTGCTGTTTCATGGCACAGCCATGGACTAGCAACAGTCTAGGTGGGAATTTCAGACAGTTACCTGTTTTGCCCAGACCAGTTAGGCACTATTTGTGTGCATCAAGGTGTTGGTGAAGTCCCTGGGTGGAGGAATCCTGGGCAGTCTCAATGACACTGTTAGTTCCAGTGACAGGTGAGAGAATTGGCCAAACTCCACATGGATAAATTTAAACAGTCTGCAAAACGCAGGTGCAGAAATGTCTTTGGAAATGTTCTAGACTTAACCAGTCAGCAAGATTTAACTACCTAAGCAGCCTGAACTAATTAAGGGCGGGATGGCGGGCAGCAGGAGGTTAGATTAGATGACCTTCATGGGTCCCTTACAACCTGAATCATTCTCTGGTTCTATGGTTATAGGTAGGACACCTCGTACATCGTAGAAAAGCTAGAAGACGTTCTGTGCATAGTTTTAAAATAATAAGTAGAAATGTATCATTGATGTACTGTAGTCATCACGTAGGACCACAGAGCAGCTGGACTATAAGAAATCATCAGAACAAATTGTGGTATCCCGTCTTGATCCTGTAGAAGCTGCTTTTGCAAGAATGCTTGTGATGGAGACTCCCATCCAGACAACAAGTGACCATCCTGTTTGATTCCCCACATGACCAAGAATGTTTATGCAAAATACCTCAGTGAGTAGATGTGATGTTGTGGGTTCTGAGTGCTTCTCAGAACCCATTCAAGGTTCTCATTGTATGATTAAGAATGAAAGAGTTGAACTGGCCAGTTCCAAGTGGTTTTCTTGAGGCTTGTCTTCTTTCCCACCAATATGGCGTGGTTAATGTAATCTTTGCAAAGAACAACACGGGTGGATTTTCTTTGAGATACAGGGAAAAAAAATGCTGTCAGTCAAAAAGACACAACAAAACCCCATCCAAAACTCAGTGGTAAATTGTGTGAATTTGTGACACAATTGTTGTATAGCATTAGAAAAGATTAGAATAGAAACTTGTAAGCAGGGCCTGTTTTCTTCTCTCCAAAGCAATTATTCAGATGACATAAATGCTTCCAAGATTTTTTTTCCCTTTCTGTTTTACTTTTCCTTGTCTTCTCCAGTCCAGATACCGCAATAAGCTATGTCTCTATGCTGTGGTGAAGACTGCAATTAGTATTTCTGTGTGCAAGAAATACATCCCAAGAGACCAGCAGCAGAATTTATTTTCTATCATACACACAGACACAGGTATGACAATGAAATATTTCAAGATGTTCCAAATATTTCCTCCCAGAAAAGACTGATGCCACATTCCTGCAACAAAGTATCATATTCTGTAGGTGTTGCACACAGATTATGCCAATCAAACACTGGAGGCAAGAACACTTTTATGTCATTCCTGCAAAGTCTATCTCATCCCAGAGATAACAGCAAGAACACTTTTTCTTGAAATCCTAATATATGTGCCGTTTTCTAGATAGGGCTTGACTTCATGCTGTCTTGAAAAAGTGATTGGCTTCAATTTTTTGAAATGCTATGCATGGCATAAACAGTGCAAAGTATCCTTTCCCATTTGTCAGATATTATTACTAACCCTTGGAAACTTTGATTTCTACTTAATCTTCTGCTTCATGCCTTCACTGAGAGTAAAAATCATTATCAAATGCCATTTTGATGAGTTACCTCACGTAATGAATTACTGAAGTCAACTGAACAGCAACAAACAGAATGAAGGCTGGTGTGCTTGCAGACCTGTAAAACTTCACTGATGCCAGTACTATTATATTTATCTATGTTCAACTTGAATTGAACCCAGATCTTTATTTAGTTTGCTAGCAGGCAATTTACATTCTCAGAGTCTGTTCCAATGCCAGCTGAAGTCAATGACAGCCCACACTGACTTCAAGGGGTTTTAGATGAAGCTCCAGTTCTTGGATGTGAAGACATAAAGGTAAAAGATTAATGCTTTTTTTTTTTTTTTTTGCAAAAATGATGGACATTTTTTGTAAAAATGCAAGACAGTAGAGCAGATTACTATGTAGCCAATGACTATTTCACTGGATGGAGAGGTTTCACCCTTTCTGTGAAGCTGGACCAATCATATGTGGTAGTCAGGAGAGGTAGAGGAGGAATTGTTCCTTTCAAACAGATTTTGTGATTGGTTTTCCCCTTTTTATAGGATTTATTTTTTTACCTGATTCTGAAGCTTTAAAAGTCTAATTTTAATTGACTGAGAATTACATTCGATAACAATCTGACCCAGGAGTTTTGGACCTTTCTGATAATCAGTAAAACAGAGTATATTGACAAGACCTGCAACACTCCTTGTTAATTCAAAGCTGCTTTCCCCAGTATACAGTGCATAGCAGGCAATTGGTTGTACCAATTCTCCAGGGCCCTGAACTTCTTATTCTACCACTTAAAACCATCTGGAACACAACGTCAGTGATTCACTGGCTTCCAGCTTGCAGGTTCCTGCTCTGATACACAGCCCTTTGCTGCTGATGGTCTTAGTGACGGGTGTGATGATAGGACTCCTGCCTCTTCAGAAAACACTCATGGCATTTAAGAAAAATAACATACTGTATGTGATTTGTCTGTATCATTATTTCTTTCTCAGTAGTCATTTTGCCATGGCTTTGTGTTTCCCTTTTCCAGGTCCTAATTAATGCACCAAATACGTAATCATCGAAAAGCAGGTCTGGACATATGGATTCATATGCTTGTCCTAACCCAAGATCACATCCTTACTTACTAAGTACTTGCTGAACAAAAGGATATCATATAAATGCTCCATAATTCCACTGCATCCTTTGGCAACTATTTCAACTTGTCAGGTACGTGATGCACGAAGAACCATTTCCTTTGTTGTTTGTTCTGAATCTGGCTCCCACTAGCTCCATTTGGAAATCTGCAGTTCTTGTGGTAGGGAACACTGCTCACAGTTGATTTCTAATTAACATTGTCATACCACTCATCATTTTTCTGGATAATTTTTCCCAACTCAGAAGTCATAACCTGCTCAATTGCTTCTTGTATAGAAGGTGTTTTCCATTTCAGATTATCCTTCCAGCTTTTCTTGGGATCTTTTCTAATTCTGATATAAATTTTCTGGCACAGGCAGATGTAAACTGCGTATTTTTCAAATTGTAGGCAAATTTTATGGATCCATACAGTGGTACAGTAACACTGTCTGTTTGCACTCTCTATTTTTCTTACTAATGCCTGCAATTTAAACTTTTATTTATCCCTGACTGCTACTGACGGATACACTGATGTACTCATGGAACAATCTCACTTCTGAGTATTAGTGCTGGGCTCAGAGCCCATCATTTAAGATGTGACATTAGAAGTACTTTAGTCAAGTGCTCATCCCTTTATGTTTATCTGTACTGAAAGGTATCAGCTGCTGTGATCTACACAGGCACTCACTCTTGTAAGTTGTGCAGTTCTTCACAGACAGTTCATTTATCAATATTCTAACCAGAACAGGCTCTTGCACACATCCCTCTGGTTTCTGCCCACCATCATGTTTGTTCACTTCTCTTCTCTTATTTTTTAATGTTTATTAGAAATGCTCGGGAAATTAAATGTGAGGAAATCTACTGAAGGTGCTTTAGAAGCGTGGATACACCACACCAGCCAGTTCACCCTATTCAACTCCTTCCTGACTTCTTCAAATAAGTCCACCAAGCCTGTAAGGTAAGGCATAGTCTTAAAAAAAAGACATGTGGACTCTTCACTAATTGATCATACTTATCCAGGTGTTCCTTCTTTGTGATATTAGCATGCTATTGAAGCCAAGGACAGGCATCAGGATTCCATATTTGGACTTCCCTGGTTCTCCCTGAAACTGTTTTTTATTCAGTTAGTATCATATCTGACATCTTCAGGTGTGTGAAGCAGGTTTAAGAACATTATCCACCACTTTCAGTAATCAAACTATTTCATTGATGAGCTCTTTCAGAGCTATTGGCTGAACACCATCTTCATCCTGCAAATTTGATACTTTTGTCTATTTTCTCAAGGACAAAAAAACCTCACCTGTTTTACAGTCAATTCAGTATCACACAGATTTTGTAATGAGGTTCCCCACGAAAAAGAGTGAGCAGGGGAACTGCTTCTATTTTTTCTGGTTTGTGTATTGGTGCTAAGGTGCTGTTTAGCTTCTTGGCAATCACCTCATGGAATCTGAGCATTCTTTTCATATCCTGATCATTCACAGACCCAAAAGACTCTCAAGTGAGCCTGTTTCCCTGACATGCTTCAGGTTACATTATTGTCCTTTTGCCATGAACTAGGAGAGCAAAGTGATAGGACTTAGACGTCCATGAGAAGTAATGGATAATAGAAAACATTAGAAAGATATTCTGTGGTGTTTTGGCAATTCCTTGCTTCTTTAAAACAGAGCTACTCATGATCAAAGACCATTTGTACTTTGTCTCCTGCTCATTTTTCTTTTGTTCCTCTCTTCGTTCAGCTGGATATTAATGAAATGTTTACCACCTGGCTTTCCCGCCAAACTTAAGATGACTGTCTGTGACTGTATGCCTTACCAAGCAGGCACTGTTCAGGGAGTAAAAAGAGATGTATTAGCTAGTATTACACTGGGGGAAATCTCGAGTCTAGATCCAGGGCCAGCTGCATAATTCGAGGATTTATCATCATAAATTGCCAAGACCAAATCATACCAGAGTTATGGAACAGTGATAGCCAATGTGATACACTCTTTCAAAGACCATGGAAATGCTGACTGCTTTCTTCTGTGGTTTTTCACGAGTAGGATTCGAATGTTTATTTACCAATTCAGAAAAACCTAATGTTCCTTTAAAATGCAAGTGACATTAGAAAAGCTCTGAAAGAAACTCAGCCTAATCCTGTTTCACTAGGATTTTTTTGCTCTAAGTAAATTATCATAAAGTGATATTGGCAATTTCCGAGGCAATTGCACAGGGTACAACTCTCTCCATCAGCTGAGCAGACATAATTAGATTGAAAACCTGGGTGCATTAGTCTAATCCAATACTATACAGAAATGTACAATCAGTTATACATCATATCATCTCAGCACTGTGTCAAATCAATATCTGTTTTCAGCAGGAAAAATGTGCAGGTTGTGCTGGAGATATGACTAATGGGAATGCTATTTGGAGTGTTTGGAGTGCAGTTTGCACTGGAAGGAATGATGACAATTGGTTTCATCAGGAGTAATTACAGCTCAGTGGCCACCAGTTAGGCAATTACTCAAAGGAAATCCTCTTGAGGGAAGCGCATCTCAACTTTGAGAAGAAAACATAACCAATATAAATTCCTTACATGTGGTAGAAAAAAATCTATTCTTCCAAAAGAAATAAAAAGCAATGAAACCAGAAGAATGGATATTTCACCAAGCCCCACAGAATTTCATGGTTTCTGTGTGAAAAAAGATTCCTAAATCTTGCAGTGTTGGGTTTGGTCTCCATGATGCCAGGAACTTCTTACAAAGATAGTGAGAGAGGAAAGGCAGTTTTGACAAAGTGCTCAGTCATCTGCGTTTTTAATGCACCATGTCTGCGTTGGGTAAGATATGCATGCGATGACTGTGATTTATGATATAGACTTTATGAAGCATTGTGGGAATGTTGTCTCTTGAAGTTATCTTAGAATGGTTCTGACCTCTGGGAAGGCCATTTTAAGCA
The DNA here is from genome assembly GCA_013397725.1 of Rhagologus leucostigma. Taxonomy (NCBI): domain Eukaryota; kingdom Metazoa; phylum Chordata; class Aves; order Passeriformes; genus Rhagologus; species Rhagologus leucostigma. The sequence continues at coordinate 384,326 of VZTD01005399.1, read as the reverse complement.
GAGAAAACATACTATTTCAAGAACATGCCCAGACTATGAATTCAGGACATTCCCAGGGTGGTAATAGAGGCATTTTGCATGTGATAATTCAGAGTGCAACTCCAGAAAGTGAGGTAGTAGGACAAGGATGTTAATAATTAGATGTATGTTTGAGAAAGAGTTCTCTATTATTAAAACCCTCTTGTTATGGAGTAAGGAGCCAAGAAAGATGAGGAAAGGGAGGTCCTGAAAAAAAGAGAAAAATGTAGTGCCAGGTGGTGTTCCCAAGGCTCTTTCTTAGATTAAAAGACCACCTCCCATTTTGGTCTTCTACAGGCATAAGCAGAAGCCTTGATGCCAGTCTATCAAACCTCTGCAGAACTACACTAAGGAATTAACTGTTCAATAAAGCCTTGTTTGCATTGTAGGATTCAGCCTGGAGAAATCAGGTCTTTTAACAAAACCTATTGAAAAAGCTCACAAAGCAAAGATGTTACTTTTTTTTTTTAGTTTTCCCAAGACTACCTTGAAGTAGAATCACAGATATGGCACTGAATAAATAACTTCTGCTGTTTCTTCCACTTATAACCCAGATGAGGATCAATTCAGAAGAAAAAAAGCCAGCTTTTCTGAGATGCTTTTAATAGCTATGGAAAAATGAAATACTTGACACAAAGAGACATAAGGGTATTTTACTGCTGAATTTTAGTGCCTACTGTGTGCATAACAGATCTGTGAAGCACAGGTTTTTCAGACAGGTCTTGGAAGTTTCCAGACAGGTATTATAGCAGGGCTTATTGCAAACTTCACCCCCTCCTCTGAGGATGGCAGAGGACTCTGACATGGGGAAGCTTCTGAACTACTGAGTCAAACCTGCTTTGATGAAGCTTCATTTCTTCCTAGATAGCTGTTAGGTATTATCTCCATCCAAATAATAATTTTACATTTGTTTAGAACTTTTTAAACTGCAGAATCCTCTATTTCTTTCTTGATTTTAGATGAAGAGAATTTTAACCCTCACAAAAAAGAAGAGATGTGTTTTCAGTAGAGTTGAAATCTACCTTGAAGAATTACTGCTAAGATTAGCCTGTGTATTCAGGCTCCCATAAAATAAAGAACATTTTATCACATATATTTATTATAACCAAATAGTGCTTGTTATATATAGAATACAGCACCTAATATCTGTCTCAGTACAGACCAGGCAGATTAAGTCTGAGTTTAACTACCATAGCATTTTTCATTGGCTGAACTACATTCTTACAGAGATCATAATTTTGGCACTGATGGCAGTAGTAATTTCTTCAATAAATCACAATACACTCCCTAAGTGGAAAGGGCTTTGCAGTTTCCCAAATGAATGGAAAAATAATTTTACAGGATCAGTAAAGGTAGCAATAATTGTTATAATGCTTATTGCAGTTTATGCAAAGAACCTCAATTGTTCATCATAGACTATCAGAAGTAAAACAGCATAAAAGTGGAATCCGTAACAAACATAAGTGCAGCATAGTTTAAAAGAACAACTTTTTTATTACTGAAAAACAGGAGAGTGCAGAAAGTGATGAAGTGACTGCTTTAGAAGCAATGAAGTGCAGAATGTCAGGTCACTTCATTGTGATAGCAGTGTGAATAATTTTTTCCAAGGCCCGCTTAGAATTAGGCTGTAATTGGTAAGCCCAAAAGGGTTTTTAAAATTTTTTCTAATTAAAAAGGCCACTGATATCCCAATACACAGAGATATTAAAATGTTCCAATAGCTGTTCCTAGCTGTATGTGTAGGTGCACAGTCCCTTAATTGCTGTCTACTTTGTTGCTTACTTTGAAGGCAACATGGAATCACACCAGGAATATTGAAAGATACAAAAAATATTTAACCATAAAGCAGTGCATATTAATATATCATGAAAATTAATATTAATCTAAATAATCTCCTAGTCCACATATTGCATAATACAAAAAGGAAAGCTGTATATGGCTCATTATACAGCCTTGAATGTATACGATGAAAATTTAAATTATCTCTTCCATTCTTCCCGAATGCATTTTAGAATTACGTGGCAATTTTCATTTTGTCGTCCTTGAGTGCACAGAAATGAGAAATTTTTCTGCAAAGTGTTTGTCTCCAAAACCCTGCAAATTAAGAGCCTGAATATCTTGATCTTATATTAGAAGCTGTTTTCATATTTCAGGCTTCAGCTACTTATTTGGCTAAGACAGGGATGATGAAAAGACATTTTGAGTAACTGATACTTCATTCTATATCCTTCTATACAATGATGACTCTTATGATGTCTTAAAACTAGAAGAACAAAAGCTTGTAATGCTGTAGTTGATGAAATACAAAAAGTTTTTTCCTTAAAATAATGTTCAAGAAATACTAGCATTTCTGAAAGACCGAAGAAAAATCCAGATACAAATTGCTCACAAACAGAACAACTTGTGATCACTTCAGTGCCATATATGGAAATCTGTGTTCTGGAACAGACTAACATTCTGCCTTCCCCTCATAGTCGCTTCATATTTCTGAAGTTTATTTTTTGCAATCCAACCAGAAATGCAGGACTAGAAAAAATACATTTCTTTTGTGAACAAACTTGGACATTTTATGAAAAAGATACTGAATATCAATTCTCTTAAAACAGTACTTCAAATAAGTTAGCTTCAGTTGTACACAAACAGATTTTAATAAACTGAAGCAAATATAAATGTAAGTTTAAATTTAAAAATTTAATTTTATAACAATGGAATTATTTAGATGAGGGCATCAAATGTACATTAGGGAAAAATTAGATGTGTGAAACAGTGTTTTTATGAATGTTCCTTATTGGGTTTTTGGCGGAGGGGGTTTCTGTTTGGTTTATTTTCCCAGGTGGTTGTCCCTGGGGCTGGGAGTCACTTTGTAAATCTTTAAACTATCACTGAAATCTAAGAGCTAGTAATTCAAGATGACAGTGTAATATTCTTCAAAGAGCCTAGGCAGTAGTTGAGAGAGATCTCAAATGTAAAGTGCTGCTCAGGATGACTTTGTGTTGTCTTTGTCTATACATTCTTGCTTTCAACATTATAATCAGGAATTAAACCATTCATCTTACTAGAATAAACCTGTAGTGAATTTAAGGTGTTCTGATGTTAAAAGTGACTCATGGTACAGCTGGTAAACCCGACCACTTTGTGTAGATAACTGCGTCTCTTCTAACATAACTTTTTACACTTTTGTTAAAGGCACTCCCACCAGCTCCCACATTCTCACTTTCAGTTCTCTGCCCTCTCGGCTTTCTTGATGTAACTGTGGGTAGTAACCTGTCCTTAAGCAGGATCAATGAAATGAAGCTGGTTTCAAAAAAAAAAAAAATCTACAAACATGTTCTCTGGGGGAATGACAGCCTTGCCCTCCAGAGCTAGGCCGGCCTGCAGGCACCTGGCAAGGCTGAGGGCTGATTTGAGAGACAAGATTCAGCATAGACCAGTGTCCCTGGAGCTCCAGTGATGGAGGAAACAGCTGGCATTCCCAGCACCCTCAGCTTTGCTCACACCGTACAGACTTCTACACCTTTGACTTTGACAGGGAGATGAGAATGCTTCTGAAGCTGTCTCTGGCTGTTAGCTTTTACAGGGAAACCTAAAAGGGTCATGCAGGTGCTTTCATATTTCCACCCAGTTGCTAGCTGTGAAATGCTGCTATGCCAAAAGTGCACATTTGTGCTTTAGACAACATATTTTTTAGACTAAGCCAAAATATTTTTTAGACTAAGCCATTACAGCGAGCATGTCATTCAGTGTAAGTACTAAAAATTCCCTGCAGCATTTAAACTTTTCTGGTAACTGCTGTTGCCAGCAGTCCAGACTTCTCTTTGATAGTAGCTGAAATCATGAATACTTCTACATTATTTGAAGTCAATCTCTGCTGGATGATTTCACTTGATTTAACTGCTGGCATATTGTTCCAGGTAGCAGCACACTTGTGACAGGTCAATAAAACTGTAAAAGCAGTCAAGAAGGATAGTTAGCTAGAGAGTAATTAGCTGATTTTATTTTGGTAACAAACATGTTTAACTAAATAAATGAAAGATGGTAGAAGTGATCTAGCTTGTTTCTTTCCAAGGAACAGTATAAACGTTGATCATGCATTTGGTGCTGGGCACTACAGAATGAATCTATAAGAAAAGTAACTCCTTGGGCACACAATACTTACATACTAGGGAGAAAATACTGTGAGTGAATCATCTATTTAATCTAGCAAGCATGGGTACAGAAAGAAACATGAAGTTAAAGGACGGCAAATTCAAACTAAAAACAAGACAGGTTGTTCTGGTAGGAGTGATTGAAACAAACTATCTGGTGTGGTGATAGATTCTCCATCTTTCAATGACTTCCAGAGCAGGCATGTTGTCTGAAGATGTGTCATTTTTTGCCAGTGACAAGTTACTCAGAGGGCAGTTTGAAGAGCAGTAGCTGATGAGCTAAAGATCCCCTCTGGCCTCAAACTCTCTAAACATTGTACACTGCCACAGATCTTACAGGCCAGGCACAAAGCACAAAGATGCCGCAGCTATCTTTTGCCAGCTACAGGAGAGAAGAGGAACACTAAGGGCCACAGTGCAAACAGAAGCCTGAGAGAATTAAAACTCCTGTGCAGGTATGTCTGAAACAAAAAAGGCTGTGGGATGTAAATAGATTGTTGTTCCAGGGTGCAAAAAGGATGTATGAGCTTCTCTGTGATGCTTTACACGAGATCTCCTATTAGCTTAAGTGTACATTAATTCAGATGCAATTTGCACAAACCAGAGCAAATCCACAAAGCTGCAACTTGGAAACATCTGGAGTACTCTTTAATTACAGTGAATCCTTTCCATATGGGATGCTGGGGATCTGGGATGAAAAATAAAAACAATGCTGTAAAATGTTGTACTGGTACTTGTGCACGTGCAGTCCTGAAGACGTGTGGCAGGTGCCTGTCTGCACATCCCCATTTTGCTGGCCAGTTCCCTAGTTTTTCAAGGTGTAAGGCTCTGACAATCACACTATGTATTCATGCGATATGTAGGAAAAGGCTTGGTGCTTTACCACTGGAACTAAATGTGCATCATTTCAAGGTCTTGACTCATGACCTAACCACACTTCAGAGTTGGTCCCATCACCTTCATCTGGAGGAAAATACTGACTTCCAGCCTTGTCCTTGCACCCACATAACTCCCCTGTCTGGTTTGGGAAGATGTGTGGGCAGTTTCTGGTGTGTGGTGGATTTTTGTGCTTCCACAGGGAGACAAAGGTGGAACAGCAAAGAGGTGGTACTCTCTGATTTTCTCCTTGAAACAGGAAAATGTGAAGCCATGTAGTTGCACCTCTAAACTGTTTTTTGCAAAGGTCTTGACAGGATATCTGGGGGAAGGTGCAGGGGCCAGAGGAAGTCTCAAGGGACCAATTCACAGATCGCCCAAATTGCCACGGTTTTAGTCCAGCAGTAATAGTTGTTTCCAATTTCGTTGCCATCCTCCCCCATATTTTTTTTTTAATAGAGCTTTTGTAACATGCTATTTTGCTTGTACTGCTAAAATCATGTGTCCTTAATCCTTTTTTTTTCTTTCTAAACAGTAGTAAATGTGATCATTATCTTGCAAAGGCTCAAGTCTGTCATTTCCTTGGCACTGCCGTTACATTGATGGTATCAGTGGAAGAGAACAAGCTACTCTGAGCTATTACAGATTCATCATTAACATAGAATCCTGTTGATTCTCCATATCTTTTTTCTAAGGCTGAGCTACATGGACAACATATAATATAATCATAGAGCATCAAGTTTAAATTGGAAGTGCTATAGCTTGTTTTCAGTTGTCTCAAAGTAGAGTGAATGGCAGGAGATATTCACAAATATTCAGTATGTTTGAGTGCTAAAAGTTATTTTTTTGCTCCATGGTGGATAGGCATTTTCAGATTGGTGCTTTTCAAGTGGGAGTTAGAGATATACAGTTGTTTGGGTTTTCGTCTGCTAGACATTCAGCAAGCAAGACTTCTTTCTAAGATTTTTTATTCTATTCTGTCCTTAAGACCCAGCCTTGATTACCTGCAGGCAGCCCAGAAGGAGTTATTTAGGTGTTAGTTAGGTATTAGTTAGGTATTTCCCTCCAGTTTCCATCTCTTTTCCTTTACTTTGCTATCAAAGGTCTGCTCAGTGTTAAGTATGTCTCTTCTTTTTGTTTAGCTTTATTATGATGAAATGTGGCTCAGTGGCTCCGTATGCTCTATTGCTTCTTGAATTAAGCAAGTTCTGAGTCGATTGTTCTTTGAATGTTGCCTGCAGATTCATGAGCACATCCTTCCCGGGGGATGTACATAATCTTCTTCTTTCCCATCAAAGGGAGTGTAATTACAACAGAGTGGTGTGACAGATGTGGGTATTATAAACAGACTATCAGTGCCTTCTGAATGACTCAGGCATTAGTTTTCCCTCCTACCAAAACCCAATGGAATGTTCTCTGTATCTCTGTATTGTAGCAGAACCTTGGTATCGGTTCTCATTCATTCCAACACTGTATTGTAGCCAAGTACCAATAACTGTATGTTGCAATGTGTATGATCCCTCCTCCCTTCCTCTGTCTGCTCATTTATCTCTGCCTCCCTTGCCCTGATTTAGTTGCAACTGGGAGCCCTTATTAATTTTCAAACGGAAATCTGTCTAGATTTGCTCTTATCATGTATGTCATCCGATCTTTAGTTTACTGCCTTTTCATGCATTTCTTGCTGCTGTTTTATTTTTCTATTAATAGAGAACTGTCTTGAACTTTTGCACCTTTTTTGCTTTGTGTGTTAATGTAGCTGTTCAAATCACACAGCTCATGGCTTACTTCTCCTCAGAGTCCACTTTTTTATTATTACAAATGTGTAGTGAAATTGGAGAAGCAATCTGCCTTGCAGTACATTTTACACTTACATGAACATACAGACTGAAGACCTTTTATTCCTAGAGGTCCCACTTTCTTGTAATTCGTTCCATGCCAAGTAAAATGAAGGGCTACGCATTTTACCTGATTTAGAAACTGAAATACACAAGAAAGCTCCAAAACGAGACAAAATCTCCACTGATGTTTAAATGCCTTCTTTTAAGGGAAGAAAAGAACAGTAAATATACATTTTTTTGGATCCAAATGACAATGGAGCTAGAGGAACCTAATGTCCATGTACGCTTTGAAGTTATTCTGACAAATCTAGTCCTGTTTTTTTCCTTTGTCCCATTGAGATTTGAGCCACTATAGTATGGAAAATATTCATTAATATTCTTGCATATAAAGGCAACTCTCCTAATATTCTGAATTTTATTTTATTTTATTTTATTTTATTTTATTTTATCACTCAGAAGTTCGAAGTCTGCTGTCTGGGCAAGTATCCTAGTACACTTGGTTGTTAAGCAAAGGGAATCCTGTTTTCTCTTGCTATCCTGCAGTATGAGAAAGATGTGTTTCTGCCAGTGCCTGAATGCTCAGTACCTGTGCCTGAGCCCTCAATGAAACCTTGGAGGCTGAAACCCACCTTCGCGTGTAACCGATGATCTAGCCAAGGGAAAGGCAAAATTTGAGTCTCTTTCCCCTACTCTGCTTTCAGCATCTCCTGTCTCCACGTTTGGACTCCCAGTTCACAGTCACAGCTCCAGCACTTAGATGGTTTGACAGACAAACTTTTACCCCTGGCTGGAAGGCATTACCTCTCTAACAGAGCCGAGAGAGCACAAGTGCCCAGTCCTTCAGATTAACTCCATCCTCTCTGCCCAGCTGCTTAACCTGGGACGTCAGGTTGACGCTGAAACTGCTGAGACGCAGAAGTGTGTGCCGTGCTGCTGATGTGGAGGGGACAGCAGAGGCACGGCTGGAGATGCAGAGACACAGGTGGACAGCCCTGGGCTGGAACACCTTCAGCTTGTACAGCCTGTAGGCCTGAACCTGAGAGTCCCCATATTCAGTACATAACTGGGCCATGGGAACACCAAGCAGAACCCAGCTGCTGACTCCTTAAAAACTGCAGCGCAGCTTTCTGTCTCTGCATGAATCTGGCCCTTGGAGAAGTGAATCTGGCCCTTGGAGAAGTGAATCTGAGAGCATTAACCAAACACTGGCTTCTCTCTTCCTTAAGCTGCAGATGGGCTGCAATACAATTCAAGTATTGCCCAGTCCTAAATCACAGACTGAAACTTAGTGGGAGCTTTTCCTGCCTTTCTTGCAGGCATGTGTGCGTACGTTGGCAGGAAATGCAAGGGATCTGCCTAGTAAAGAATTACCTAGTCCAATTCTCCTTCTAGCCCCATCCCAACCCTTCCAGGGTAATGGTCCTTGCAGGAAGCAATTTTGTAAAAGCTTTTTCACAGTGTAGAGAAATAGGGCATTTCACACAGCTCCTGGCATCCCAGCCCAGTGCAATGGGATCCCTCACGCCCTCCTGTATGAGTCCAGACATGGAAATGTGGGCTAAGTCTCTTTCTGATTACCTGTTTTTATTGCAACAGTTTTCATGGGAAATGCAAACATTATGGACTCCATCCCAAACTAAGTCCTGCTCCAAACAGTCTTGCAGCACTGGTGTTAGTCTGATGCCATGCACTTCCCCACGATCAGGAATAGCCTCTATCAGGCGAAAAAATACTTCTTTCCCTGTGGGACAGGGAACATTGGACATACCATTCTGTCAGGGAACAGAAATGAGAGGATACAGCTCCCAGTTCCAGTCAGATGCTACAAGAGCTGAGCATATGTCTTGTTCCTAGCAGCAGCTTTGTGAGTGAATTGGTGGGTAAGATTTGTTTGCAGTTGCACAGAAAAATTGTGAGCAACAGTCTTGACTGGAGAAGAAAGACCTGCATTTGCAAGGTAATTTATTTGGGATAAATCACATGAGTGACTCCAACCTCCTTCAGTGCAGCTGTTTACATGAGGTGCCACTAAAATAAAAAACAGGAAGGAAGGACAACCTGAAATGAACGAGGTGAACAATTTTCTTTCTCAGAGGCTGCTGTTGCTGGGTTGGCTGCATAAGTGACTGTTTAGCTGTGCAGTCTGTTAGAATGAAATTCATCTCAGATCCAAGCATTTTTTCCACATTTTGGGTTCATATTTACATTTGTTAAGGTTAATAGACCTGACAATTTCTTCATGTTCTCACCAGGGAGCAGTCACTGACAAACCGTGGGAGAGACTGAAACAATATTCTCCACAGAAAGTAAAATCTGTGCCTCACAAAGCTGTTACACATTACTCCCTAGTAACAGCCCTCAGTCCTCAGTGGTGAAAATCAGTATAGTGCCCCTGAATTTTCCTCAGCAGTGCCAATTTGCACCATGTGTAGATCTTCCTCATTGTTGCAGTAATTGCAGTGGGGCCTTAGCATTTCCTAAATTCACTTTGTTCTTTCCTTTTCTTCTGGAGTGTTTTGGTTTCTAATTCTTCTGTGTTTGTGCTACAAAGCCCCAACTTCAAATGTTCTATCTTGTCTTTTAGATGCCATCTGCAAAAAGCCATTTTTTAAAAAGACAGGTGAAAACCAGGCATCAGGCAAGAGGTGCCTTTGGCCACTTGTAATGGTGCATGCCTTTAAAAAAAAAATAGTACAGGAAGCCAGGAAATTCCTTCAGAAGAGAACTGAATTGAATTTTTAAGGTTAGTACATAATCTGGGGAAGTATGAATCTGCATTTTTCCTACTGGAATCAGGGCTCTTAGGATATCTGAGGCAGGGACATTACTGAGTCTGAGACCCTATCCTTTCAGCTTTCTTCCCCTTCTCAGACTCCACAGAGAACTACCCAGGCAGACTTTAAAATTCAAGAAGACAACCAAGACCTGAGCAGTAACCTCTTTTGAGCTGAGCTGAAGTAAGTGGCCATATGCCTGCTTCTAAACTAAAATAAATGTGACCTAAAATGCATTAGCTAAATAGAGAAATTTAAGGTACAGTATTTTATTTGCATTTAAAGTGGTATGAGTGGTATAGGCAGGTCCTGTGACTAAGCTGACATGTAGTATCCTGCCACTGAGGGAAGCAAATCCAGTGCATGAGTCCACATAGAAAGTACTCTCTCTTCCCCTTATTCCAGGTTCAGTACAATGAGGCAGGCACTGAAAACTGGTAAAAGTGTTTAAAAGTCCCTGCTTTGCAGACTAGGGTTTAGAAAGACTAATTCTCAAAGCTCACGTGGTGTTTTATAAGATAGTTTCATGACATTCCTTTTTGCTCTTGCCTTTAACGAAGTCTGGCTCAATCACTGCGGTGCTCACCAGTGAAAGATCTTCCAACACAATGCCTGAACTTTAGAGATCTCCATAATAAACATCTCCCAAAAGTAGAGGATAGTTGGAATAGCACGACATTCTTGCTCTTAGGTCAAATTCCTGCTCTTAGCAGCCTTGTGGAGAAAACAGTGAGTTAGCCTCTGTTAGCACCTGGTACTGGCTTCTGTGACAGGTCATACCGCTCTTTCTGTGGGAGTCCAAGCAACAAATGCTGCATGTGGCCAAGTACTAATCATAGTTGTTTATTTGCAGATCATCCTTCCTTACTCCAAGCCTATCTCATTTGTCTGCCTCCAGCTCCACCCCATGTATCCTCTGACATTTTGGAAGCTCAGGAACAGAAATGTTATGGCTCGTCATCGGTGCACCTTTGTAATCTGATGTCATATCTTGTTTGCTATGCAGCTTTTGTTTCATCCCAAAGTTCTAGTGCACATCCTCTCTGCAAAGTTTTAATTTAGTTTTAACTTAATTAGTTGGACAAATCTCATGTGGTGACTAATGCAGGAAGAAAGATTGGGTAAAAGTCAAATAATGTCTCGAAAATTTGGCCCCAAGTGAAATAATGCTAAATATAAATGAAAATAGGAAAGGTAGACTGGGGGAGAGAAAAAGTGCTGGCTTGTACACAGCTTTTCTTCAGAGATAAATAAATTCAGAACATTTTTAGATACAGGCTGAATAGAGTATAATGCTGTATTTGTCCTCAGCTTTTATCACAACCGAGAAGAGTGAAAAATTGCCTCATCTGTAAGGGCTGGGAATATAATGAGCAAGAATGAGCTTCTCTGTCAGTCCTAATAGCTTTTCCTCTGAACAGATAGCTGCAGTGGGAGAGATGTCACTTCTTCCTGCAGTTACCAAATAGCACTAGTAAACCACAAGTTTGCCACTGCAACTCAGCTGACTAGTAAGAAATACAGACCCCTTCCATGGTATGCTCTGGAGCATCACTTACAGGCACATAAACACAGCTACAGATGCATGTAAAGAAAAACACACATATAAATGCATACAGAGAAGAGAAAAAGGCTAGAAAACATGTATCCTACAAACTGTTGTGCTCCAACATTTTAAATACATGACATAAAAGTATATTTCAGCTAAACTTTGCATAGAGTAACACCAAATTTGCTTAAAGTATCTCTATACTAATACATACTTCTAAAACACTGAACATGCATATAAAAATATATATACACATATGTACCATATATATATTCACAAATTCATTTGGAGCAGCACTGAAGATGTTATTTTAAGTCCCTAAGACCCCAAGGTTTATTTAACACCTGAACTTAAAGAATAGTAGTTCATGTTCTTACATACCACTAGGTGGTGACTCGTGTAATGAGTTGTTGACTTTTATCCTACAGTACATTTCTCTTTTTATTGGAGTGAAACAGAATCACACACTGCATTGTTAATAATTTACCCTGAAGGATATTTCCATAAACATCCTGCTGGTTATAGGGGTCTAAGGCAAAATTATGGAAAGAAAAGGTGAACATGGTTCCTACTAAACTCTATTTGGGATTTTTGATATCTTTGTACAATACAGAACTTTTGTTTTATTAATAGGGGTTGCAGGATGTCACGTACAAATGATTAGGCTCCAATTCAGATGTCTCCTGAGACAAAAAAGCATCCAGTTACAATTATGTAATGCCATGTGCATCAGCTTGTATAAACAGCAAGCTTTCACACATCGAGCCAAACTGCCTCCCCCCATGTGTGTTGTGTTCCCACTCAGAGCAACCTCTCATTTTAGCTATCTGCTATTAAAAGGCTACTTCAGAATCATACTTGGCACCTTTCCCTTCATGGTTGCAGCTACCACATCAAACAAAAGCGCTTTGTTTGGCAGCTGTAGTCTCGTTCTTCAGCTGGGCAGGGGATCAGTCTTATCAATAACAGGCTGTACCAAAGACTCACTCGCTGCTTTCGTCCAGTGACACTTGTTGCTATTAATACTCTTCATCTGGCATAAATGAGGACAGCCTTTAGCCCCAGATAAGTGGTGAAAGTTCAATGCTATCTATGCACTGAATAAGGAAAAGTAATATTTCTCTCTCTCCCGTTAATGCGTCATTGAGAGCGGAAGATATTTAGAGCTGAGTTTGTCTACAAAGACGGGACCTGTCTCCAGTTGTTTAGCCCAGGCTGCCAATCTTTGTCAACAGCAATGCAAGTAATAGTAATAATAATTCATAGCAATAAGAGCCAACTTCCTGAAGTTTGGTTGTTATTTAACAGACTGTGATACATACATCATGGCTTTCAAAAACAACTGAAGAATGAGATTGTCTTGAAGATCTTGGTTCCTGAAAATCTGACTCCTTGAAGGAGACTTAGGAATCTGCAAACATGAATCATTTTTGGCCTATACAATGGACCCCCTTTCTGTACGTGATTAGTAAATGATCTGTAATGGCTATTCCTGTAATTTGTAGCTGGAGTGAGAGTAGGTATCTGCTTGCTTTACCTGTACTGCCCTGATGGATGACTGCACTACAGGGGTCTTGTTCTCTCCACCAAATCAAATTTTCTTTTCTCATCAAGCAAACTTCGACCTGTAAACTAGCAGTTGTTTTCTGTGAGCATTTACATAAGCTAAAATTTTCTTGTGCACAGGTCTTGGCTGAATCAAACCAGGTCTTGGCTGAATCAAAATGTGCTCCAAGAACACATTTGAACATCCTTCTGGTCTTCACCTATCTCCACTCTTGATTGATCTGTTATAGCAAGGCCTTGTGCGTGGCTGGACTCCAAGCATTTCTGGTACGGTGTTTATTAATGCCTTGCCAAGATGAAACATTTCTGAAACTAGATTAGCATCAGTATTTACAAGCAGAGGGTTAGCTCTAGAAATAGCTCAATCAAAAGATGTCAGAGCAGGCAGATATTCATGGGAAATTATTTGCAAGGGACACATTCTCCTCTCCTCAGTTGTGCTTAATGTTTTTTTCCCACCATCAGATTCACTCTCCAGTTCAAAGCTTAAATGAGGAAAATACATTATTGCTTACTAGAGTACAGGTCTGTTTATTTTCTACTACCTTTCTGCTTGCAAAACTGCCTATTGATTTCTTAACGTGTGTATTTCTGTCCTAATGACTAATGACTGAGCCTTAAGCTATGCCAACAAAACAGGTTGTGTCTGTGCCACACTGAAGTAAGAGGAATTTTTTTTATTTAATTGAAATAATCTCTGATTGTGTCTTGCTAAGCACAGACTGCTTTTATGTCCAGCTCTGTGGGGACAAAAGGGATAGGAAAAGTCCTGGGAAAGCAGAAGCTTTGGAGGCACATGGAATTTATGCTGAGTTCACAAACTATTGGTCCAAGACTACTTACATCCCTTGGAATATCCTAAATATGAACATGGTTTTTAAATCTAGCTTTCTACCCTGTCAGAGCGTGTATTTGAGAGATCCAGAAGTCCTTCATTTTTCATTCTGAGGAAACAACAACCAATACCCTGGCTTTCAGAATGGATATACAGCCAAGCCTTGTGAATGCAATATAGCTAATTTGCAGTGTCGTGCTGGGAGCCTGGTGACACTGTAACCTGAACCCTTGATGTGACCAAAACTGGCCTCAGGCAGAGTGCACGTCTTTTGAAGTAAACACACAAAAAGCAATAACAAAACCAAAACCCAAACCCAACCCAAAACCAAGTAAAAATCTTGGATATGGGGAAAGCAAAAATAAAATGGTGACTATTCCTTATCTGGTTTGAAACAAGAGCTTTTTCTAGACTCTAATCTATATTCTACCTCTCTTTTCACTACAGCTTGTCAGATGAAATTTGAAATGCAAGTAAAAAATTGGTAGTTTAAAAAAATTGCTCCTATTAAACTGTTTTAGAGGGTTATAATTTGGTCAAAAAAATATGTTCTAAATCTAGCTCGCTTTTACTAGCTAAAGGGATTTTTGAAGAGTGATATGCTATATGAAACTGTGCATGCACATGCCTTGTAACTGGTATCACCTGAAGACTTAATCCTTATAGAAAGTGTGCATAGCATTGACTAGAGCTCATGTGATTTTCTGTTTTCCTGTTGAATAAAGAATCTGGGAACAATGAATGTGATACATTGCTGCTACTAACGCTGTAGCCTGTCCCTTTGTTTAATTACTGCAATTAATCTTAATCTGTCTTTGTTTGGCAACAGCTACGTTAGGAAGAACCAGCTGAATGCTTTTGAAAGAGACTGCTGTTTTGATCACTAAGCTCACAGTCTTTTCTTTGGCAGATGAAAATATTCAGCATTTTATTGCAATAAGAGTATATGCTGTATAGTTCTCCAAAATACAATTGTGTATTGCTAAGAGAGTGGGAAAAATATTTGCTACAAAGGGATTTTTTTTGTATACACAGTAGAAAAATGAAATTCAGTGTCACTAGAACATTTTGCCCTGTTCTGTCTATAAAAATGACACAGCTGTGTTTCACATTGTATGAACCACTCACATAAGCATTTAATTCACTCATTGTAAATTGAGCTACATAAAGATGATGTAATAATTAGGTCTGAAACAGATGGAAGTCCTACTTCAGATAATACAACCACTAAATAGCATATGCTGGCTTCCTTCAATTCTATACATTTTAGTCTGTAAAGCTGTACTTCTGATCAGATGACAGTTGCTGAAAATAATAGAATAGGCAAGGTTTGCAGAAAATTTTCTGAGACAGCAGATCTTTTTTTTCAGTACTACATTTTTTTAGGCATTGCCGTATATACGAAGAACACTGTGTACGATTTCTTGGTTGCGATTCTAGGAAAATACAGTGAAGGAGTAACAATCTCGTGGAAACTGGCTTAAAATCTTTCCACTGAGTGTCAGTGAATATAAATTTACCCCATACAGGCTGAAGGACCATGAGCTGCTATGGTCTTGGCTGGGCAAAGGTCAGCCACATGGGTCATCTGTTCTTTACCTACCCTTGATTATGTGAAGAACAAGACTGTGCAAACATAAGGAGGATGGAACACACTGTCCAGACAGTCATACCTACAAAGGTAAGTCCTGTGTTTCAGATGGGTCTCCAGCACCCCTGTAAGAAGAAAAGATTCTTTTGCTCTGTTTCCAGTGTTCATTCTTGCGAGAGCCGAATTAAGCAAAGTTTCTACTGTTTTCAGCTCCTCTGGACACAAAAAAGAGTTGGTATCCCTTCTGCCATAGCAGAACTTCATGTGGGAGAAAACTGGAATGCAGCATTTTTCAAAGCAGGCATTGCCTCATGAGAAACCAGGTAAACTCAGTTTCTGCAGGTTTCAGTGACAGCCTTGGTAAGAAATTACCGTGTGTGGTGACAAAGGCATCAGGTATTGTAAATGCTACAGAATAAAATTGGTCATGGTACATTTGCCATTTCTATGTGCTAAACTCTACGGATATAGGAACACGCCAACATTTGTGCCAGCATTGTATGGCAGTGGATAGTGTGCTCAGATCCCGGGATCTGGATGATTTTCTTTTCAAAGTGACTGTATGCTTGACCTCTGTTCCAAAATATTTTAAATAGGAAGAAACCATCTGGTCTTCTGATCTTCAACATGTCACAATGGCCTACGTGTCTACACTGCCTCAGTGTGAGAAAGACATGAGCCTGGTAGAGCAGGTCCAGAGGAGGGCCACAAAGATTATCAAGTGGATGGAGCACCTCTGCTAGGAATACAGACTGAGAGAGTTCGGGTTGTTCAGTCTGGAAAAGCGCAAACTCCAGGGAGATGTGATAGCCCCTTTCAGTACCTAAAGGGGGCCTGCAAGAAAGATGAGTGAAAAACTTTTTAGCTGGGCCTGTTGTGATAGAAAAGGGGGCAGTGGTTTCAAACTGAAGGATGGTCGATTTAGACTAGCTACAAGGAACAAGTCTTTTACAATGAGGTTGGTAAAACACTGGAACAGATTGTCCAGAGAAGTGGTGGATGCCCCATCTGTGGAAAAATTCATAGTCGAGTTGGATGGGGCTCTGAGCAACCTGAATAGCTGAAGATGTCCCTGTCCGCTGCAGAGGGTTTGTATGAGATGACCTTAAATGTCCCTTCCAACCTAAACCATTCTGTGATTTTATCTCTGTCCTACTTATGGCCAGTTGTGTCTCACACAGTTCTGCTTGCTGTGAGGTGACATTTTAATATTTACACATTGTGCTGCTTACAGCCACAATAACACAACTCAGTCAAGACTTGGGGAAAACTGAGAGGGTTGCATGTATTTGTTTGGAAAATACATCAGTGTCTGTAAAATCAGTGTGCTGTGGTTTTATGCTGACGCATGATTTGGTGTTGGCTGATTCAGGCAGGTAAAGCTGAAGAAATCTGTCTTTGGACCTATAATCCCAGTCCTTTAACAGAGGCCTCTCTGCTCCAGGGAGTGCAGTCATGTTTCAGACCATTGCTCAGACTCAGTATGAATGAGAGCAGATTAAAGAAACAGTTAGCATTAATACCCCTCAATTTAATCAGCACAGAGTCACCCACCTGTGTCTGGGCAGCCACCACTTGCTCCCTGGAGGCCCAGTCCAGCACTAGGAGTACACGTGCTTGTGTTTTGCCAAATAAACTTCAGTCTGTGCTTGCAAGACGTCCTCCGCAGGGATGCAAGTCTAAATCACACAGATGCACAGAAAATGACTCCATGAGTGATTAGTCCAAATCTAAGGATTTTAAAAGCAAGACATGGTGGTTTTGTTCACTGGAGGAAACATTCAGCATTTATTTATTGTTATGAACAAACACCAGCAGATTATAATTACTGTTTTCTTTTCCTGTTACTGTGGCAATTGAAAACACTACAGAGCAAACCTGTCTTTGGCCCAAAGAGTTTACAAGCCAAACATAAGGCAAGAGATAGCAGATGAAAGTGATGGAGGTGTCAAAGTTGTCTCAGAAGTGAAATTAATAAATAGATGCTTTATTTTAATTTTGTTGTTAAAATTTTTTTTAAGGAAATAAAATCTCAGGATTGAACATAGTATTGCATCTGACCCCAAAAGTGAGCTTGTTATAAGTGCCTGAAAAAATGGAAAGGAAATGAGGAGCTGGATTTTTCATAGAGCTGTTATAAATCCCAGATAGATACCCACTGGTATCTGTCTTACCCAGTGACTCACAAATAGGCATCTTTTGTCGAGACTGTTGGCTCCCAGGAGGAGAAGAGTACAAACAGACTATGAGGCCTTGTATAGTTTTAAGTTTGGGATAAGGGTGCTGTTCATAAGAGGGGCTGAAATCAGTCATCCAGGTCATGCCAAAGAGGTTTTCACGCATCCTATGTGCTAGTCCACAGCATTTCTGCTACACTTGTGATGCATGCTCTGTAGAAAAAAGTATTTTGTGTAAGCTTCAAAAAACAGTTTTCTTTACTGCTGCCCTTTATCTTCACCTGTCAGTCATGCTGCTAACTGCAGGCAGAGGCTTGCTTAGCATACTGCAGAGATGTGTCCCTTTGTTCGGTTTGCAGATTCTTCACCAAGGACTTGTTTGTTATTTATTTATTAAGCAGCTGATTTTGCAGGAGCACATTTGAGCCATGGATTGTTTGCCAGCAGTTTGTAATAAGCCAAGAAAGAGCAACAACATGTAATCAAATCCATTATGACTACATTAAGATTACAGTAGAGAAAGGAAATTGAACAAACAAAAGTATTGCAAAAGTACAGCTGAGAACAATGAAGATATCTGAACAATGTTGTAAACACTTATTACTACTTACATAAGGTCCACATGTCTGTGTACTCTCAAGCCTGAGACTGAACAGACTTTCCTTTTAAGGCTGTGCTCAGATAAGGTCAACCTCCGTCAATATGGAATCATATCAAATAAGATTTGTTTCTCAGCAGCTCTCTTAGAAAAACTGAAAACATTCCTTAAGTGGCCAATTCTCCTTTCAGTCCTGACAATTTTGATTCTTGAAGAAACAAGAGAAATGCAGGTAGGATGATAAAATTACAGAGGAATATACTAACCTCAGGGAAAATAAATACTTACTATAGACAAATCTAAAATTTGAAAGAAAATAGTAAATACAATACATAATGGAGAACCAGTATTTAAGATGCATTATTACAGACACATTTGTCAATGTAGAAAACAGGTAATAAAATAGGTGAAGTGTCAGTTCAGGCCTGAATGGTCACCTTCCTCTTGATGTGGGGAGGGAATGGAAGACAGAAAAAGTAAATACAGGCCACTGGCAGAGAGGAGGTAGAGCACCAGGCTCTACAGAAGGCAAATGGGAATAGTTTTGTAAGTCAAATGTGTTTTCCAGTTCTCCCTTATATGACATTTGCTGTGGGAGAGGCGTTGGAGGTGGCTGACAACAGCAGCCGTCTGCCCTGCACACACCACACGCTGCTGGCCGGCCCACGCGCTGCCAGCAGCTCTCACTTGCTACAGTGCAAACAGGAGGGGCAGTGGCAGCAAAATGCAAGGTCCAACCAGCCAGAGAGGCATCCTGGCTATGGAAAAACATTGTTTTTAAGGGAATGGTCTCATGCAATAACTGATTAAAAAGTCTGTCTTTCCCTGCCAGCATCTCTTGATGAAAATTTTAATAGCAGACTTCGGATTATTTGGCCATTAAGTGGATTGAGACAGCTCAATCAGCTGCTCTGCCATTAAGATCAGTGGCTTTCCTGGGACTGAATTTATCTAGAAAAGAATTATTCACTGTGTTCTCAGAAGGAAGGATTGTATTTCAGTATTTTGGTAGAGAAGACTGCTGAGGCATAACGAGAACACAGAGAAAGAAAATATATAGCATGCTGTGCAAATGATATGGTCCTCCTTTCTTCTCTGCATAATTCAGTCCTCGCCAGATTTTAGCAGACAGGCTGCACTCAGTTTGCCTTTCAGAAGCTGGTGATTGGAAGTGCCAGCTCTCCCCTATCTCCCTGCCATAGGGGAAACCTGCACCTCCAAACACAGCAAATGATTCCCTCAGAATGGAGACTCTGAGTAGCTAGAAATCATTACTTTTCCCCCAGGTTTCCCCTCTGATCATTTTGTCATTTAGGCTTAGCACTGTAGCATTAAAACAGGAACTAGCTGCAGGAAGTACAGGTAAATTAAGCTTATCGAGACTGAAGAGATGAGCTCTTTTGGTCGGTACATTTACACTGAAGTAAAGCTGGTGGGAAGGAGTCATGGACCCCAGTAGGACAGATCTGGTTGTATCAGAGGTGCGGGGGAGAGAGCATTTCTACCCTCTGTCTGCAAGGTTTTCTGCTCTCATGTAACTAACTAGGCAGTAAAAATTAGTTGGAGGGGAATTCTTATTCTTCTTAGGCACAGCCCTCTTGGTTACAGCCAGCATTATCACTGCCTTCTGGGAATTAAGTCAGTGCCTTTGAAAATTAAATCATGGGGAGGGTTGCTGGTTTTCCAGCAGTTCAAGATCTGAAATGCCTTTCAGGCTTCACAGAAAGAAAACCACTGAGCTTTTCTTCATACCCAGAGAATGGCACAATTGTGACCTTTTTTTCAGTTCAAACCCTGAGAAGATCAGCTAAGAGCCTAGAGATGAGTTGCCTTGGAGAGAGGCTCTGTTGGTAAACTTTGCAAGGGAAAGGGAAAGTGGTCAGCAGTCTCATGGGTCAGCAGTAGGCCCCTGAGGGAGGTGGTGGACTTTTGGCTATCTGCAACCCAAAGCCTTGCTTGGCCACACAAAATCTGTAGCCTGCACAAGCCCAACACAGCAGCACAGCACTTGTCCAGCGTACACCTGAGCCATATTTTAAGTGTGGGTCTGAGCTCTATTCACGCATTAAGAAGTATCTGGGCACAAGTCCTCTGTGCAGAGCAGAGATGCAGGGACAGGATGAGTAAAGCCCAGGACTGTGCCATCCCCTACCTCTGTGTGATCAGCATATGAGCTGCTGCCAAAGCTGTCATCACTTATCCCACGCCTGTGGGAAGCACTGGGTATCTGGTGTCTGGTAGGGGTGCCTAGAGAGACCCAGCTTTACTGGTTGCAGAAGCACAGAGATGAGATAAAGACATTATGACAAATGGGCACTGGAGATTACGGGGCTTCTGCTCATGCACTAGCCCACACTGCTGTGCTCTGTGACTCCTTTACTGTGTATTCAGATAATATTTGTATTCTTGATGATTTATAAATTAGATTAAAAGCAGAGAGATAAAGCCTGCTGTACAGCATCAGGCTGCTGAGGCATCTGTGCCAGTATCGTGCTCTGGTATCAGCTGCTCCAAAAAAAATGCTCACAAAACTCAGTAAGTGACATGTAAATGAATAAACTCCTCCTTGGTCCTCTCTCACAGAGACTTTGTTCAGTGTGAGCTTGGCTATGTTTAGAGGCATTCAGAATTCTTTTTTTTTCAAGAGGGAAGAATTTTCATATAGCATTAAAAGAGCAACTAATTATTGAAGCATTTTTTGGATAAAAAATAGTTTGTACTTATGTGTGTGCATTTTTTGTGAATACAAAAATACAGCGTCCTCCTACACATATTTACCTTGACATAGGCATATGCACATACCAAATATTTGCTCAGTTTCCCCCATAATTTAATATGGAGATCTCTATCTATCCCTTTCTTGGTATGCCTTCTCTTCCTCCTCTCATATCACTTCAATGAAAAGCCAAAATCCACAAGAATATAATAACACTGTACAAACATCAGAAATTTGAAGAGAAGTGAGAGAAAAACAGTTTCCCTTACACAAAATTGTGAGGGATAAAATGAAGGCTCATCAGCTCTGTGTAAAGAAGCAGAGATTCAGGTCAGGTACAAACCTTTTCCAGTGCTAAAGCAGATCAGGTTGTGGAATTAACCACCTGAAAAGATCACTGAGACACATCAAAGGAGTGATTGTTGAGCTGGAGGCTGTGGAAATTGCATTGGCATTAGGATGCAGCTACAGAGCCCCAGTAAGGCTGGCTCAGCTGCCTGACTCTACCACCTCTACCTGGGGGTCAGTTTTTATTTCATGCACAATTAAATGTGACTTTTGCCTTATCTGCATGTAACAAGCTTGTTGTGCAGCTCCTGGTGTCCCTGGAGTGAAGTTTCAGGCTATGGCTGAGCTTATCCAGCCTCCAACAGATGGGGAGAGGGATGACTCCGCCCCAGCTCCCTGGGCTTCGCACTCTCTGGGAGCCAAGGAGGGGCAGGACGGCTCCCTTGTGGGCAGGGCTGGCAGCAGCCAAGGGTGAGACATGAGACTTCACCTGCAGCAGGTGAGACATGAGACCAGCAGTGTCACACAGAGCTGTGCCCTGTACCACTGCTGTTCATGTTGACCACCAGCTAATGAGCTGGAGAGAGCAAATAGCAGAGACATGCAGAAAACAGCTGGCTTGGCGTGGCTGTGAGCATATCAAGCACAAACACTGATCTGTCACTGCCATTTCCTGACGTCAGATTGACCAGGTCACCAGGTGCCAGCAGCCAGTGCCAGTAGGAGGAGGATTCTTGCTCCACCACCAGCAGCCAGACCCGGACTGGGCTGGGGACAGTGAGTCTTTTTGTGTGCAAGCAGATGGTGCCAAGTGCCACACGTGTTTATGCGCTATGTGTTATAACCTGTGCTCCTCTCTTACTGTAATTTCCTTCAAATGTTTTTTTTCTGCTGTGCCTTTCTCACTTCCATGACAGCACCATATTCCCAGTGACACTGGCAGGTGCTCATCACTGGGATCAAGAGAAAAAAGGTCCCTGGTCATGGTAATGGTATACAGTCATCCTAAGTGAGCTGTAGTGCGATGTCTTTTACTTGCCTGGCCTTTTTTTCAAGCAAACACTCACTTCACTGAATCACAAAATCGCAGGGTGGGTCAGGTTGGAAACTATCAAAGTGGGGTCACTTGGTCCAACCTCCCTGCTCAGGTAGGGTTGTCCTAGAGCAGATGGCACAGGATTGTGTCTAGATGGTTCTTGTGTATCTCCAGTGAGAGAGACTCCACAACCTCTCTGGTCAACCTCTCTGAAGCTTCGTGGCCCCCTCCAATACCGGATCAGGGTGCACTTGAGTATCAGTGACAGAGCGAGTGTGTTACACATAGCAGCTCTACACAGCAGTTTGGAATTAAAAAAACCTCAACCCATGCTGAGTTTATCTGTCATGGGGATGCACAAGGGCAGCATGTAATGGCTCATTCTGGGACCCAGCCTGGGAAGGATACTCTAATGGGTTATAGCCAGGCACTGGACAGGCTGCAATGAGAGAGCTGTGTCTGGGTGCAGTCGGCATCACTCACAAGCTGGAACTTGTCACTTCATCCTGGCTGCTCTCAAGGGACACTGTCCCATCCCCAGTGTAAGGCAGCACAGCTGGTGCTGTCCTAAGCAGGCTTTGAAAGCACAGGAAGGGAAAGAGGGGGTGTCTGCAGGCCCCCAACCTCAGGATTTCTGGCCCTTGCGCCTTGCAGCAGGGTAACTGTGATATCTTTACCTCTCTCTGGTGGGTGCCTGAGGTACTCCACTGGGCTCTGTCTGGATAATGAAATCGTTACTTACTTCCATGAATTACAGAGAAAGTCTTGAACCATTGTCAGCTGGTCACCTGCCAAATGTAACTGAAATTGTGCAAGGTGAATGATATAAAAGAAATAGTTAATTACAAAGGCACAGGAGAAAGGACTACTTAAAACTTTTAAATAACAGAGCTGTTTTTAGACTGGTGGCAATGAAGCTTTTCCAAATTAATGTCCCATGGACTTTGAATACTTAAGATAGAGGTCTTAAAGGACTCCTCTGTTTTTCAAATCCATTAAGTGTTTTACTAAAGACATGAACAGAAGGACAAGCCTTGCAGGTTGAGTACATTTGAAGTGAAGGTTTGTGATGAAGGTAGTGGGTTCCTAATCGGTGTGTCAGGTTGCTTCAGGCTTGTTTTTGAGAGAGCCACCAATGTGTCCACGGTCAACAAGGAGGGTGTAGAAGGCTGTAATCTGTGGTTTACAGTTATCATCTGTTCCGTGCATTGCCAGGTGTTATCCTTCTGCTTAGGGATGTGTTGGTGTTACTGTAGCTGGTCTCCTGGGCTGGACACTCAGCAGCTCTAATCCTGGAGAGATATCCCTGTTTGGCTTGCATTGCATTTGCATGAACAACCATCATTATATCAAAAGAAGATAAATTGCTAGTTAGAAAATTATTTGAAAGGAGTTTCAAAATAGTCTTCCGAGAAGAAGGCTGTGCTAAAAACAAATACCTATTTACGTATATGCATAGTGTGAGGATTATCACATAAGGAAAGTAGGATATAATGTAGTTAAGTGTGCGTAATGCTTCTCCACACCTCTACATGCCACTGTGGGAATTAAGTTCCTTTCCCCTATAAACTCCTCTCTGTTCTGGCAGGAGAGAGTCTGAAAGGCAGCTGCCAGTACTAAATGAATTTCAAAACAACCATTGCCTATGTCCCACTGATCTGCAGAGACTTTCCATTTGCATATTTTCAGTTTTTCACTCCTATAAAGAAACACTTTAAAGCCCAAAGACAGCTGATTTGCCACAGACAATCACAGCCTCTCTTGGACATAGCTGCATGCCTTTCCTATTTATCCTACCTTGTCTTAAGGGGAGTATCTCTTGCTATTGAAGAGCAGGGCTGAGTCTGACATTAGTATCATTTACTAGAATCATGTGCTGTTCTCCTGCTAAAGAAAACCCGAAGTCACACAATCTCCTGGAAAACAAAAAGAATATTTAGCACATTTATAGATCTCTCATCATTACTAATTATAGGCTGTTGCCTTCTGCTCAGACTGAAAAAAAGCGCAGTGTGCACAAACATTCAAGTAAAACAAGCATGCAGTATCTTGCATGCTTCTTTGGTTAAAATGGTTGTTTTTAAAAGCTGAAGCAAGTATATGTTCTGTGTGTGAATATGGAGCAGAACAGTACATCATAATTTCAACTGAGAATCCAACCACAAACCCGCAGTCAGAGTATTACCTGAACAAAATACCTCATTATACTATGCTTGAAAACACTTTCAGCACCTGTGCCTGCCAAGTTTTCCTGAATTTGAGGAGTAATTAAATTATTCCCACCTTCCTGGAGATAGAATTGCAAGTCCAATGAATTACAGGGACAAGGAGGCAATTAGAAGGCTAAATGCTGTCTTTTACAGTCTTATTTATTTAACCTACAG
The DNA here is from genome assembly GCA_013397725.1 of Rhagologus leucostigma. NCBI lineage: Eukaryota > Metazoa > Chordata > Aves > Passeriformes > Rhagologus > Rhagologus leucostigma. The sequence goes on along the minus strand of VZTD01005399.1, from coordinate 359,935 downwards.
TCTTCTACTTCCAGCTGACTGGACATTAGGAAGGGGGATGTGGACTCACAGGCTGTTTAAAAGCACTGGGTCCATGGTGCCTGACTAGGTCTAAATTGATGTAACAACTTTCCATTATATTTCCCTTATATTTCTTGCTGTCGTGCTTTGAATCACCTCCTTGCACATCTCCCATTCTCATTAAGCAGTGACTGAATCACTTTCCCTGTCCCTTGCTATATGGTTTTTCTGTGTCCCATTCTCTAGCCAAACCTCCTTCTTTTTTCCCTGCCTGTGATTTGAAAACTATCTCATCCATGTTGTTCTGTGCTGGAAGGTGATTTTGGTTAGGAAGCCACAGGTCACAAAGCTTGGGTAATTCACATCCAAATATATTTGCACTAAAGGTTAGACACTTGCATCATCCACTTTTCTAGCCTGGGGTGCCAGATAACTAATATGTGCAGTAGCTAAATAGCAGCTTGATGTTTTTTTAAAGGTTACATTGCTTTTAGCTTATCTGCATTATGCCGGGCATGGTGTTACTGGCATTTCATGACATCAGAGTTACCTTTATTCTGACAACAATACAGAAATACCCAGAAGCTACAACATGATATAAGCCCTTTATGATGGTTGTGCTTAAGGTAGCCTTACAGAAAAGTGTAGATTTAACTTCTGTCAGAAAAATATACTTTTCTGAGGGCTGTGGTATAAAAGTGAACTCTCTTCTCATTCCCTTCTACGTCTTACCAGTCATTTAGTTCAGCCTGAAAAACCATATGAGATAATAATGAGATTTTTATGTCATATTTTATTCAATCTTTTTTATTGAACTGAGAGAAAACAACACAGAAGGTAGAACATTTCTTCAGTTGTAAACTAGAGGAGAAAAACACAGTTTCTCTCTGTGAGATGCCCAAATGGATAAAAAAGAGAAAAAAAAGCCCAACACACTCCCTCACCCCCACTCTCACTCCAAAAAACACCAAATTAATAAAAGGGAAAGAGCCAGAGGGTAGGTGGGCATCTGTCTCGTTTCTGTGTCTGTGGGAAGAAAAAAAAGAGAATTGTTCTTTTGACTCAAAATAATATCTGGTTCAGTAAAAATTTTGGATGTTGGAGCAATTACCAACAGACTTTGATTCAAGCCAGCACTTTGAACCACATCTGGAAGGCAGCTGAAGGCCTGGTAAATCTAATGAGTTGAACATTTCTATATTTCTAAACTAAGCTGCTTTTATCCGTGTAGCAGTGACAGCTTCAGATTACACAAGTGGGACACTGCAATCTGTAGGGCTCAGGAAATGTTTGCCTTACCAGGGCTTTCAGCCCTTCCTTCCTGCTCCATGGATGAGGGATCATTTGAGAACCAAGGAGATCTGTGGAGATGAAGCAGAGAAATTTGGCATTAATGTGTCACTACACAAGAGAGAACAGTTGTTAGTTTTGATTCTGTACAAAATCCCAGAGCGGATGATGAGAGCATTTCCTCCCCTGGAATTCACCAAGACTTTTGGAAAGAAAAATACAGCAAAGGACTCTACTGAACAAGATCAAACATGTAGTAGTCAAATAAACCACAATTTTGATCGAGATGGCAGAAGGAGTGAGGTACTAATATGAGGTTTTTTTAATGTAAAATAGATTTAAAAATAAGCATTTTCCTAGCATCAGGATGTGAGAGTGAGGCTGAGTAAGAGCATCTAAAATTACATGAAGATGAGACTATAAGAAGATTTGTTCATTATTAGAGTTAGGTCAGGTAGCTGGACCTGGAAGAATATTATAGGAAATGCTGACTAGTGCAGAAGTAGAGATTCTCCTGTGGGGGTCCTGTTGGCCAACAAGCTGAACCCAAGTCCCCATTGTGCTGCTGCAGCCACGAAGGCAAAACAGATCCTGGGCTCCATCCTCAGGGACATTATGAGCAGAGACAGAGACATGATCATCCCACTCCATTCAGTGAAGGAGAGCATTTCAGTATCTAAGGAAAGTTTTATTTTGCTGTGGAATTGGAGAAGAGAATGGTAAAGAAACACACAGTCACAGCTGAAAGTAGATAAGAGAAAGGTTTAAGTTAGACATCAAGAGAAGTACCAAGCCTGTTGTATGACACTGACTTGTGAAATAGTTCCTTACAAAATGTGGAAACAGGTGTTGCAAAGGAATCTGAGGGAAGAAAACTTTGAGAGTTAATACCGCTAAATATATCTGTCTGGTTATGCCTGTTTGGATACAGAGAGAAAAGACATGAGTGGTTCTTCCCATCCTTTAACCTGTTGTCTGGTACCAACACAGTAAGAGGGATGCAGCCATCCTGCTGTACTGTGTGCCGGGGTAACCAGGGACAAGCTTAAGTCCATGAAGATCTCCCTTTAATGTCACTGGGAAGGTCTTTCCACTGGTGCTAGGAAACAGCTTGCTTTACATTTCAACCCCATCTGTGAAGCTGCTGCTTGGATGTTAAATAAAAATATGGTACCTCAAAAAAAACCCAACTAGCTCTTCATTTTCTATTTAGAATATTTTATATTGTCAGAATAGCACAAGGAATGTACTGCCAGAAAGGGGAAGAAAAGAGCCCAAAAACCCTCAAGGTGTATCACATTATCTCTTTTGGTAAGTATACAATGGTTTATTCCTTGACAAGGAATATTCATTCACCTTCTTTTCTGCGTATTTTTTTTGTTGAGTGAGTGGGCAGGCTGTGATAAGGGGTACTTAATTTGACATTGCGTGTATTTATGACCTAGAAAACTTGATATAGACCAGAAAGAATGGGCAGGGGATGGAAACTGAGAGCTGGCTTAGCAGCTGAATATAGACCTAAGAGCCAAGAAATCCTCAGTACTAATTGTACTGCCACTACTGATTTATGGAGTGTCCTTGGGCACTGTTAAAACTTAGCAAGTGTTTTGAGGTGGAAGAGAGCTATATGTTTCTATTAAGATGGCATAATGAGGCTTTAATTAGGGAAAAATTGGCTACTTCTCTGCTGAGATGGAATAACTATTGTAGGTGTGAATATATAAATACTCCACTGAAGCTGGAAAGGAAGTTACTGGTTCCTCTGATATGAAATCCTGAGAATGGACCTTAGAACAGTTTCAGCATTACAATAGAGATTTTATATAGTTTTGTATGTACCAGTGTTGCCATCAAAGCTAAATACACTTTAATTTTAATTTATAATTAATTCTGATTGAAAAGATTGTTTTCATTCCAGTGCAATTCCTATAAGCCGATACGTACTCAAGATGGGTGGAAACTTGGCCATATTTCCTTCCCACAGGAGCATTAAGCCAACTTTGACATTTTATACATTTTTAATTAAATCACTATGATCTTTGCAGGCCAGTGTTTGCTCTGACAGTATTTTTAAGCTTGAAATTCAAAGGTAGATTATTTTAACAAATGTGCACAAAGATCAAAAAATGAATCCCTTCAGTGTTGAGACTGCATTGTCTGTTATCTCTGCTTTGAGTAAAACAGATGGTTCATATTGCAAATGATGCATGAATAGGACTTCCCCAATGTGATGCAAATGGATCTGTGAAACTGGCATTGTATGGAGGAAAAGAAGCTGATGTGAGTAGAAACTTCTTGGACAAACATCAGTAATGAACATGTTCTTTGATTATGTTTCACCACCCATTAAAAAGCAAGCATATTCAGAAAAAATAATCAGAGGAAAGATGTCCTTTCAGACGCTGATAGTTTCAGGGACAATAAACCAGTCAACCAGTGTCTGGTGCTGCTGCAGATTCCCATTGTCACCTTTGGCAAGTGCAGTCAGTCACTCAGTGTCTCTGGGTCAGCCTCTGTAACACGAGGCTTACAGCCTCCTGCTGTTTATCATCTTTCTGATGCATTCAAGCTGTGCGTGTTTGGGGCAGACATTTTCCCCCAGTGGTTGGCACAACCACTGCACACTGCTCTATTCCAGGAATTGGAAACAAGTAACAGTGTGATGGGAACAGTAGTCCCCTGAGCTTGAATGCCCTTCCATGTGCAATGGATTGTACGGAATAGATCTCATAGCATAAAAAAGCCATTTCATTTGAGCAGCGTTTCTCACCTCACTGTTCTCAACAAAGTATTTTCTTGAAATACCTCATTGCTATTTTAAACAAGTGAGGATCAGGTCTAAATTCCTCTTTAAGCTCCCAGTTTAGAACAGGCCTTAATGAGCTTTCAGTCTGTTCCTACAACTGTCAGTATACAAATTTCAGTGATTAAAATTAAATATATTCCCGGGCTGGTGATATGCTGACCAGATTTACGTAATATTTTCAATCACTGATTCTTTCCATTTTTGAGGGAGATTCAGATCTATCACAGCAAACTAGGATGCAAAAATGGTTTGCATTATCCTTAATTATGGTATTGAAAGTGCCCAAGAGCTTTGTTTTACAATGCAGCACCCCAATCACCATGTCTCCAGCTTCTCTAATTTTTGTGTGTTTTACTTCATTTACCTCTGTTATCATAGATCACAGAATGGTATTGGTTTTGGAAAATAGTTGAATGAGTTACTGATTTGGGTGTTTGGGCCTGGTAGCCTAAAGGTTTTACAAATTTATGAAATGTCTGGGGGAACAGCGGCAACAGGTTGAGCTGAAGGATGGCAAAAACATATTCATAAGAAATAAGAACCCCAAATTTTTGCTTGTCCTCCTAGTTGCACATCAGGCTATCTTGCAGATTTTGATCACACAGGTTCATTTTCATGTGTTTATTGTACCTATTCCACAGGCACCCCAACACGCTCAATATGTGGTCTCGCTGTTAACTGCCATAATTGAGTGCCAATTACCCCTGGAAAACTTTCCATTTCCCTATTCAAAATCATGTTGTCAAAGAACACTAAAACCTCCTCCTTTGCCCAACTTCCCACTGGCTTGATGAATCTCAACCTTGTTTGCTCTGTGGCTCTTGATTCAGAGCACACAGGTGGAGACACCCAAGGTGGACCCTACCAGGAAGAATCTGAGAGACCCTGGGAAAGAAAGGTGATTTCCAGGATCACCAGTTGGGAAGGACAGAGAAGGCTGGGGCTGAGAAGTGATTGTGACGGAGTGTGTGGGAAAAGGAAGGTATGGAAATTTGAAATTCTAAGAACAAACAGAAGTTTAGAATGCCACGAATATTTGCATTGTTTTAGTTGTTGATTATTATATACTCTGTCCTCTCCTTGCAGGGGTACCTAATTCCTGCATTAATTACATTTTTTTATGGCATACTGGGAACTCCTGTTCATATTTGCTTCAGAGCTCACCAACCTGGAAGCCACGGCTGAGGTTTGCTCCTTGCTTAATAGAAAAGTGTGATCTTGAAGGGGTCTATCCGGCCACTGTAGCGAGTGATGGAAGTAACACTCATAAAATGAAACGTTCAATATTCTGCGTGTAGAATCCCATCCATTTTCACAACATCTGGAACGATTCCCCTGACTTTTCAGGGCTCTTTAGCCTAAATGCTCCGTGAAGTCTGTGTACAGCTAACAGTTGCTGCTTTTTTCTGGAGCGAGAAGAGAATGTACGTTTTCGCATCCATTTGTGTGGCATCTGGGACTTTTTCTGCTTTTAACATTCTCTGGCAATGCCTCATCCTGAGTCTGCCTTTGGCGGCAGCCACTGCACTGAGGGGCCATGCAGGCAGAATAAATAACAAGGCAGTGCTGAGAGGCTTTCCTTGATACAAATTGCTGTAGGCTGGGAAGAGAGCGCATATTTTGTTAGCAAAGAAAAGGCCCCCACGGCTGCTGCTGTAGGAAACTGATCCATTATTGTCACTCTCTGTTCTGGGAAGGGACAGAAGAACTTTTTGATTTTCTTTGGTTTCTGCTGTATAGTCTGCCACAGCAGCCAGCATTAGCAAAACCAGACCTGTGCTCATCTGTTCAAAATACCACTATTATTTCTGAATACTGATTAGTCAGGCAGACTGCAAGGCAGAGCTTCGAGAGTTTCAAAAGCAGGGCAACAAATTGTTCTACTGAAGTGGCAATGGCACGAAAAATGGAGGCAGGGTACAAGCAATCCACTTAAGGGACCCGGAAAAACTGTGGGAAAAAAAAGGATTGTGGCTGAAAAACAGCTGTAAGATGAAGAAAGCTTTTACTCAGCACTTGTTAGACCACAGCTACAGTCCTGTGTCCAGCTTTGCCCCCTGCAACACGAGAAAGGCACCGATGACCCAGGCAAGTTCATTAGAGAACTTCCAAGAGGATCGGGGCAGAAGCACTTGCCTTGTGAGGAAAGGCTGAGAGAGGTAGGCTTATTCCATCAGGAGATACGATGGCTTTGGAAGGACTTAACAGCAGTTGCCCGATGAGTACAAGGCGGTCACTGAAAAGATGGAAACAAGCTGTTCGTATTTGGGCATGACAGGTGGACCACAGACTGTCTAGTTCTCACCAGATTTAAGGAGAAGCTTTTTCACTGCAAGGACAGTCAGGCAGCAAATCATCCTGCCCAGGGAGGCTGTACAGTCAGTCTCCACTCTGGGAGGATTTTCAAGACCCAGCTGGATAAACCCTCAAGCAACGTGGTCTGAAGCTTACCTTGCTTTACACAGGGGCTTGAGCCAAAGACCTCCTGACCCTTCCCACCTGAGTTACTCTGTGATCCTGATTACCAGACCCTCCATCCCACTAAATATAATGGCTGCTCTGCACAGCTCACTACACCTCAGTCATCACCCAAAACTAACAGCCACTGCACGAACTCCTAAACTCAAGAAAAAAATGCTCAAGCCTCCAAGCTCCAGGATCCTTGCAATATTTTAATTTTCTTAGGAGACAAACCTTGAAATGTTGACCTCAGTGTCTTCAGTAGAGTTACAGCAGTTCAGGGCTGAAGAGAGCATGAAAATGGTTTCAATTCAGAAATGTTCCCTACTTGTATTATATTAAGCCTGAAATCTCCTGCTCTCTGGCCATTTATCTTAAGGGTAAGTTAGTGTTGGGTGCTCTACCTGGCTTAGGGGTCCAGCAAAGTCAAAGACTGGGGTACCAGGAGAAGTTCAAGATGTTATTTTCTTTCAGACTGTGATGGAGGAAATGGTGTTAATCTTCTTTTCATGCCCTCTGGATTGCTGTTATTATACAGGTATAATTGTTCTCTGCTTTAAACCTCCTACTGTAAGTAAAGAAGTAAGTGTAAACCACAGAGTCGGTGCTTTGTAACAGTGTTAGAGGGGTGTAAACTACAGCTACCAGTTAGAAATTAGCACTGTAGAACACATGAAGGAAGGTAAAGAAATTACGGAAAAAAAGGTCTGCCAGGTTTAGCACAAGAAGGACTTTTTGAGTCAGAGTACAAGCAAATGAAGTAATAAAAGACCACCTCTGCAAAGTGAAAATAGGACAGTTCATAACTTCAATAGACAAAAAAAGAAAGAAATTGACAATAGATATTTATATTCTGCATTTGGAGAAAAGCGGGTGATAAGCCTACGCCACTTCAAATGTTTTCCAGTCCACTGGAAAGTAAGAAAAATTCTAGCATCTCTTTAAGAAGAATGTTTACAAATCATCAGACCTGGGTAACTTGCATCAAAATATACAGCCAATTGCTTCAATCCTTTGGTGATGGTACATTAAAAAGGAAAAAATGGGTTAATATGGGCTATCACCTTTCTATCCTGATGTAGGTCTCTTGCAAAATAAGAGAAAAATGAACAAGATTTAATTAATGAAAATGTAAATAGAGGTAAAAGGTGTGAATACCATTTCATGACAGTCAATATGATGCTGTTAAAAAAAATCTTGTCAACACAGCCTGATTTTACTATGAATTATGTGTTTGGCTAATAAACAGTGTCATGTAGACATAAAAGATTTCTATGGTTTAATGTGTACTGTTTGCTGGCATAGGATAATCTAAGCTTTTAAAAAATTAGCAACTGCATGGCAAGGTTGCAAAAATGAGCAATTAGTGTCAATAAAGCTTGGATAAGATGAATTTAGAACTTGCTAAATGGCAGATTGCAAAGCTGTTGCTAACATGAAATTTTCTCTGAATGAGTATGTTTCTAGAGGCATCCCATGGTGATACGTACTAGGAACAGTGTTGACCAACCAGTTTCATCAGTGATGAGGAATTAAATACAGCATTCCTGTTGTTTTAAAACAAATCTGTGAATATTACCTGTGCTGCTGGAATAGAAATTATGATAAGGACATGACAACTATATGAAATGATGTAGGGAGTTTAGGTGTAGGGAGTGTAATTAAATAAAGCTTTTTAATATGGTTGAGTTACACAGGCTGTAGGCTGTATCTGCAGAGCTGGGGAAGCAGCAATGCCGAGAAGAGTCTCAGAGTTGCCACAGTGCAAGCAGAATCCCCCTGTGATGCTCTGGCAATACAGGCAAATGTAATGCCCAGCTACATAAATATGAGATAAACAAGTAGGAGCAGGGAAGTGATTTCACTGGAACTGAAATATTGCATGAAGCTCTGATGCAGGCATCTTGAAAAACATTTTGGAAAATGAAAATGTGCAGAGATGATTTGAAGGCTGATGAGTTTGAGAAAATGGTTTATTCGTAGAGGGTTTGAGCTATTTATTGAGAAGTGGCTTGACAGAAGCTGAAGTAGGGAAAAAAAGGAAGGTAGAGCACAGAGAATACTTAATCTAGTGAGAAGAGTTCAGCAAGAAACAAGAACAGAGGTTATCAAACTCAAATTTTGGAAGCCAGAAAGGGTTGTAGGACAAGAAGGTCCACCATTTTTTAACATTGGGGTATGAATCTTTGAAAGAAATTTTTAAAAAGGAATGGTGAATCTGTTTCTGATCTTCATCTCTGTTAAGAAGAAAATGCCTTGAAAAATAGTTTTTAGTCAGACAGAGGTCACTTGGTGTGGTAGAAGAAAAACTCCTTAAGCATTAAGTTGATTAAACAGACGAGTCACTCTGAGATCTTCCCTCCTGTTACCACTTAGGTCTCTTGGACATGTCCAATGGACGGGCATATGAGGGTAATTTTGTGCTTGTGATTGTGTTTTTGGTTTAAATGCCTATAGAGTTTACCTCCCACTGTGGGGCTGCCTGTGCTCTAGCAACACTGGTCATATTCATCCTTTTTGTTGCATGCTGAATGGTTATCACAGTCTTCTTTTTCTGAAATGAGAACTGTCTGTGTCTGTCCCCAGGTTCCCTCCAGGCAGGGAAGAAACACCAGGAAAACATCCTGCAAACAGAACTTTGTTTTCTGAAACTTGTAAGTAAGAAACAACTTGTGAAAATGTTGTGAGCCATTGTGTTTTCTCCCTGGAAGGATCTCTTTCCATATTATTGAGACTAGCCTTATTACAGCCATCTCCAGCTCGCAGGAAAGTTATGTATGTACTCAATAACAGCAAACATCAACGAAATGAGCCTTCAGAGCCCCTTACTGTGCTTGACTCACCTTTATTAATGCAGTGGGATGCAAACTGCATTTCCAATAGCAGTAGCTGATGGACCTCAGGACCAGACAGAGGAAACTGCCTGTGACTGGGGAGAGCAAATTTAAACTGCTCCCGAGTGCCCCAAAATAACCTCTCAAGCAGTCATGGTTACAAGAGGAAAGGCAGAGCCAGCACCGCTACAGGCATCACCTAGCCGAAGTGCTGTTCTGGAGTGGCACTTCATCTGCCTGAATAAAACAGGGGTGGGAGTCACTCACCTAAATGTAGGTCACCTGGGCTGAGTGGTGACCAGGGGAGGTCAGGACTGAATGGGCATCAAAGTGATATTCAGCCCACTCTAAAATAGACATCTAAATTAAGGCTCCTCAGAAGTGTCTTCTCTCTTTCTTGGCTGCACAGGGAGTTTTCTAAGTGGCTCAGCTACAGACTGCTCTGCTGCAGATGTCTGCCTTCATTAACTTTTAGGGTCTTACAACCAACTGAATTTCTGCCACCTGTCAGCACTGGGAAAAAGCCCTGATGGGCCATAGTCACAGTTGTAGTGCACATGAAAAGGAGCAGATGTGATTTCATCACGTTCCACATGCACAAGACGCACATTCACACTGGCTGATGAGAACTTCCTGCAAGCAGTGCAGGGAGGCAGTCCAGGCTCTGATCTTCCAGTCTTTCTTAGCAACCTTTGGACACTGCTTATAAAAGCGTGAAAGTGATTTCTCAGTTTTTTCCCTGCTCATTACAAATGAGGATTGATCCAACATTGATACCAAAGGTGACAGGCTCAGTCCACTTACCAACTGAGGGCAAACCAAAAAATGCCAGTTTGAACTTCGCACCAGTGACACATGGATAATATGGTGGTGCAGTTTTTCTGTGTCTTCTGATTATAAACCACAATCTGAAGTTAAAGTGGGGCTGTCACATTTCCAGAACCAAAGTGTCACCAGTGGCATTATCAGAGGGCTGCAGGAGGAGCAATGGGCTGGGTCCTGTTGCAGCTCAGTGCTAGGAGGTGAAAACAGCGTTACTGGAAAATTTGCACAAAGCTCTGGGACTTCCTTCCTGTGTGCTGTGGGATGCAGTGCTGGTTTTGAAAGCTATAAAACTAATCAAGTGACTTGAAAGCATCTCATTATTTCATTCACTGGCAAAAATATCGTCTCTGTCAGAGATGGACTGTGAAGAAGTATAACAGAAGCAAAGATTAATTCAAGATTCCTGGCATTTTTGGGAGTTGGATAGGATTTTACTTGTGTGAGGTTATTTCCCTGCAAATGGAAGACTGTAGTTACAATGTGATGGAAAAGAGGAGGGGAATTTGCAGTAGACTAACAGAGAATAATCTAATACCAAAGAAAAGCCTCTGACTTGTAGATTTACACAGCTCAAATAAATGAGTAAGCCTCTTAAAATGCCAACAATGCTTGAAATGGGCTAACAAACAAGTGGCCATGTAAAAAAATGGCACTGTAGGTGACAGAAGATTCAGAAGCAGTTCTTTGCGCAACTTCAAAAAACCCAGACAGCCATGAAGTTTTACATGAAAGAGGAGCTTAGATTCCTAATGCATGTAACACATGGCCTAAATTAAATATTTTTATCTTTCCACTATATGTCTTCTGCCTTTCATTGTGGTTCTTGCTTTCGCCTCTTGTCTAAGACCAAACTAAGAGTCAGTAGTAAACATCCTTTTTCCGTTCTCACATGTCACATAGGCCAGAAGATGCTGAGTGAGCACTATGCTTAAAAACATTTTCAGAGACTAGACACAAAAGATGTGTGATGGAAAGAACTCAAGGACATGCATTATTTCTGTAGTGAAACAAAGCCTGCAGTAGCACTAGCAGAGGGAAGCATCCTGGTGGTGGTATCAAATAAAATGGGACAAATATATATGGCAAGCACAATATGTCTCAACCCACGCTCTGTAAAGTGAGACCAAGTCAGCAGGAAAAGGAGGGTACACACAGGCAAATCAGCAGTGATGTGCAGGATCTGTTCTAGTGGAAGCGGATATTGGCCTGGGCCTTGTTACATGCAAGCACAACTGGTTAATCAAAACTGCACTATTGTGAACTGTGGAAATTGCTAATGCAACCAAGGTGAATGGCCTTCACCATTTGTGTTTATTCCCAAATGCATTTGCTGGAGCCAAGATGCTGCTTGTGCATCTGCAACACTGCTTCCTTTTGTGCTGGAATTGTTTTACTCTGAGTCCATGCTCCCAAAGCCCTGCTCTGCCATTTCCCCTCCATGTTCCTCTCTCTCCCCCAAGTTTTGCAGTATCATTGCTCTGACATCCCCAGCATGATCATACCCGACATCATCCTGTCTGTTTTTTCTTCCTGACAGCCACTCACAGGAAATTCTCATATGAAGGAGGATTTGTGAAGAGACCGTTGTCTCTGTGTGTTGCCTCTGACTTGTTCCCTTTTTGCAGTTCCTGTCAAAGCTCCTTGCTGCTCAGTCTCAGTTCTCTGATGAATCTAATCTGCTTCCCCCTGCTCCTTGACTGAAGGTACCCTCAGAGCTGTTACTCAGCACATAGCAGGGGAGACAGCTCCATCTTATTACTCTCTTTTAATAGCAATAGCTCTGTGCAGAATGTTTTCTTTCTTGTGGTTTGGACTAGATGATCTCCAGAGGTCTCTTCCAACCCTAACAATTCTGTGATTTCTTCCCTTTTAAATCACTCCTTCCTTTGCAATATGAGATGAGCTCTTCATTTCTCAGCCCAGCTTTGGATCCTGGGGTTTGGACATTTCTGTCACCTTTCACTCAGTTACCAAAGTCACCTGCTTTAATCTGCAAAATGTGTTCTCTGTATCGGTCAAATTCAGTAAATGCCTTTAATGTGACTATATGCGTATGTCCATTCACAATGAGGTAAGAGCTTGGAGGCAGCAGTCAGAGGATTCAGCAACCTGCCCCCACATCTCTCTTTTCACTACAAGGCTTCATAAAGTCACACATTTTTCTACAGACGTACCCCTTGCCTCTGGTTTCTCTCAGGTCAGCTGGACTGTGTGTCCAGCTCCTCCATTTAAAACCAATTTGTTTCATCAAAGAGTTTGTTAGTATGAGTCAAATAAACCCTTCAACACCTTCTTCAGACTATTTTTCATTGAAGACATCTCTTTTTATCCTTCTAAAAAGGAGATGTTACAAATAGATTTTCACCTCCTAACACCACAGCCCTTGCTTGGCAACTGCTTCCTCAGAGTCAGTGGAATGTCCCAGTGTGGATGTGAGGGGCCAAACACACTCCTCAAGGTCATATGGCTCCCAGCCAAGGTGTGAAAATTCCCCTCCCAGCTGTGCTTAGAATGCTGATTCATTCATTACAGAGAGCTTGGAGCTGAAAAGCAAGGGGCAAAAAACCTGCTTAGTGAGGTGCTCTGTGAACACATTTTTCCCTGCAACGAAGTGGAGAAGAGGCTGACGTAAAATGATCCTCACTACTGCTACTAGGGCTCACAGTGTAGTTGGACTTTATTTTTAGCTCTTTCCCTCTTTTTCTGGTCATTTATTATTTATCTCACATCTTGAGAGAGGTCACACTTGCTCATCACTCTCTGAACTTTCACGTAGTCAAAGACTTCAGTTCATGCCTTTCCCTACTTCGATTAGGTATGGTCCAATAAGCCTGACTACTTCTGGCAGACTCCCAAAGTTTCATTTGCTAGAAAATAACCTTAATGCCCATTATTTTATCCTCAAGGTACTTCAGGTTTCCAGACAGCTTTCAAATTTGAGATTAGAAGGCATAAACAAGCCAGTTGATTAATTACAAGAGGTGTTTTATACATCAGACTCCATTTTTCAGCTGCTAAGTAACAGGAAAACCTCCTCATCTGCCAAAAGAGTGCCTGTTTGCTCATGTGGCTATTTTGCATGGGAGCAGGCTGCTCTCTCTTTGAAATTCCTGTTAACAAAGAGGAAAGATTTCTAACTAATTTGAGGAAACAATGAAGAATGAGCAGACTGAGACTACCACCCCCGCTGTCCTTGCTGATAGTTCTTCACCTCTGCATCCTGAATGACCACCCAATGAACCAGTGTGCCTTTCACATGGTGCTCTTCATTTCTTTCTATTCATTTTGATGGAGGCTAACAAAACCCCATCATCAAACAAGCACAGACACTTGCACTCATCTTCACTGGAGGGAGGCTGGGAAGGCCTGTCTCCTGCTTTCCATGAAGGCGTACTCATAGCTACACTAGTGAGTCCCAGGATCTGTGTTGTTCCCCTGCTGCCTTTGTAGTGGTGTCTCATGCCAAGGCTGCTCAACCTGCCCACACTTGTGGCAAGCTCAGGCTAACCATGGCATTAGAAAGGGCATCATAGGAACCCTTCAGTGTCTGCCAGGTTTGTGTCAGAGGTGCCAGGGTCCTTTTCTCTCCCTCTTAGCTTGGGTCTTCATGACTCCTGCTAGTACTGACTTCATGGGGCTGGGACACCCTTCCTTTCCATGCAGGAATGCTATCTTTGCAGGTGCAGTCTGTGTCTGCTGCCCTTCCTCCATCTCACCAGCAAATGTCCCCCTCTCTTAAGGCAACCTCAACCCCAGACTGAGAGATACAGAAGGAGAAGGGCCTAAAAAGAGTTTATCTGTGGCACCTCTCTAACAGCATCCTATTCATTTCAGCAACTTCTTCCAGCATTTCCCCATAGACAGGAGTTTTTAGCTGGCTTGTAAGAACATAATTTTTTCACTAAGTGAAATTGGTCTTGCTACCAGAAGCAGAGGCAAATGGCATCTGTTAATTCCTATCCCCGTACTCCCAAGTGGTTAAAAGCTCTGAGTGCAGAAGACAGCAGGGAAGCGGGCAGGGCAACTAAGGGATGCCACAAAAAATGAAAGCTATCTTGAAACAGAATATTAGATTATAATTGAAAGCAGCTGCACATTTTAGTTTAATGCCCATCCTAGATACAAAATGAAAACAGTAGCTACAACTGCAATGAAATAAAGGCTTAAAACAGTCCTAACTAAGAGTGAGATCTCACATGTCACAGATCTGGTCTTCTGCTGGCTTCTGGAGAAAGGAACGAGGGTCACTTGGCACTTGCCAATGTCATATCCTGACATTTCTAAAAAGTTCTAGTAATATACAGTTCAAAGACTACAATAGCTACAAAAGGTACTGAAGATGCTACTAGATGAAAAGCTACTGAAAATGCTATGAATGATCAAAAGTTAAGAGCTGAAGATCTCAGAATAGATTAATGGTCTATGCACAATAGTGAGACATACGTAGAAAACTCAAATACCTGAAAATAAATGAAGTAAATAAAATTCTAAATCAAAGATGAGCTTGCAGTAAAACACATTCTCCCCTTCACCATCCCATCCTGCCCTGCTGACAAAAATGTCTGAAACCCATATACAGCAAAAAAACACTATGTCCTCTAAAGCAAGGTAATAAGCTAGACATGGAAGACCGTGGAAATGAAGACACTGCATCCATATTTCAAGTGTTTTCATGACTGATAATGACAGATCCTTTCCTGGCTGTGAGTGGTATAAGAAGGAACTCATTTTCTTCGGCTTTTCTCAGGCATACAGAAAATAAGGCAATGAAGCACAGATAGTATGGTTTGGCAAGTGACTTCTCTGAGTACTCAGTAGGACAGATCTTTAGCTTGCATATATCAGCATAGCATCATTGCCTCTATATTAATTTAACATCTGCCCTAGTTTATTAATGGTTCTGTTGCTGTTCTTTCTTAATGGACATTCGTACATATCCTAACAAAGAAACCCCCAGAAGAGCTGTCTTAAATCAATGGAGCAAAACAATTTACCCTGTAGTGGAAAGTAATATTGGAATGCTATTCAAGGGCTCCAAAACAACGCGAGTAACCCAGCTTGGGATTTGTTTGAAAGAAAAATGAAGATTCAGGGCATGGTTTAATTTATTTCTGCCAGGACCTGGCTGCCCATTCTTGCACCTCTAGCCTCTATGCTTGCATGCTTCTGTCTACTAAACTAAATCCAGTACTACTATTCAAAATCACTCCCCAATACAAGGATTGCCTAAATTAGATTAACCATCACTGTGCAACCATGTGTCTAATCCTTTACTTGGATTCTTCTATTGATAACTATTTTTTTGTTCGGTATTCTGTCTAAAAATTCAGTCTAAATATATTCTAAATATAAAATGTAGTGTTTGGTGTTGACATATGAAGAATGGTGGGGCGAGAGTAGGGGTTGTCTTACTTCTCAGTCAGCAACTACTAGCTCGACATATTCTTGCCCATCTGATTGCCTCTCCTTGGACCCGAGAGTATTTCCTCCCACAGGCACTGAAACCTGTACATTTGGAAGCCATAGCAATAGGAATAAACCCTTTTATAGTTTCTTGAAGTATTGAAGCTTGCCTCAAAGGTCCACATCTCTCTCTCCTGTTTATTACCTACTTAACTATTGGCTGTTCTTTGGCTCTCCTGTCCTTCAGTCCACTGGCAATTCATCTGCTCTTAATGAGGTGTCAAAAATGATTGATAATGCCTCTGTAATTATCTCTGCCTGCTCTTTAAGAACATTCAGGTGAGACTGTCCTTGCTCATATGTGAGCACTTAGTTTGTCACCATAATTTTCTTCGTTCTTTTTCACCAGACCAAACAACTGCTTCCTTAATTGTTGTCTCACTTTCTCACCAACTAAATCAGAAGTACAGCTCAAAATGCAAAGCAACAAATTCTGTACTTGCACATACCTTGCTTGTGAAGTCTCACTGAGATAAGGGATAAGTGCAAGATACAAATCAGGGCACATGTTAGCCTTAGAGAAATATGCTCTTGTATTCTTCAATCTATTCCTTCCGGTTAATATGTTTGGATCCCAAATTGGCTTTGATTCCTGTGCTTTCATCTGATGTGCCAGTCTGGGGGCCAATTTTCTGTATTAGAAGACAGATTCTATTCTTTGATGGGGGTAGCCTCTGAAGGCTTTTGGTTGAATTCCATGCCCAAAGCAGAGGGTAAAGTCAGTTTTACAACCCAGGACCTTAATTTGGTGTGGATGGATGGATGCTCTAGAGCACCTATATCGCAATGAAAAGATTAAATTATTTGCTTTTGAGGTACACAGGGAAATTTCATCCATTTATTCAGATTATGGTGCCTTGGAAAACATCATTACAAATTAAGACAGAGGCATGACCAGGACTCATAAAGCCTGTTTTCACTGAAAAAATGAGTGTAAAATAAATGTTGATGTATAGGATATCAGGAAATTTATTGTGAATTTTGTCTTTTTAGGAAAGATTCAGTACATTCAAACAAACACAAATTAATTTCCTTCAGGTACTCTTGATTGTAGGCAAGAACCATATGACCGCACCTTTTTTTTCCCTGTTTTTTCAGGAGTGTAAAATAACTGAAAAATTTAAGGCGTTGATACTGAACAGCAAAATGTACATGACATAATTTTAAAAGCATCAGGTCCAGTTTTTAGAAACTCATTAGAATTCGTTCTACAGACTTTGCAGAAGCATCCATCCAAGATATATATATACCAAGACGTGTATAGTGGGCTTTTCATCCTGGTATTAGAGAGAGGCTTCACTGAGCATATTTATTGAGTACTCCTCAAGTAGGCTGGTCTCACCCAATCTTAGACATCTAAAGCAAAGACAATTATAATAATGTCTCGCCCTGTAGTCTCCCTCCAGTCAATGGAAAAAACAAGGCATGGCCTATCTGTCATTTAGGCATCACCTTCAGAAGGGGAGGAATTGTCCTCTAAAGTGTGTATTTTTCTCCCACTTGGGAGATAACTCCACTTTGGCCAAAGGAACCCTTCAGAGTTTTCTTCCTCTGCATTCTCTTGGATTTGATGAAAAATCTGGGCTGGTCATATAGAGATGGTTTTCTCCACGGTTGTTTCAGAAGTCTGCTTAGCGTCAGAAGAGAGATCGGACAAGAGACTAATGGTTATGGGTTTTATTGCCTTACTTGTGGAATAGGAGAGTTTCTACTGGTACAAGATGGGAGCACAGCTCCTAGCACCCTTGCTGCCATTCTGCAATGGAATCACTCCTACAGCAGCTCCTGCTGTTTTTTCTGGCTCAAGCCTAATGAAATGTGCACTAAAGTTTATTACACTGATCCTTCCCTCTGTTCCTTTTAAGATCTGTTTTTGTAGTTCTGATGGAGTGCTATGGAGAAGGGCTACAGTTTCACCGGCATCATTATTTTTTTATTAAGTTCACCCACACCATGCAGTAATTGGGTTTCCTGATTTGGAATCCTGAAGGTTCTCAGTATTCTTTCAACCTATCCATCATGTTAATGTCCATACCAAACACATCCTCTCCAGCCACTGGCACAGATCATTATGCGCCCTGCACTTCTGCCCTAGGCAAGTCCCATTCTATCCCAGTCCAGTTACCCTGGCACAGATGGATTTGGCAGTTATTCTAGCTACGAAGTCAGTTAGAAGAAAAGATCTAACGTTGGCACCAATGAGGATTTTGTACATACCGCTTTTTGTCCCCATCTGAAGAAAGCACACTAAACTACCACTGCTGGTTGAGAGGATGACATCCTGAAAACAGGATACTGCTATGTGCATTGATCTGCATAAGCAGCGGGAGCTGCCTGAAGTGATCAGCTTCCAGTTTGGGTAATTTCTGTGATCAGAGTGATGAGCTCTATACAGTTATCCATGCTGGAAATATAATCACATATACACTAAGCAGTGAAAAAGAGTGTTTAGATTATTTTTCAACACATCAAGTGACTTGTCTAAAAGAAAGCCAGAATTCTTTATTCACATAAAGTCAGGCCTGGAAACATGTTTACTCAGGACAGACATTTTAAATATCATTTCTATGGACATATTGTGTGGAAGGTTGTTTTTCCTTTTTGGTTTGGTTTGATTTGGTTTTTTTGTGGGTTTTTTTGTTTGTTTGTTTGTTCGGTTGGTTGGGGTTTTTTGGTTTTTTTTGGTTTGGTTTGGTTTTTTGGGTGGGGTGTTTGTTGTTGTTTTTTTAAGAGTGCATAAATATTCAAATTTACATTGAAAATTTTAAACCACTTAGCTTTATGCTTAACTTAACCCCTTCAATGCTTTCTTTCACTTTGTGTTTTGCTCTTGAAGCAGGCATCCTGGGATGTGAAACATCTTTCCTTGTGTCTTTCAAAGAGATTTAGATAAATCTGACACTGAGCATGAAGAGCCAGTGCAGATTAAACCGATGCTTGTTAGATCTTCAGTAAAGACAACAATGTTTTGGAGCATCTAAGTCAGGAAGGCCAAACTGCTAGACCATGGAAATGCCAAGCAGGAAGAAAAAATATGCTCATTCATAAACAGCACAGCGAATTCCCCCACATGCACCTTGTTCACTCAGCCTGAAGCAACTACAAACTACCTCATGTTTGGCACTGGTCATAACACCCACACAATTACTGCAGGTCCCCTGCTGCAGGACAGCAGCTAATGAGGTGCTGATAATGCACCACCTCGCTGAACTGGAGATTTCAGAGTCTCCTGCACTGGGAACACCTGTGTGGGGAAGGTGGCTGCCCCTGGGCATCCCCTTGGCCTCCATTCCTGGCACTTCCCAGGCCAGGGAATTATTACCAATATTTTCAAGGTGCAAATATAAAGCCTCCTCTCTGCTAATTGCAAATTATTTAGCTTTTGGCAGATCGTTGCTGCAAAAAGAAGCTTTGGAAGCATTACCGGTGCAGTAAATAGTGCTGAGAAGGCAAGTGTGTAACTCTAAAAAAATAGCATGTTATTCAACTATCAGAGTGACTGACATGTTGTTTAACTTCAGCACTTTCTTGTTTTAATTAAACATGTCCCTTTCTTTCTTTCTTTCACGAAGAGGCTGTCGGCTAAGGAGCATAATGATTAAAATAAAAATTGATGAATTTAGATTTGCTGAGGACAAAGAAAGAATCCTTTCTCAGTAAATTTACAGTGAGTCAGTCTGCCAGGGCCAAGAATCAGCACTAAGTGAAAAGAAACCCAAGTAAGAAATTAACAGCAGTACCAGCAACACCAGAGATGGGAGCTCAAAACACCATAACCATAAATGTTCTTCAGGTGCTGTTTTAGTTCAAACTGACTGGAAAATGAGAGCAGTGCACTTTTTCAGAAACTCACACTGAACTGTTAACTCCTGCCACATAACTTGCTCCAATCTTAATGTGTAATCTTAGACACATCCTCACAATCAAAATTGTAATTGCTTTACATTGTTGAGAAATAGGCAATTGAAGTCAATGTTCCTAATGTGTCAAATTCAGTGCCATATTTGGGAAAAAGACTTAACCTATTACTGATAACATCTTCACCTACTACTTACTGTTTTGTTCCTATTTTCTTCTCAGGGAAAATGGCCATTTCATTGTGGGATCCAAGAAGTCATGCTAAGTCTAGCACAGCTCAAATTTCAGCTCAAAACCCACAGGAATGGCACTTTATAGGTAAGGTGATGCAGAATCAAAGATAAAGCACAATAAACTGATAGCCTTATTTTGATCATGGTAAAATATAGACTGAATACTGATGTGGAGAACTCTGATACTTGAATAGCCTGAAATTACCTAAATCAAACTGCAGCCCACCCTAGTGCAAGAGCAGATTTTTGGGAAGAGTTGTCCTTTCTTGAAATTTAAGTTTCTTTGGGCATATGAAGTTGTCTCCATGTTGGAAATACGCTTAAAACCTGCCACACTTGTGAGTAATTCTAGTTTTACACTGCCATAAGTATATCAGTACTGCTTATTTTTAAGGATAAAGTATAATTATTAAAGACAAAAAATACACTACACAAAGAAAGTTATGTATGACATATAACAAATTAGATTAGAAAAGGTCAGACGAGAACAAAGCCTAACTATATGCCAAGACCTCCAAATACTCATTCAGCTATTAACTGGGCACTTCACACAGAAGAGCCTTGGCTCTTGGCCATTACATTTGACAGTACAAACTTGGTAACTCTAAGTGAGTGCTCTTTGAGGGTCAGATGGTTGCTGCTTTGGTTCGCTTTCCCGATTTGTCAGAAGCAGCCAGTCTGACTGCAGACAGAGACCAGAGCCACATGCGTGGCTCTTCCCCACTTCTCCAACATTTGGCAACGTGTAGCTGGCAACCACCTTGTGAATCAAATGACTTCTGTCAGACTTTTCAAGAAATGCAGAAACTGGAGATTAGGAAGGGAAGAAAGCCTTTTGTGTTCCCTCCTGGTGGTAAGGATCCTTCTTAGAATCAGCCAGAACCTGGCTTTCCAGGAAGTACTCCTTAAAACACGATTTTGCTCTCAACAAAGGTTGCCAAAGTAATTCATGCACAGCATTCACAGTAAAATAGGATCTTACCATTAATCACCTCATTGAAAAAGGAAAGTATCCTCCTTATGTGCTTGAGGATTTTGCCTTTGTTGGGGTTAACCCACAGGTCTCCCGTTAGCATTTTCTGCTCAATTAGTTCTTTCAAAGAGATTATTGAATCTGCACAGATATTGTGTAATCTAGGTTAAGTCAGGAAATAGTATAATGAGAAGCAGTTACATGGAGAAGGGAGGTCAAAAAAAGCAGCAACAGGAACTCAGAAAATATGAGGATATAAATAAAAGGACAGGTGCTATCTTCAGTCATGTAATGTGATTTGGACTCAGTAATTGACCTAAAAATAGAGGAGACTAAAAGAAAACATTCTGAAAAGCACAGTAGAGGCCATAATCTCAGCTGGTGTAATTCAATGTACTTCCAGAGAAATGAGTGCAGAAGTGAATCAGTACAGCAGAATAATAATAACCTATATATTTATAGAAGAAGTGGCAAAAATAGCCCTTGTCAAAAAACATTACTCAAAGCTAAAGCAAAATGCTTATTGAAGTAGACCACATTCTGTGAACAGAGCTGTGATTACTATATTATGATTACAGTAAAGGCAGGCGATGCACAGACTCGGTTAATTTTAAATGCAAGTTAAGCAAGAAATATTTGGTAACTATGATACAGATGGTAACAATCCTAAAAAAGAAGGGATCATGTTTATATTTTCCTCCATGGCAGTATTTTTGGAATGACAATGGCTAAGTCAGAACAAATACTTAAGTGGATCTTGCTCAGATGGGTATGTATCTGATCACATTTCAAACCTTGCCAGTTTTGCCTTGGGTATAATTATCTCAGACCCTGGAGAATTACTGAGGGAATTTTACTTATCAGAGGCAACTGGTGATTTTAAAGGATGAGTACTCCCCATCAGCCTGTGGACAAAAGGAAACCAGAGGCTGAGATTGCCTCAGACAACATAAACCTGACTTTTAGACTTCTTGCTTTGAAATGAGGTATTAGATCACCAATCTTCCCTGTTTCAAAACCACCCTGCTCCTGAAAAAATTCACTATTGAGAAAACTTGAGAGACAGAATAGATGAGGAAATGCTACTTTCCTCTTTGGTTGATTTTTTTTTTCACTTGAATAGAAAACTTTCATAAAGTTGGAAAAATTCTGCTCCAAGAGGAGTAAACAGGAGGAGAAACATGCTTTCTGGCTGGTATCCTTCAGGCCAAGAATACTGCTAAATCCGTGCTTTAATCACTGACATTTTATGCAACCATCTATAATTAAAAGCAGAGTTTTCACCCAAAATGTATCTTATGCAAGCAACATATGTTTTGTGCAAGTGAGCTTAACTGTTCCCATGCACTGAAGGAACAACTTCATTCCTGGAGAGCTGAGACCAGACTGCCTCCTTCCAGCGCTGCTGTGCTCCAGGAAGCCAAGCGTTACCCTTGCCAGGCTCGTGAGGAACAACACCCTTGTTGTTGTAAATCAGCGTAGCACGGTACTACACTGATTTAAACCTACAGAGACTGTGACTGCTGTAGAAGCGGACTGTCTGACTGCCGAGACTTCACGCAGCGCCAGGATAATTGCATCCAGGAGCGGTTTTCTCCCACAGTGGCTAAATGCAAAGCCCTGTAGCAGAGCCAGCTCCCCAGATGCACTGCTGGGTCATTGCATCCATTTCACACATTCATAGCTGAGCAGCCTCCTATGAACCATTTCAGAATGGTGCACCTCAGCACAACAGGGGAATGAAAACTGGTGGAAAGGGCTCTGTTATATGTTTCAATAAAGTTAAGGAATAATTTGGTAGCACAAAACCAACACTGTTTAATTGAAACTTTTAATAGCTTTTAAAATTAACAGAAGAGTGTTGCAGCCTTCCCAAAGATCAATGAAAGCTGCATGAGTGTGTTATTTCTTTGAGAACTAGCACAGCCAGAAAGTGTTATGGAAGTGTTAGGGTTATTGGATTTAAATAGAAACCAACAAACTATGAAACATCTAAACCAACAGCTTTGATTCACTCTACTTGCTTTGCGGCTGAATAAGCTAAAATGAAATAAAACTAATATATATGCCTCAAGGTTAAAAGATAATTTTTCTATGGAGTAGTAAAGTAAGACATACCTTTTTTCAAACAGAGGAATAAAAACAACAGAATCAAAAAAAAAGCAGGAAAATTTAAGCACTACTTGGACCTCTTTGCAAAACATCAACAACTTCCAAAAAAGGGAAGTCAACTTTTTCATATCAGTTTGAACCAACTCTTCTCAAATGCTTAGAAATCTCTGCTAAGAGACAAGAAGAGAATTGGCGCCAACTTCAGTTCTGTGCTGGAACATCACAAAACACAGTTCAGTAGGATAATATAACCCTTCTTGTTCTCTTAATATTTTCGCCTTGGTTTCTTTTGCTCAGAAGTGTCCTAAAGATTCTTTTTTCATTAGTTCCATTTTGCTTGAAATACTGATCTGTCGCTGATGTACTCTGTGAACCCATTACCTTATCCTCCAACTAATGTGTAATCAGCTGTTCCTGCAAAGCCGACACCACGGTGCCAAGTGCTACTAAGATGTCTGTTGAGCAGCAAAAATGTTCTCATGGTTTGATTATTTATATTTAATCACTTTAGAAATATCAGAAACTGTTCAACTGTTCACACACTGTGTCACCACTCTTCTTTTATTACATCCTATTAATGTAGACTTTGTTCAAGTCTTTTCTAGAGTGAGCCTGTGCATTAGGTACATGAGTATACTCTGCCATGCACAAGAGCCTTCTCGTTCCTCACTGGAAATTCTGACATTAGCCTTGCCCGTGGTCATGAGAAACGTGCTTAGGATGGTGCAGTGGCACTGAAATGCTAACGAAGCCTCACTGTGTGTTTATACTCTCTCAGCAGAGACGAGGGTGTCTGAGGCTCTATGGTGACACAAATCGCAGACCAAGTCTGCAGCAATGCAAGACGTGATTAGCAAATCTGTCCAAACTTTATTTAGTAATAGGCAAACTCTTTCTCATCATCTAGTGAAAATCACTACATTTGGATTGTTTGAAATCCCATTTATTCCGTATGTAACAGTCCATGTTTTCTCCAATTTGACAGAAAACTCTGTCTTAAGTGTTGTCCGTAGGCTAGAACAAGATTATATCGAAAAGTGGACAGTGGTGTTGGGGCTGTTTTGAGATAGGCTTGTAAAATAAGCAGTTGGTTGGTAAACCAGTGGTCTCTTCTATGGATTCTATCAATATTAGTGGAATGATGAGTAGTATTTGTTCTCAACAGTTGAAAACACTGCACCCATTTAAACAGCAACAGCATTGTTTTAGCTGTCATAAGGCCTCTGGCAAGATATGTGGGAGAAGTTGACATGTTTTTGTAGCCAACTGACATAACTGGGAGAAAAAAAACAAGCAATATTTTTTTCAGTTTCTGCGGTTTGAAAGATCTTGTCTGATGGGTTCCCCCCCTTTTTCTCAGCTACATTCACAAGTCTAAGAAAAGACAGTACCTTTTCACTTTTATAACAAGTACATTAAGCAAGGGAGAGCAAGTGCAAATGCGCTCAAGGACTTAAGAGAAATGTAAGGTCTTTGATAATTTAACTCAAAACTAGCCAACTAGAAATCCTTGTGTGAACTTTAGTGTTCTTTAATGGTAGATAGAGATGATCAGGGAAAACACATTGCATTCCCCCATATACAAAATTTTGCAACTGCTTTCCTGAATGTCATACTCATCACCAGCAGTGGAACATCTTAGCAGGTGTTCCCAACACTGACAAGTCTCAGGTGAACAAAAATAGTTTAGACAGATGGGGGCATAACGGGATAACATAAAACACAGCTTATTTCAATCCTAAAATTCTGTCACAGAATATATATTTTTTTTATCCTAGTCCGTCTCAAGGTTTTCTGTTGTTTCCCCAACCCCTTTTCCTAGCGTAACTGCAAAAACAAGACAGGAAGGTGAACTCAGACACTCGATACCATATAACAAGCCACAGAAGTTTGTCTCTGAGCAAACAAGCCATTCTGTTGTCAGCTACTTTTGAAGAGGCTGCAGATGCACAAATTGATCTTCATGCTGAATTTGATGAGCAAAAGTGGAAGTACTTCAATGTGTGACATATTTCTAAAGCCAGACTTTCCCAGCCAGATGATTAATTCATACTCCATTAGGATATGATGTCTGACACCAAGACCTTTAGTTCTAACGAGTTTGGTCAGGAATTTGGATACTCTGAGCCCTTCATCTTCATTCGAGACACTGAAGTAAATGCAGTTTTCCTCTGGAGACAGTCTTAGAACACAGGGTATAAAAGCAATGTGCTCTCTTTAAAAGTGGTTATTAGCAAGCTGTATGTGCTTTAGAGGAGCTCTTTAGGTTTTGTTCTCACAATGCCAGAGGCCCTCTAACCCTGTGCACAAGAGATACGGTTAACACACTGCACGTAGAAAACAGCACTCTCAAAATATGAAACTCCTTTTCTAAACACACTTCCTCCCGTTATGGGAATCATGAGTGGGAAAGACAAACTGTTCGTCAGAGCTTGGATTTGGATATATCTGCAGAACACCCCCCTTAGGCTCTTCTGGGGTTTGTTATTGTTCTGTATTGACACAGAGGACTGAATCTTGCCTTCAGTGACTGACAGGAAGAAAAAAGCAAAGTGGAAAGGGAAGAAACATTTGTCACAAACATCCCCACACCCAGGTGGTCATACGGGAGATGATCAGGGTGAGCACCATACCACTCCCATGCATGGTGGGGAAGGTTCAAGGCATGGAGGCAGGAGCAGCGCAAACTCCTGCTGCTGACCAGGTTGACAACCCACCAAACTGGCTAAGCCACACCTTGCCCTCGCCCCAGGCAGAGCCAGAAAGAGCTCTTATCCACTTGATTCTCACCCCACTGGCAGCAGTAATCCCACACACCCTCACTCAGCATCCGTGAGCTCCATAGCTCAGCACAAAAAGAAGGGGTCCTGGGCTTGACTTCATTCTCTCAAGCTAAACTGCACTTTTGAAATGAAGAATTGTTTTTATTAAAGAAAGATGCTTTGGTTTCTGACTTTTACCATCTTGGTAAACAGGCATTTACAAACTTACGGTCTTCATTAAGAAGATGCTAAAGGAGCCTTCTCCTTTAAGAGAAATTTTTAATCACCTTGACTTCCAAAACAATCTGAATAATCCAGCCTTAAGTCTCCTCATTAAGGTCAGATTTATAAACTCAATCAGACTTTTGCTTGAGGTTTTGCAAATTTGGTTCTCAGTATCTGTATACTTAGAGCTGCACAGATCAGTCTGAAACCTTGGGAAATTAAAATAAAATAAAACCTCTACATCAAATATTCCTTCCATTGTAACTGACATGAGAGAACATACATATTTTGTATGAAACTTGTCTTCCCTATCAATTTGGTGGCTAAATTACACCTGCTGGGTCAAGGACAGATGAAGAGAATAAAGCTAAAACAGTCTTGGTTTTCTTTTACTTTTACTTTAGATCTATTTGAAAGATCAAGAGTTTAGTCTTTCACACTTTCCATGGCTTGTTAAAGGATGCATCAAGGATGATTGAGTTCTTCCATCTTCATGAAGAACAAAATTGATATTAAAGACTTTACAATCTCTTTTATCTGAAGTTAATTAGCCACTGAAAAAAAATTACATACCAGCAGAGTCTAAGGCAATCTGACTTTAAAAAACGCTTTCCTATCTGTTATTAAACATCCTCTCATTTGGCTGTGGCAATTCACTACTTTGCTGTTTCTCCAATCACTGTAAAATTTTGCAGGCCTGGTAGGACTTCAATTTCAAAAGTGAAAAACAAGAAAGAGGGACACCATGACAGTGAACCATCTGTTTTCTGAACACCTTTCCAAGCATCCTCCAGAGATTCTTTCCTTCACAGGTGACCTTCACCCAGGTATATTTGTCTAAAAGTTGAACAATAGTCCTGTATTTCAAGTGGAGTTTTTGAGCCTTTGTTGATATCAAGCACCTCAGCAGACAGGTCTCCCATCCATACCATTCCCATCCAAGAATGGTGAGGTCCTAGAAGAGGCAGGAAACAGACAACAAGGGTTTACATTCATGGTGCTTGAGTATATGTAATGGAATTAAGAGTGATAATAGACCTGAGAAATTCTCATTTCCTTGACAATGATAAGGATCTTAGGTAAAGACAGCAACTGTATCTAAAACAAGTTATATAAGCCTGCAAAACAAGGTTATTTTTAAATGCAGGATGCCTGCTTGTAAACTATTTCTCCATAAATTCCTCATAGAAGCAGAGGACATAATACTAGCATTATAACCACTAAACTTAATAAACCTCTGGTTTAACAGTTTTTAACTTTAGACAAAGCCTGAGACAGATATTTTAAAAGTAGCTTAATTTTTTAAAATCTTGCTGGATGAAGGAGGTACCTCTAAACTGGGAGGGAGGCATGTCTTGAGTCAACTGAAGAAAATACTTGCTTTTAGCAAAGTCTGCTTTACTGTCCTTGCAGTATAGCAACAACATCCAACATCTGCAGTACCACAATATCCTTGCAACAATAATATTGTACCATATAATTCCACGAAAAAGAACAAAAGTTACATTGGCCTTCACAGGCTTTGGGCTAAAATGAAAGACAGGTTTGCTCCTGCCTTTAAGGTGGAACAGTTCATGTATATGCTTCTTGTCCTTCTATGCACTGATGAAAGAATATGATCTTTTCAAAATTCAGTGAAGATCATAATTAAAATTAGATTCTCTTTCTTATCTACAAAGCCTTGAAGCTGTCATAATTTGAGCGCTATTCTTCTTGATCTACTTAGCCCTGACAGGTTAAGTCAATGTTGAATTAAACTTGTGCCAAACCATCCCCTTTATCAGTATCTTTTTCTCTGATAGGAATCCCTAGGCACAACTGAAATGGGAGAACCTTTAAAGTAGACTGACTAAATATTCCCCCCAAATTACCACAGATTTCTTTCCCTCATGCTCAGTGAGGATGCTGGCAGTTAAAAATCCTTTCTGCAAGAGGACTTTCACTGTCATAAATGAGAACTGCTCCTTTGATTTTAATGGAATTACACTAAACTACTGCAGGTAAGGCTCTGATCCTCTACACTTTTGGATTTCACCCCGGAAGACATTACAGCAGGATAGGTGGTGTCCCAGCTTAAAAATTTTTAAAAATGCATACAAAGCAGACAGAAGCATGCAAGGGATGACTTGATTATATACACTACATCTTCCCTGTGTTTCAAAAGGCACATGCAGCTGGATTAAACACCTTTCAGTGGGAAAGCAGAGCATGGACATAACTTATGATTAGCTTCCTAGAAAGAAAAATATCTTTCCTCTTCAGCCCTTGATGAGGGCTGGGCCCAGACGAGCCAAGGATCAGCTTGAAGAGCCAAGTTGTGGGGTAGCAATATGGCACAGGGAGATCAACTCAGCAGCCACCACAGAGGCTGGAACCTTTTCTCCCCCACCCCACTCAGTGGGAAACAGCCTTGCAGCAGGAGCAGCGCCAGCAGTGGGATGCCTTCCACCAACCCAGGTCTCAGTAGCTTCAGGTGGCCAGGGAGAAACAGTCTGGCCAGCCCAGGTGGGACTGGGGAACTGACCATCCGAAGCATAAATACACTAATACCTCTCTCTCCTAGCTCAGCTTTGCCCCCAGACAGCCTTTCTGGAGGAGAGAGCAGGATCAATGGTGTTACAGAAGGTGGAAAACAAGTCATGGTGTCAGCAAGGGTTGGGGCAACTGAACAGGGGAATTCCCTCCGCATCTCCATCTCCCTCCCCAGGACCTGCCTGAATGAATGCATTTCTCCATGCAGAGCATCCTCTCCAGGTGTCTTACCTCAGCTTCTCCCTCGCCTTCCTCCTCTCTCTGCAGAGAGTTCAGGGCTTCTCCCATATACAGATTGCCAGATTTCTGGGGTTTATCGGGTTTTCCAGGCACTCCTGTAACCCCTTGCCTCAAATCAGGTCCTCCCTCATCCACCTCAGCCACTCTTTTCTTTCTGGGAGCACAACTCACAGATTCTCATCACCCTTCACCCTTCTCCTCTGAATGACATCTTTTCTCCAACAAGAAATTAAGTTTACATGTGGAAAATCACCATATTTGAGAGACAAGTGGATAGTTTGCCTCTGACAGACACAGAGAACCCCCCAGGTACAGCTGCCAGGTGAACAATGTGTGTTTTGCTCAGTCGTGTGCCCTGTAGTCAGGCAGGGATGCACCAAGAACTTGTCTGACTCCTTCCCTCGGGAGTCTCCCAGAGAAAATCAACATGACAGGCTCTGATGTGACATGTAACACACAGTAATTAAGTGCTTCTTCATTATGGCAGAAACATTATGGAATTACTGATAAGTAATGATTTAATTACTCTTTCATTTTTACAGAAAAGGTTCCAGTATTAGACCAGTAAGAAAAGAGAAAACAAAATAAACACGAACCACTTATATGAATACTGCAATAGCATATGATCATGGCAAGCACCCCCTGACCCTCTCCCACCCACTCTCCAACAAGTGTGCAGATAGTTTCCCTGGGATATTGTTGCCACCCAAGCTCATCATCTGTATACACAGTAATCCGCAACGTCCAGCACAGAAATTCCTGCTCTCCCACCAGCAAGACCCAGATGAGTCAAATGTTGCTGCACCCACGCAAGTGCACACACACATGTATGGGAACAGGCAGCTGGAACAGCTGAGGTCCGTGTGTCATGAACCACTGTGGTTTTCCACAAGGGATGAGAACTGGTGTTTCAAACCAAGTTCATCAGCAACAGCATCATCAGGCCTGCAGTGAGGGGTGCCATCTGCTCACTCTCCCTGAATTCAGGCGGCCCACGCAGCGCAGGCATCTTCTCAGTTTGTGTGGAAAAGCTGGTCCTCCGTTGAGCTCAATCCAGCACCTGCAGCAGAAGGAGCACACTCGTCAGACACCCAACACTGTGCTCACGTAACGTGAGCAGTCGTCACCCATACGCCTCTACCAGCTAAAACTGACTGCCGTACCTAGAGTCATCACCACACTGTGTCAAAACAAATCTACTGGCAGCACAAGGAAAAGCATTTCAAGACTGATTAAAGACTTGCCTGCAAGATTTTCCAAATGTAAATCCTATTTAATCATTGCATTTCTGTGTGCTTTCAGGAAAAGCAACTCAGCTTTGAATGACTCACCCTTCTCAGCCCAAACCATTTGTTCTCTGTGCTAAGTATGGCATCTATTTACTCAGGCAGTCAGGGGCCAGGCGTGAAATGTGTGTCAGGTCTCCTCAGGTCCACAATTGCATACTGTCATATTTTCAATTGAGGTAGTTTCCGTGAAAGACCCTTTTTCCACACCCTCAGGACAGCTTGGAAATTCAGAGCTCCTTCCTCTCAAAACAATCACCTCCACAGTGGTGTTCACAGAGAACACGATGCTGCAGAAACAAAAATAATTGTGGAAAAATACTGGAACACAAGCATTTAAACAATAGTAGTGGGTATTTTCCAGAAGCCTGCTGACTCCAGTGATTTTGCTATAAAGTAACTTTGTGGGTGATGCTGCCTGAACTGTGACCCAGTACTGGAAGCTAATAGCACGCAGTCAACCCTCTTAAATACTATTCTTTCTTCACTGAAAAAGCCTGTCCTCATACACACGTACTTAGATTCCAGAGGTCTGTGTACAGCCAAGTACAAAAAGACACTACATGTCTTTTGTCATATAAACAATAAAAAATCAAGGCAACTGTCATGGCTATCTGCCACCAGGATAAGGAAAGGATAGTTCCTCATAGCTAGAAGTCTGAGGGTGCACCACTGCAGAGCCGTGTGATGTCAGTACTTAAATGTTAAACTCAAATTAACCCTTTCAAAAGTGTAAAAGCAATTGCCAGTATGGTCGCTCAGTTCACCCTGAATCAATAGCACACTTACTGCAGAAATGCTGATCCCACTGAAGGCAGTATCAAAACTTCTGTTTCACATTCCTGGACTTGGGAAGAAAGTTTGCTAACAAAGAAAGCACAATTCCAAGTTCAGCCAGGAATTTTGGTACATTACAATGTGAGAACCCAAAAGAGAGATTGATTTTATTCAATTATCTAAAAATAAATTATTTTCAGCATTGTGATTTGCATCTACTATGCTGCAACTATAGTTTTAGGGTTGCCACAGCTTTTGAAAATAAGTAGATGTTTCCATGTACTTCAGAGCTTGTCGTTTGAAGGAATACCTTTATACCTTACCCAGCTCTCCTAAAAATATAGTCTTTTTCTACTTCAGAACTTCAGAATAAAATCAGTAAATTTCACTTTGTTCATTTATTGATTAGCCCTTTTTAAAAAATACCTTGTGCATACATATCATATCTAATTTACTTTTGTAAATATCCCTAATATATTAATCAGTTCATGAATCTTGAAAAGAACATGAGAGAAGACCAAATCTCTGCTGATCTGTGCACACATTTCCCAGTGAGATCTACCATTAATAGCAATAGGAAATAATTTTTCGTAAGTGAAAACAAGCTTTCTTAAAGATTCAATCTGAAGAGCCATGAAGTTTATTTGACCACAAATACAATACTAAACAACAGAAGACTAAAGACAGGGCAAAATATTCTAGTTTGAGTACAGCTGCAACGTAGTTAGACACCCTCGTCTTGAAAATCAAATGGCCTGTGCTGGTGGTTTCCACTTTACAGTACTGGCGAGTTTGATGTACCAAAATGAACTTGTATCATTCTGAAGGAAAGCAAGCTCCCTGTGGCTTTAAAGGATGCTGTCTGGGATCCTGACCTGTGGTGTATCTGCTACTAGTGGTAAGCAAGTCACTTCAGGAGGGAGAGGGTTCACAGATGTCATCCAAACAGCAGTTTCCCTCCTTTTACAGGTGGCCTAAACCAACACAGCTGAGGTGAGACTCTGAACAAACCGCTCTCAGGGTGGCATTTCCCAGATACGGCGTTCCCCAAAGCTCTTGTCCTTAGGGGCTACGCGAAGAAAGGGACAATGGGTTTTGTGTTCTGTAACAGCAACCAGACTCGTAGTGATGCCATGATGATTTTTTGCTTTTTCATATACCCCTCTCATACACCCTTCCACATACGCTTTTACACAGCTTTGCATGTATCCTTAGTGCTTTTAGCCCACATACTTGCAATTCCCCAAGTCTGATAACTAGCTTAGACCCAAAGTTCTGTTAAGGCAGGAGACTAAACATCTTGAAAACCTAGAAGTTGGGTCAGTAAGCCCCAGACACCAAGGTCCTCTCCAGAACACATTCTGTAAACCAAGAGAGGCCCATTCAGGGGTAACATTCCTCAGGACGGGGGCTTCTCTTGAGCCTCTCATTGGGGAATCTTTGATAGATATGCTAATGCGCAAGGTCTATAACTGTATACCTGAATTATCGTGGGTGTGCATCTTGGGGTGTGTACCTTGGGGGAGGGTGCATCTTTCGGGTGCGCACTTTCGGTGTGCATTCGGGGGTGCTTTCTACCTGGATGTGGTGCCCCAGAGGAGCCTTAAATAAATACCGAGGGAAAACCCTTTTTCCCTCTAACTGTGTTTGGCTTTTAATTCTAAGCCTAGGAAAGGCATCAGTAGCTTCTGAAATAGAATAGCGAAAAGGTGTGTCGGTTGCCCCATATACAGTCATATAAAGAACATAAAAGCCAGCATCTACTTGAGAACCTGAAATCTCTCTGGTATTACCTTAATTCAACAATTCTTTGCCACTAAATTTAATGAACAGGGTATAGAGATATTGTCTAGAGGTCTTATTTGTTGCCATCACAAGTTTTTTTCAGACAACGTGACATGTCTCAGTATTCTCTGTGGCTAAGAACTCCATTTATAAGAGACTTTGCTGAAAGTGAATGTTAATCTGTCTTAGGTACAGAAATAAAAAATTGGTAAACCATGAAATGCAGCATTGAGCACAAAGCTAATCCTCAAAGGAAGAAAAAAAGAATAGGCTTTGATAGGGCTTTTTTTTTCTCTCCTTTTTGTCCAGCTTTGATGTCTGAAGATAACCTGAAAGTTCTGGAGTTTGTTTTTCCTTCCTAATTTTTTCCTTGCTTTTATATATTAAAAGCTTCCAAAGCACACCTGAAAGAGCATAATTTTATAAACACATCTACGTAAAGAAAATGTATATTTTTCTGATATATACCTAAAGGCTTTTTTTACAGACGTGCAGACAGGCATACAAACAGACCTCAGTGCAGAAATTGTTTAGCTAATACGTTCAACTTCAATCTCCATTTAAATACGAGTAGTGTCAGGTCATACACTACCAGCATTAGGGCAGATGTATTTAAACAGACCTGTTTTTCCAAATTAAGATGGAACTATGAAGAATTCAAGAGATCACAAACTCTTTCATTATGAGGCAGGGACTACTAATTGTGAAGGACAAAGATACCTAAACAGACGGCTCAACATATGGACTTCCTGTTTGGTTAGTTTTTTTGCTTATTTGGGTTTTGTTGTTGTTGTTAGTGTTGTTGTTGTGTTGTTTTGGTTTTGGGGTTTTTTCGTCAATGTCCAGTTTAATCTTCCACTAACAGCCTATGGAGATTGCTGCTTTGTTATGAAATCTGCTTGCAGACTGCCCCACCAAAGCAGCAGGATGCTCAGGATGTGCTTTTAAAACCTCACAACAGCATTAAGAATAATACAGATGTTTGATTTCCCAAATACTTAACTGCTTCTCAAGTTTCCTTGCAGTAGGGAAAGCTTAAAACCATCTCATTATTCATTCTGGAGTTTCTTTTGGAATTAGCAGCTGTATTCAGACTCACAGCCATCTCAAGGAATCTCCTCCAAGGGCCATAACTATCTCCTAGGAGAAAAACACAGCCAAACACACTTGTAATGCCAAGAACCTACTCATTTACAAGTGCAGAAGAGGAGAACTGATCCAGGAACATGAGCTGCACTTGCACTCTCCGGTTTTCACAAATGGGGCTGTTCCTTATGAGCTAGAAGGCATTACATCATCCACCTAAATATCTTGCTTTCTAAGAAGTTGTATTGCTTTCTGAGCCAGCAGGAAAACAAAGGGTTGTTCACAAAGCTCTGTAATAGCTTTATATGGCAGCCAATGGATGTGACTCAGGATCTCAGAAAGAGGATGAGCTATGCCAGTGTCACCTCATTTTCTTCCACATTCTGTGTAGCAGGTACTGGGATCAGGGAGCATTGTGAAAGGCTGAGGATGGAGGTGTACTTGGCTTAAATGCAGCATGAATCATGGCTTTGAAGCAACAAAGCAACCATTTTTATTATTAAATAGGGCAAATGAAAGCATCCAAGGGAGATCCTGTTTTATCTGCATGCATGTGTGTGTACAGCTATCTGACACAGTCATGCACACGACTAACCACAGGGAAATACGAGTGAACTTGAGAGATGTATGGATGCCCTGCACTTGTACACACTCATGGATGTACTGGCATGCCAAAAACACCTCCTTCACATATTGCTGTGGTTCAGCATGGATACACTGTGTCTGATGCTTGCAGGTGGGTTTCACTCCTCAGACTGACTTGGGCAAAACAAAACCAAAGCTTCCAGGGGATTTCCCTATCATAAGTGGCACTGTTGAAGTACTTATGCTTTCAAGAAGTCATGACACCAGTTTTCACTTGAAGAAACAACGATGAAGGGATATCTTCATGAAAAACAAGTCCTTAGCCTTGTTTTAATGAAGAACCTGCAGACAAATTCCCATCCTTTCTAGATGGACCACCAGGTGAGCTGTAAGAGTAATATCAATTTGCCTTGATATGTCAGGCAAGGCCTTTGAATTAATTTTTTCACAGATCCCCAGTGGAAAGCTGTCACTCCTTTAGTTAACATAGTCTTGGCACAACTCAGCACAGAGTGCTCGAACCTTGTCAGTGCTGCAATTCACAGTGAGAAGACACCAACATTTAAATGGGATTTTGCTTTTCCTGGACTTCATTCCCGCTCCATGCATGGGAAATCTCCTCGTCTTCACTACAAATGCCCTCTCCTGCCTCTCAGGGAGGCAGCTTGATTTGCATCCTGCTGGACATATGAGAGCATTGGTGCCATACAACTCAAGCCCACCTTCCCTTCCTCAACAAACACCCACAGCAGCACCTCAGAGAGTAAGAGGAGCACTGTGAGCCTTTCCTAAGGAAACTGCCCCTGCTCTTGGGATGAGCAGGGACTTTCCTTGTTGAGATTTGTATCTATATAACGTTAACATTCTTAACTGCTAACAACCTTGACTTCTAAGAATTTGTGGAGTCTGACCCTTCAATATGTGTTTTCTTCTCTACAGTAACCTGTACTTTATCATTTAAATGCATGCTCTCTACAAAAATGTTTAAAAAAACCCCAGCATCTATTGCCTGATACTGTCTAACCAGACTGCTGTTGTCTGTTGCAAGAAACAGATCAGATCTTCTGAATTTCCCTTTTGTTTACTACTCCAGTTATTATAATGAGTTCTAATGGCATCTCACCTCCGTGACTGGAGGTGTTAGATGTCTTCTCCTATGGAAACAATTTCATATCCTCGATTATCTTATTATCTTTCTCTACATGTTCAGTACTTCAGAGTACTGAGTAAGTTCATTTTTCTCGAAGACAAGGAGAACCTGAACTGAAATGCAATGCTCCAGATGTGCATTCATCACAGATTTTATTCAGTGGTTTATCATGCCATTCCCCCACACTGTTCCATTATTTCCCCCCTAATAATATCTGATGTTTGTCACTGAAGAGCTTCCCACTGTGCCACCAAGATGCTTTTTCCATTTGATTACAGCCAATTTAGAGAATATCCTCATGTTCAGACATGCCATCTGCAGTCCTTTGTAATTATTCACACCAAATCCAACCTTCTTTATATCATCATCTGCCAAATTAGAAATGTGAGAACCTTATGTATTTCTTCACAGTTAGCTGTAGGCTGGACTGCCCTCCATAACTTTATAACCCACAAATGTTACCAGCTCATTATCAACTCCCTTCTCCACATCACCCAGGAATACACTGTACAGCATTGCTCCCATTCTGATTTCTGTGGGACACCTCAGAAATTTCAGTAACCACTCTCCTTCAAGAAAACAGACAATTTTTTCTTACTTTTGTTTCTTATCTTTTAACCAGTAACTAATGAGGACTTTTTCCCCTTCTCAAATGCTAGCGTAGTTTCTTTCAAAACATTTGGCCTATCTATCCACAGTGTTCCCTTAATACCCGATTAACTCTAGGCTCTTGTTAAAGTGAATAGTTTCTCACTCCTGTTTCTCACTTGCTTAGGAAATAAATGTTCCCATTTTTTTGCCCATAATATGGCTTTACATGCAACCTCACCAGAATTTATATCCTCCTGTATTTTCCTTCTTTAGATTTCCCTCCTAAAGTTTAAAGATAATTTTTAAAACAAATCTCATTTACTCTTCTTTAGCTTGTTTAACTTTTTCCAGGTATGGAAGTAGAGGAATACCCTTTTTAAAACTGATTTAGATTCACTGCAAGACCCCACCGCACATCTAAACATGCTGCAAGACTCCATGACACCTTCAAGTGCTTAGGCCTCCAGCTGCTCCTCTTACTTTCCTTTTTTTGCTTTCTAATGCTTACAATTTGCCCCTTTTAAGCTGAAAAACAAATGTGGTAGATTTTCTGCACGGCATCTATTTGGTAAACAAAAATTCTGTTCTCCTTTTTTCTCCCTGGGAAGACCAGAACATGGATCACCATATTTTCATGTTCATACGCAACCCCTGAAATATATAGCAATTGCAGTGCAAAATCTTGCTACCAAAGACTTAAGAATATAATGTACATTAACAATGAAGATATCTGTATCTAATAGTGTAACAAACTGAGAATAAAATAAAAACATAAAGCCTGAGCCTTAATACACACAGACCAAATGCACTACTACAGATCTTTCCCACAGAGCATAATAACACTAGAAAATTAGCAGAGAAAAATCACCATTAGTTTTAAGAAAAAACTTTAGTTGAGAGAGTTATCCTTTACCATTTAGAAACAAAAATAGGGATGTTTTCTGTAAGAAAATCAGGGTAGAGAAATTAATCCCATTTAAGCTATTAAGCCCCAGCTCTACTTTTCCTGAACCATCTTAATTGAAAAAAAAAAAAAATCACGGTGTTATGTATGTCCCTTCTTATTTTCTATCATATGCTATCTCCTGGGAGTAAGGAAACACCCATTTCATCTCATCTGTATTTACATGCTAAGGTACCACAGATGAAAATATACCAATTTACTAATTTCTCAGCAAAATTGGTTTTTTAAATGAAGTAAGTCCTTGAAGAGTTTAACTTTGCCAAGTTTAAAAGTTTATGCCATTGACTTCAAAGGGCAGCATGTAGGCTTTTCTAGAGACAGTAGTTTTGGAAAGAAAGGTGTGAAGTGCATACAATAAAAACAAGCATCTTCTTTTTGGAACCATCCCTCCAATGCATTTCTACAGAGTAATGCTTAACTTGGCTTAAATTCGTTTGGGTCAAAATTTAAAGATGTAGAGCCAGAAGGTCAGCTGGGGTAAAACTATACCAGCTCATGGTATACTCTGTCTCATGGATTAAGTAATAAAGTGGAAAACCAGAAAATCTAAAGATAACTTATTTATATTTTTGTTAGTCAGTTTTGGGAAAAGGAGTTCTTCTTGAAAATGTTGCTTGAAATCGAATTTTGAAAATCTGCCAAGTGTTTTTAAAGTGTTTTAAGACTGACTAGAATTTCTTAAATGTTGTTTAAATAATTTTGTCCAAATTTCGTCAAGAAATTCCTGCATTCAGCTGTGAATAAAAACCACCAAATTCTTGATTGTTAGTACCTCTAGCTTAGAGCCTTAGCTAGTCCTCCCTGCTTTTTCCAAAAGCAGCATATTAGCTGGGATCCTAAGTATTGCTTGGGGAACACAGTGATAGAAACGAGACCAATTTAATCTGAAGGAAACTTTAGAGAAATTAGGGGAATTACATCAGGAAGTAATTTTGCTCAGCCTACACAGAGACACTACGTGTCTTGTTAAGTAGAGTTTGTTATATTGCCAGTACAGTGTAACATTTTATCTGCTCTCTTCAGATTCAGATGTATATTTAACTCTACTGTCTTTGGGTCCTGCAGGAGGCCACACAGAGCTTGGAAGGCTGGGGCAGATATTCAGATAGAGCTTGGAAACAGGAAAGTACAAAGCACTAACTAAGGAGGATGTGTAATCAACAACTGCCTCTCCTTAGAAAATAAAATTTTTACTTAAAGGAGTTGGTGGCAGGGACAGAAATATCAGACAGTGGATATTTTATGAACAGACTGTGCCCTTTACAAACATTAACCTTCTCTTAATTTGCCAAAAACTGCTCATGGAGATATGCAAACAGCTAAGTTGGTCACAAGGACTTACCCCACAAAGATGACATAAAAGTGCAAAGATGACATAAAAAGTTGACTCTATGTCCATTTAAAAAAAATTGTCTTTTTTTTTTCTGTTCTCTCACTTGCTTTGAAACAAATTTTAGCTATTTTTTTAACAGTGTTCTGAAAAAAGCAAGATAAACAAGCTTCTGCCCTTGTAACAGAACTGTAACAGAAATAATGGATAAACTAATGGTAGAGATTACTCTGGAGGGTTTTTAAAATTTTTTAAGGCTGACCTTTAACACTTTTTCTTGCAAAGCAGCATTTTATTCATTTTTTAATCCACCTTTCTGTAATACATATTCCAGTGTCAGTTGGACTGGATCCATAGGGACCCAGAGACAAGCATCATTTTATTATGGTAATAAAGGACAAGAGGAATACATTCTCGTGGATTTGTTCCCTTTGAAAACTTTATCTATGAAAAGAAAAAAACACTGTGTTTTTAAAGACAGCGGAGACTTTAAATATCCATTTCATATGCAAGGCTGAGTTTAACCGCACGTGGACTTTCTATTTCCCCAAACATTTAGCCACAAAATCATACAAAACCACATATATCCTAACACGCAGCAGATTATGCCTAGCCTATATATTCATTTATTTCCTTCAATTTTTTTTAAAAGGCTGCTTCCTAAAAAACAGAAGCTACATTTAGTTATGAACTAATATACAGCTTAAACCCACCAGATTTTTTTTTTAAATTATCATTAGTGGTACTCTAGTTTGAACAGCATACTAAGTTTGCTGTTGCCTTCTTGCTGTACTCCCCAGTGCTGAGGCCACCCGCCTGAAGCTCATGCAAGGCAGTAAGTGGTGTAAGATGAAAACCCACCACATGCCCCCAGCTTACCTCTCTTCCATGTCCTGAGGTGCCGCTTCTCCAGGTTGCCTCCTCCCCAGTACTGCCGAAATGCCCTCCGGGAGGTTAACCAAGCATCAGTCCCTTACACTCGGAGCCAGGGCACTCTGCTCTGCCCACACTGTGCCCCTTTCCCATCATGGCAGGTAGCCCACAAAACAGGCTACCATTCACCAGCTGCTCACCTTGCACCCATGGGTGAGATGTGCCCTTTGGGGATCCTCCACTCCTGGACCTCTCACAGCCCACTTCATCATTGCTCCTCTCTTCTACCTCACAAGCACTGAGCAAACCAAGAGTGCTCTGGCACTGGACAGGTTTCTGATCAATAAATTACTCTGCTTTACATGGTTCAAATTTAAGCTTTTATTTGGTTTTTAAATTAAAAAAATAAATTTCGTTATTAAATAGTGGAATGGGTCTAAACTAATGTTTACATATTAATTCACTTGCTTTAGGATACCACCAGAGAAATAATTGAAGTATACCACCCAGACAAAACTTTCTGTTAGAAAGCTCAACAGTGGCGTAATTCAGCTAAACAGGAAAAAAAAAAGCCCCAAAAGTCTTAATGTTTACAATGAACGTTAGAAGTAAACCTCTGGTTTTAGCGTCATCCAACTCTAGTTTCCATCACAAAGGCAGTCATTGTATTCAGAATACTATACCACAGTGCTAATGTCATCGGCTTCGTCTGGTTTCTTTTGCCTGCTTGGCAGGGATTTCAAGTACTCAAGGTGCCTCCTCGCATCCTCCTGGTTCTGTCGGACATAATAAACCACATACGAGATCACCATGGTGAACCAGCCAAACATGGTGACCAGCATGGCATAGTCAGTAGTCTTTTTAGGGAGGTTGCAGAGGTCGGCGTCGTTGGCAGCGTTGAGGAAGGGTCTCCCTGCGTGCTCGTCCAGCACAGAGGTCTTGCAGATGACGTTGTTGGCCGTCTCGTGGTTGGAGGCCATGCTCCGCAGCACCTGCTGTAGCGTGCAGTCACAGTGCCAGGGGTTGTTGGCGATTCTGGCCCTGGCCTTTAGGTTGTTGAAAGCGTTTTTGTGCACGCTTTTAATCCGGTTGTCGGACAAATCCAGAGTCTGCAAGGTTTCTGCCACCCCTTTAAAGGCATGTTCATCTATAAATTCAATCCC
Source organism: Rhagologus leucostigma (assembly GCA_013397725.1). Classification (NCBI taxonomy): domain Eukaryota; kingdom Metazoa; phylum Chordata; class Aves; order Passeriformes; genus Rhagologus; species Rhagologus leucostigma. Next base: position 319,732 of record VZTD01005399.1, on the reverse strand, counting down.
ATTTTTTGATAAATTGAGGACTCTCAGTTGGTGCAAGTCCTTAAAAATTTCGTTGGGGATAGATGTTATCTGATTGGAGTCCAAATAAAGTAAGACTGTTTCTGGAGGAAGATCTCTGGGTATTTCCTTGAGATTTGCATTGCTACAGCTGACGTTCAGACCTCCGGAGTGGGAACAGAGGCAGCCTTTTGGGCACATACTGGCAGAATGAAAGCACAGTATCATGAGGACAAAACTTTGTAAGAGCAGACACATGGAGAGGGAACGAGTTAACCACAGGTCTACCAAATGCATGCTGGGCTGTCAGCATAATCACATGACCATTTCTCATTCAGCCAACAGGGTGGGAAAAGGCTCGGCAAAGCTGAAACGTGGCTTCATTTTCTTCAGCGGGATTTGTAAAAACTGGTTACTAACATGTGGGCTTCCTCATGGTCAATACGCTTCTTAGTAGCACGCCTACAGAGAAGAAGGAAAAAAGTTGTTTATACCATAAACTCCAATCTTGACTTTGTTTTCATTAAAAAAATAAAAATAAAAAGATGTTAAAGGGAAATCCCACACTAAATAAATGATCTATTATTTTAAGTAACTCCTATTAGCATTAATCTGAGTTTAGTGCATAAATCTCCAGGACATTTTTAAGAGGATGGACTACACTTACGACAAATTGCACAGGTTTGGTCTTTAATATTTACTAGAGAAGGCACTGGTTTGCTTTTATCATAGACTCTTCTAAAACAGCTATAAAACTAAATTGCATTTTCCCTTGCTGAAGTAGGAGATGCATTGATAGGAGCTAAGACTTGTATCTCCAGCAACAGTGACAGGTCAAGTGAGGAATTTGTGGTGGTTAATGTGAACTTATCTCAAAATAATTTATGCTATTTTAAGTCCAAATCAAAGTACTTCAGCAAGGAAATATTTTTACTCTATCAAGGAACAAAAATCAGGTAAACCAAATGCTGCTGCAAGACACCAAAATCATCCACCATCTCCTTGTTTGTCTCTTCTTTTGCTTTAGGATGCTGGATTTCTTGTACCTCTCAGCATTTTGTGAGACCAACAGACATAATTTGTACTTCCAGCTTTTTTTGAAAATTTTCTTTTCATGTAACTAAGAGAAAAAGAAATGGAAGAATTGCCAAAACCTCACATACCCCACCCTCCCAAACAAATAAAACTCAGGAAACCTATATACAAGCCAAACATTAAAATATCTTATCCACGGCATGTAATTTGCTAATAGGACCTATGAAAAATACTGTTTCTGCTTCTCCCCCCTCAAGCTGGCTTTAAAATAGCAAACATCCAGAAGCTTTTCCATTTTCTCCTTTAATTGGAACACAAATACAGAAGTCTGAAATGCTGACCTATACGGTTTCAAAGACAACCCTTTCCCCCCCCACCACCCCTATTATGGTAAACTATGAATTTCTAACAACAACAGGTCCATTTGTTTTCACATACATGCTCTCTGTCTTTGTAGAAGCTCAGATAGGTGTAGCCTTCAGGTTGTATTTACATATAAATGAATTATGGTTTTTTCTAAATCCACACTGTAGCCCACTGAACAAGAAAATCCCTGCACGGAGGATATGTGTGATCTTACACGAAAAAGAAGAAATTGCATTGCAATCACTTTTTTGCTTGCAGAACTGACATACCAACTGCAGTTGCTGACACATTGCAGTAATATGGATCAGATGTGTCAAGCATAATTTCAAACTCATACTCAAGTTCTATTTAACCCTTTTTGCTGAGGCTCAGTATGTCAGTAACCCCACAGGAAAAGAAAAATAAAACAACCCAAACTAGACTTAACAGCATGTACATTACTTGTGATTACTCCATGCCTTGGGAATGGCAAAAGCGCAGCATACTCTCACTGCAACTACTGCAGTGAGTAGTGTATCACCACTGATCTTCGACTTACCTATTGTTCAAATCAGTGACTGCCCAAGAACCTAAACAGAAAGCTTACATTCCATAAAACTTCTACTCTAAAATTAAAAAGAAATGAAATTGTTAGCAATGAGAAATTGTGAAGTTAACCCCGAAAATGCGAAACTATTTAGAAGGGAACTAAGCAGGGCACGAAAAGCTCCCTTTGAGAGGTGAGGTGCCACCTCCTGAGTCAATGCAATCTTTCACGACCTCTGTGGAAGAAATTGGGTTTACAAGAAAAAACCCTGTTGCAGTGGGTGCATCCTTTCCATTTCTCTCTTTGGCCACTGCAGTGCCTGCTCTTCAGACCAGACAGAAATCTGCTACCGAAGGAGATAAGCTCCAGAAGTTGTTTTTTCCCCAGCCTGCTCGAAAGCGCTAAGTACTTGCTAAAATGTGCAGCCCATTCAGAGGCCAAGCTGGAGCTGGCAGTTGCTCCCCCTGGCACTCGGAGCTGGCAATCTGCTGCTCCCTCCAGCAGCCCTGGGTGCTGTGGCAGGACAGCCTGTCTCCTGGAAAAACAGCCACCTATTTTCTTTTCCCTTCATGTTCACGTGTCTCGCTACTGTGCTGCAGCACCAAAAGAGTAGATGAGGGGTCCAGCTTATCACTACAGAACGAGCATCGTCTTATCACCTACTACTTGAATGCAGTGGCTTCCCACCACCGACGCTGCAGTCGTACTGCAGGAAGAGACTGAGGGGAAAGAGCAAAGACCTGAAGTAGTCTCGGGTGCCTAATTTTATAGAAGCATAAAAATCATACTGTTCTCATCACGGTGTGACAAATAAATATCAAATTCGCTTCATTACAGGCTAAAAAAACCCTGTCAACACGGAATTACAGCATGGACTCTGCTGAGCCCTCCACAACACTGTTACAGCATCAAAGATCATGAATCAAAGAGGCCCCAAGCACCAAAGACAGTGTGGCACATCCTCATCTCACTGAAGACAAATGAAACTATTTAATGTATTAATGTGTTTAGAGTGGAAGAAGTAGAGTCATTAGAGACTAAGCAGGATAGTGTTCAATGAAGCAATGCCTCTTCTAAAGGCCTAACTAAGTAAATGAATATAGAGAGGAGAAAAACTCACAATGTTTTAAGTTGTTATATAGAGCAAATACAAGCTTAAACCTGTAATTAACAACCCAATCAACAAAACTTGTCTGAATAAGAACAAAGCTCAGCAAATTCACAGTAAATTAACCAGAAGAAAACCAATGGAACTGAGCACCAGTCAGGGTGAACAGAGCTTTCTTTGCTTCAGAATATCCCATCCAAGGGATATATGAGGTTCAGCTCTCAACAATAAACTTAGAGCAAGAACTTTCTTTACTTCTAGTGACTGCAAGAAAAAAAAAAAGAAAACTAGGATTCACACATTTCTAATGCCAATAGGAAGATCTGTGGCTTCTTGAGCTATATCTAATTTCCTCTGCTTGGAACACAATAAAGAAGGTGTCAAAGTTGGAACAAACACAAAAGAGATATACCAGACAGTAACACTAATGACTACAGACAAAGGGATGAAAGACACAGAATTAAAATAAATATATGAATTAATTATAAATCTGCAAATAAAGAAAAAAAATAAAAACAAATAAAAAAGTGAATGAAGGAACAGGAAATGACAGCAATACCAGAAGCACTGGTAGCAACTGAGGTATAAAAAGGCTTTTTGTGTACATCTCTAAAACACAAGTACAAATATAGAATATCTAACGCCAAGTCGAATATCGCAGGAATAATACTACAGACAGAATAGTACAGAGGAATACTACAGAGGAATAATACTACAGACAGAAGATTGCACAGAAGAGTTCTTTACAGTCTTGAAATTTGAACAGGTTTCCAAGGCTTCCTCTTCTCAAGCTCCCCCAAGACTATTCACTCAGTGCTAACATCCAGCGACAGGAAAATGTACAAATCCTGAAATCCTCAGGGAAAGCACATTGCTTTTAATACATAGTGAGATTTCTACTGAGCTTCAGGTGTCAGATACTTGCAAATGTTTGTCTTTACTGCAAACAAGGTGCAGAGACCGTATCTTAGCTCCTGAATGCAACACTATTAATTATCTATTTGATTAATAACTTCTCCCCACAAGAAACTAGTGATGTAAGGAAGCATTAGTGCCTCCAACTACCGACATGGAAAGAGGGCCCACAGACCCAGCCAAGTCACATAGAAAGTCCAGGACAAGACTGCCTGCAATATTAATTTATGCTGTTTTTTCTTCAGAGAGAGATACAGGAGGATAGGAAATCCTATAACCATCACACAGAATAGCCGAAAAAATGACACAGACTGAGACGTTTTGTTGTTTAGGACAACACTAAGACAAGGAAAGATGCATAAAAAGAGAATCAATCATATATGTATAGTTAAAGATGTCTGACTAGGGGAAGGGGTTGCTCCTGTGGTGTAGAAACTTTCAGAGTCCACATGGCAGCTTTGGGCATTACCCAAGTATTCATACCACCCCTCTCTCCATAAAATGTAAGTAAGAATGGAACAGCTACCAAATCCTTGCATTTGAGGGCCAGCCACTGCTCTCAGGTGACTCAAAAGCAGAGACTACAACCAACCTTGAGCGGTATTCTGCCTACAGTATTTTGAACACACCCACACACGCAGGTGACATCAGTAGAGCCACTTGTCGATGACACACTTCCTGCAAACTTGTATCTTTCAGATGTGAGAAAGGGATTTACTCCCTGTTTGTTCATCAGATGCCCTCTCCACATATTGTATATCTACATTTTAGTAAGGTCTTTCAAAGATTACTTTCTAGCACTACAAACATTACCTGTGACAGTCAAATACCTCTGTTCAAGTCATTCCAATACGACAACACTTCTATGTGGAATTTCACCTGAGTTCTCAGACAGTGTCAGGTGAACTCCCAAACATTTCTGCTGAGGAAAAATCAAGACCATCACCCTTCTCCTGACAGCTCTTCGTCAAGCAAGATCTCACATGATAAACACAAAATCATGATCCAATATATTTAATATAAAAGCCTTTATGGGAAGAGATTCCCGTTGTAAATCACAGAATGAGGGCCTGTCTTGGGGTGACTCTATCATGTGTATCCCCTATCATGCTCTATGCCCAAAAAGGAATATTGTGCCTTTTCTGTGCCTTTAAACTGAGCTTGAAAAAAAAAAAAACAGATGAACTTTCCAAAGCAGCTTCTCAAGGACACAGAGATTACACTCCTCAGTGTTGTCTGGCTGCAGAGAGCACGGGAGGGAGCACCCTGCTTGCTTTTCTTCAGCTGGTTTTTTTTTTCCCTCTTGGCGTGAGATGGAGAGCTGAATTTTGTTTCCTGGGACTTTGGTTTTTTCCCTTCTTCTCTTCTGAACTGTTTCAACAACATCAGAACACATCAGGAGAATTTTCTCCCCGAGGCCCGGGGGTGGGCCCACGCCCTCACCGACCAGCTCCGAGGAGGAGAGAGACCACACCTACAGAAGGACTCTGAAATCTTCCCAGGTTTCTCTCTATAGCGAGGGTTTTAATCCATTATTTAACATCATTATCCTTTTCCTATGTGTTTGTTAAAATAAATAGTTTTTATCTCTTTCATTTTCCTTTGAGGAAAAATTTCCTTTTTTCCCGAACCCTGTGGGGGGAAGGGTGGTTGTAACCTGGTTTTCTCTCAGGGGCTATATTACTAGATTTTGGCCAAACCGGCACAGGGCCACAAACTAAATCTGTAGAACAGGGTCCAATGAACACATGCCAATATAAGAGCTCCCAGATTCACACACAGCACCCTCATTCGTTTTGCCTGCTTGTCAAACACCGATGGGAAGAATAAGCAGCAGCTCTGCGCTGTCAATACCACACTGGCCTTCACAAGATCACAGGCTGTAAGGACTCCTCAGTGACAAGGGACAGGGGAAACATTTTAATTTTTGTTGTTGTAATTCACAAACAAGAAAAAAATGGGAAAATGGAAAAAGATCTCATCCTAAAAGTATCTTTATTCCATAAGCTGACAAGTACAGGCATTGTGCAGAACACACCCTCCCAGCAATAACAACTGGATAAATTGTTGATATTTTTGATAAATTGCAGATATTTTGGAAGATGTTCGTTTGCTTTTCCTTTGGGATAAAATATCATGGCATGCCGAGGAAAAAAAGACTGAAGGTGCTGTGGCATCAAGCTGCAGCTAAAGCACAGTCCTGGAAAGTGAGAGCAAGCTGGCAGCTTGTAAACCTATAGAGTTTTATGTGGCTTCTAGGGTCAGAAAGTCTGGCTACAAAGGGTTTTTACTGCTGATCTCTTATGTCAAGTGATACCTCCGTCTCATGCACGATCACTTGTGCAGATCCCATAAGCTAAATTATGCCTTCACTGGCATTTTAGCAACTACACCATCCTCTAGCATGTGCAAAAAGGGCTGCACACAGCACAGACGTCTCACTGTGAAGGAAATGCAGTGATAGCAACTCCATTTTCCCTATCAATAACATAAGGTACTAGAATAATGTTTCCTTTTCAAAGCTGGATCCACTGATGAAAAAGATTACATCTATTACTCCAGCAATGTCACAGGGGTCACAGCTAACTACTAATGCTTGGCAACCGCACACACAGTTTGTACTTAAGGTTACTGAAGGCTCCATGATTAGAAAGGAATCTCTTGTTTCTGTAGCTTATGTGCTCAAACAAAGAGGCAAGATCACAAGAGGGAAAAGCAAGAAGCCAAGGGATCAACCACAGGGGGTGAGCTGTTGGCTGCATCATGACTGTACTCAATCTGTCTGGTCTGTCACTTTTCAACCACCAGAAAAATTGGAAAAAATTATGTACAACCCACCTTCCCAAGAATGTGGATCATAGGGACTGATGCACAATTCACCTGCCTAGGCTTACCACGCTTCTGAGGATGTACCGCTGCAAAGCTTAAGTGACCTTGCTACTAGATTTAGGCACAGTACCCAGAGAAGTCCTCATTTGAAAATGGATCCCAAATGGCACCGCAGAGCTCCATACTCCTTGGGATCACAGAGTCCACAACAAACATCACTGTGTCCTCGGTTAATACTGAAGGCATCCCTGAGAAAAACCGCTGACCCTCCACATCAGAGATGCACTGCACATGTCAGGGTGCCTCCCATCCTCCTCCCGTACAGCCCATACAACTCATATATGAACCCCGAGACAGTGGGTTCCTATTTCTGTGGGCAGCTCTACTGCCTTCAAAAGAAGCTCTCAGCTCCCACTAAGCCCTCAAGAGATCCCTGAAAATCAGTTCAACTTTTCAAGCCTGGTCCAAGTAAAGTCCTACCCTTCAGAGTAACAACTTTCTTCTGTGCCAGCATTGGAATTTTGATACAGAATTAGAAAAGTCCAGGAAATAAGACTCCTACAGGGCTCTTTTTTTAGACATCTTTAAAGCAAACTTGCACTTTGAATAAATATTAAAATTTTATAACTAAAAATCCATTAAATGGAGCACTGTAAAAAGATCATTATTTTAACTGACTTCCGGAAAATTACTGAGATGCTTTATAGTTTTCTAAGACCTGATATTATTATAACTTTTTTCCTTCCTTTAAGACATTAACTATGTTGGTTTATAGAAAAGATGCTCACTGATAAATCTACTTTTCTATTTTCTATTAAAACAGGTCTTAACTTTGCCATATTGAATATTTTTGGGTTACATTGGGTTTAGCAAATTAACCATTGAAATAGAAAATACACCCCCTTCTAATACATTGTTTCCCATGAGTTCTGCTTCTTGTAATGCCAGTCTGCTTGTTACAAAACACACACACACACGCACTCCCCTACCTTGCTATCCCCCATCCATAGAGCTGTATTCTATGACTTTTTACTCCTCTTTTGTTCCTCATTGTCATAAAAAAACACATACTACTTTGTCTCTAAAAATATTACCTTGCAATTACTATTGACAAGAAAGCCATAAAATGGAGATTATAGGCTAAAATTAACAGGTGATAATCCAACCTGAAAAGTGCACTTGCTAGAGGACTGAGGACAGGACAATTTTACCTGAACCCAAAGAAAGAGATCTGCCACCACTACTCCCAAACAATTGCTAATGGCATATTTATGAAGAGTTAAAACAGAGGAGATATCTAGAGAAAGAACTATTTATAGACATCCTACCCTTAATGAATCTTATGCTACTGGTAAACAAAGACCTCCTAGTAAGCTGCACACTGGGCTGTCCTGTGCATCTGTGTGCCAGGTGTGAAAGCACCTGAGAGTCTGGAGGCCAGCAGTCTGTGCACGCTGGGGAAAAACCTCCATGAAATCATGCCTGGCTCCACCAACATCTGCAGGCTGAATCAGCCCACAAATTTTTAAAAACACAAGAAGATTGACGTAAAAATAAGAAGTTGCGTGTTTGTTTCACTTCCCTATGGATATATGATAAAACTACACCACGGCAATGTGACTGACTGAATGGGTACTGAGCTCCAAGTGATGATACTTGTGACCTGGAGCTGGGCAGGAGCTGCAGGACTCAAAGGGGAATGCAGCAGCCACTTCTGACCTCTCTGCTGTCCGTGCTGTGTTGTTCTGTCTACAGAACAACAAACTGCATGGGTTCCAGGTGAATTCCTCCAAACAAACAATACAATCCTTTAAAACAATGCCACTTGCATACTGCCAGCACACCACAGCCAACGGCAATCTCACTAGCTGCACAGACAGACTCCGAGTCAACTCAACCTTCTCCATGGCTCCAGGACAACACGAGGAAATTCTATTTAGCAGATGAAACAAGAATCTGGTTTGGAGTCCCAGGATAACCTGTGTCTTTCACGCATCTTTCCCTGTCACTTCTCAATCATGGAGGTCTGGCTGCTCCACAGCTCAGCCACCTTGAAGGTAGGCAGTTAAGATGCTATGAAGCACCAAATCAGAGAGGTGCCATGAGCTGCTTGCAAGGTGCCAGGTGATTTAAATTCCCAGATGAAAGTCTCAAACAGTGGAAGAGCTTCAGGATTTCAGAATATGGCAAGATGAAAAATCCTAAAGCAGTAAAAAGAGAAATTAATAGAAGCCAATGGCAAATGAGGTGGGAAAAAAGGGGTGCAAAAGATCACTGATTCTATGAATAACTGAAATGTCGTGATTAATCAGTGTGAGCCTGAACTTAAACTACATAATGGATTCATTATCTAATGAAACACCAAATGTACTCAAACTATAATATCCTCCCCTAGGACAGGACTCAGAATGCCAGTTGACATTTTGCTCCCAAAAAACCTCCAGTATAGGCATCTATATATAACTGCTCACGGCAAACCACTTCCAGTTGTAGAAGCAAAGTGTGTAGGTAAAGGTTTATAGATCCTGAGCTATGAATGCCCTCCCTTAACTGTCACAGAGTAATAAAATGGTTGAGGAGAGCCAAATGAACGTTTTAAGCTATAATTACTTTCTGATTGTGACATCACTGAAGGTATCACTCCTGATTACAGATTAACATCTTAATTATACTGTGTGGGCAAATGAATCAGCACTTTAAGACTGATGGGTTGGGTTCATATTAAAAAATGTATTTGACTTTTTTCCCTTTTCACATCAAGTCAGGAATTATTTCATAACTCTCTGCTGATAAATAACTGTGTGAAGCTTTGCAGATATAATAACAGATTGATGACAGAAAAATATTACCAATCATCTCCTAACTTTCCTATGATGCTTTGCTCTTGGAAGTCTTCTGTGGCAACACATTTCTTGGAATGAAATTCGGTAACTTGCTGGAATTTAAAGAAACAGCTGTTGGGGATGCTGTTAGACCTCATTCTTTTGAGCCTTAACAAAGATTGAATCACTTGCTTTTTAGAAGATATTCAGTGCTGCCTACTTTTCCTAGTTATCTCCTGCATCTTCTTCATCTGACATAGACTACAGTCCTGTCCCTTCTCTAAGCAATACCCTGATGGGAATTATAAACAGCATTTTGTATGCACATCTATGCCATTTGAAAAAGCAAAGAAAACATTACATACACTTAGAGTGCATACGTAGTGGCAACACAAAGCAAGTTAAAAACGAAAGGCATAAGATATAAGATACATTATAATCTTTAACATCATTTGCCACTATATTTGGAGGAAATTCTCTTGACAACCTATAGAAGAAATGAACAAAGGCTCAAGCTGTGCCAGTCACTGCTCAGCAAACACATCTGCAAAAGGATTATTTACCACTATATAAGAACATGAAGAACCACACTACAGATGCTAAAGGAAAATGCTCCAACACACACAAATGACTACTTGTGAAGAGTTCTCCAAAGCCGCATCATTTGTTTCTAGATTATTAGTGTGCATTAGAGTAAAAAACATTTTTAAGAGTTTGGGATGATATTCTACCAAGTCTCAGTCACATTTTCTGAGAAAACATCAACAACCATTCTGTTTGGCAAGAAAATCCTTTCCAGTTGCAGCTGAGTCAATCCTCCATATGATCTATAGTAGAAAAAAAATATACTCTAAAGCTTAAAATAACCTGAAGTGGAAATACTTCATCTTCCTTGGGTAAAGAGATCCAGACTAAAGTGTTTTCTAAAGTCTGGTTATGAAGAGAATACCTAGGAGCCTTTCATGAATAAGCAATGCGGTAGGTTTTCAAGAAACCTGATACAACCCAATGGACAATGTTTTCATCATAAAACGTCAATTTCACAATATTTGCCAATTTATTTTTCTCCCATATTATAAAATAACATGATCAAAGTGAAACAGACAAATGCCCAGTTGGAGCCATACTCTTTCCAGTAGCTAATGATGGACGCTCCTTCAGCTTAATTCGGCAGAATCTATCAGATCAGAGAAAATGTTGTCTTGATCTCAAGATAATTACACTGATTACCTCAATGATTACCAGCATAATCAGTGGCAAGTCTTGCAATTTAATCTTGATAACTGCATCTGGTGACTGCAGATGGTGTCCTTGCCCAGTTGAAAATCTCATTCTATTTTTGCAAAGTGTAAATCTAACCCCTTGTAACAAAACTGTGTTATCAGAAACTGATAAGCCTTTAAGGAACCACCTTGCAAAGATAAACATGATTAGGACCATCGAGAGACCTTTCCTTCACTTTTAAGGGCACTTATTTGGTTCTGTGTACTGTGATCTTTAGGCTCATTTGAGGTTGACCCAAATGCTCCTAAAACTTAGCAGAAGAGAGAAGTTGTTAACTGGGCTGGAGAGGCCGTGCTGAGAATAGAGTCACCAGGGCAGAAATACATGTGCAAACCTGAGGGGACCGTTCAGCAAGCAACATGCTGGGGGCTCTGCAAAGCTGCCATCAGTTGCCCAAAGCAGCAGCAAGACAGCTGCTGGCAGCAGACACCTGGGCACCAGGGAGTCCTGCAACAGAGGTGCTGCAGACTCCAAAGTAAGACAGGGAGAAGGAGAACAAAGCAGAGCATGGCTAAAAGTTGCTTTAACCAGCTGACCCTCTGTCACAGAGCAGGTTCCCAGGAACTATGATGGGTCACCACAGATGAAACCATTTCTTGGGTTAGACAGCTCAACAGGAAATACAGACTTGAGCACAGGAAGTGCCACAGTGACAGTTCAGCACCCAGTTTCACAAACTCTTGCTTTTAACTGGGTCTAGATTACCCTGTTGTGCTAAACCTCAGGAAACCAAGGCTGTTTCTCTCCCTGCACAACCGCCTAGTGACACAAACATAGAGCAATAATCCACAGCACAAGGAATTTGCAAGGAAAGAAACCAGTAGAAGCTACTACTAAAATGAAGCAACCTGAATAATAGTAATACACAAGAGATCAGAAAGAAAAAGAACATACTTCCAGAGCAGTTACTCTGAAAAAAATCTTAAAGAGGAGAAAAAAACCACAAGATAAATTAGCAAAAGGGGACAGCAGTTAAAATTTAGTACCTCAGCAGTTATTAATTCAGCTCCTTGTGTTTTGAAATACGCTAGTTGTATGTTAACAGGACCTTAAAGAAGCTTGCAGAAGTAGAGTAACTCATTTAGAAAAATGCAAGAAAAATAAAATGTGTCCAAGCATACAAAAGAAACCAATCAAGTTTGAAACTTCCCGTTAAAAGCTCTAAATGTAACAGTGAATGCTCAACACCACAAAACCACAAGCTTCTACAAATGAAATTAAAATTGTGACCTACCAACACAATTTAGAAAATAGCAAAAGAGACAGCAAGTATGGAATAATTATGAGATCAATAAGCAACTAAGCAACTTTAAAAGACATTCAAGTGACCTTCCAGAATCAAGTGACACACTGAGTTAACTACAAGCCATTTGGGCTTGCCAAAGAAACTGGCTGATCAGTGATGCTGGTTTTGCTGTGCCAATAGGTATTACACCTGCACACTGCCACCTGCATAGCTGAGAGAGCCAAGAACACATCTACAACACCACACGTATATACGATGTACTTCCATTTCTGCACCAAAGGTGTCAAGCAAAGGTATCATAAATGTCTACTGTATCAAACCACCCACCACGAAAACCACATCCCCACTTTTAATATTTTAATCCATGAACAGCTTCAAATAACTGTAATTTCTTTTTCACCAGCTTGCCAGAGAAACATACCTCTTTTTTTTTTTTTTCTGTCCTAATAATAGATTTTCTTTCTATATTTAGATATCATTATAACTCTAAAAGCTCAACATGTGGTATTCTGGAATAATCAGACACAGGGTTTTTACACTTCCATGAAAGCAAGATTATCAGGTCCCCATCAGGACCCACTTTTAGCTCTGCTGGCAGCTACTACGATTAGAAGCTGAGAGAAAAACTATCCTAAGTACAACTTCTGTAGCCCTGTTTCAGGTGAGGATCTCCCAAGCAAGCGAAATCTAGCAGTGTAAAGCTTCAATGCCATCTTGTGCTGGCAGCGCTTCCCTAATTAAGAATTTAAGGCCAGATGGAGCCATTAGATCATCTAATCTGACCCCCTGCCTAGCACATGACGTTTTGTTTTACCAGTAAACCTCATACTGAATCCAAAAATTTAGGTCAGACTGAAGCACGTCTGAACTGAGAAGACTTCTGTGTGCCCAGGGCAGTACCTTTTGTGCCCACTGTTCTTGCACCATCCTGTATCAACAACCACCATACCAGTTAAACTACTCTAGCAGATATATCTGCTCCACTAGGATCCAGAGACCAAGCAAGAGTGTCTTTTTAAAAAAGAAAGGCTCTATTGAAAGACAATGTTCCACTGTTCATGATAAACAGTTGCATGTTACCACTTTCTCCAAATGAAAGTTAGACAAACTGGCTATTTTTTAATCTGCTGGTGAGTTACATCAGGCCCTCAGCTGCCATTAAAGAACTTTTCAAATTACATGTGTTACATCTAAGCAACAATCAGCATGTTTTCATTTTGAAATAAGTGGTCTGATGCATCCCCAAGGCTTCCTAGGATGTCAGGTAATTTATTTATTTAATTTCTTTTAACCATGTAGTACTTTTCCAAAGTCATAAAAAACTTGCTGTATAAGTTTCTCTTCTGAGGACATACAATGATAGAAAGTCCTTATTACAACTTGAGGTTGCAGGCTGAAATCCTTTAAGGGTTCTCTGACCCTTACTCAGCAAAAATCTTCAGCCTGTTTGCAACTCATCAGCTTGGTGAGAGGCAAGTGAGCCTTCAATGTTCACTGTGCTGAAATGAAACTTATCACCAGTTGCTAAATAAAAGGAACAGCTCTAAAGAAAAAAAAATCTGCTTTTCTCAGTGGAAATAAACACCAGCTTTTATCAGACATGGAATCTAGCTGTGCCAAAAAAACAACAACAAGGCACAGCTGCTCAACACTGAGAGTGCAGAGATTTTCCAGTCAGTCAGTCGCTTTTCCCAAGAAGAAAACAAAAGGAAGGAAGAGCCAAAAGGAAGTGTTGTAATGGCTACCTCCAAGAAGAGAACAAACCCTTGAGGTCACATTTATTTTAAGGGAAAAGAGGTCTTTATCAGCACCACTAGACCACAACAGGAACAGACTGAAACTTGGTTCAATAAAACCCTTATTTTAAAGACAAGAATACATCAGCTCTTTGTGTGTCCCCTCTGAAGTTATACAGTCAAGTTGACTTTGGCAGACCTAGCTGATACAAAAAGCAGGAGTTGTGAAGGAAAAAAAAGTCTTGATTAGCTGGGCAATGATCCAATAAGCAAGACACTCGAGGCTGCAAGTTCACAGCTGAAGAAGCTCAGGTAGAAATAATTTATAGCAAATTAAGTTAGGTCATGATAATGAAATTTAAAGACATGTGGGACATGATTTATTTTACTTAGGCTTGTTGAAAAGTGAAACCCAAGCAGAGCTAACAGGAAGGCTAATTTAACTCTGGTTACAGTTGGTACTGGCACTGAAATAAACTTAACTTGACATACTTGGAATGGGTAAGAGAATATAAGAATAGGATTTTTTAAAAAACGTTTTAACACCATTTTTCCACATTGCAGGAAAAAGCAGGGCAAATTCGATCCTGTGAATCACTGCTGCTTGTTTCTCAATTTTAGAACATCCTGGCACACAGCCCTCAGTGGCAAGTGCAGTAGAAACAGCTGATCACAAGGGCTGGGAAAGGATGGATAACAACATCTGCACTGCAAAGCCCCTGCCATCAAGGAGCAGGAGGGAGGATGGAAAAACCTAATGGGAAAAGGTCTCACAGGAGGTGCAGTCCCCTTGCAGGTCACTGGAAAGCAGCAGCAAAGGCAGGAGGGATGCTGTCATCGTTGAGGGCTCTGCAAGTTACCTCAACAGGTATCCGGTGGCAGCCTGGGCTTTGGCTTCACTCGGCAACAGATGAGGTGCCATTATGTCCTCAACTGTCCCTCCTGCCACCCACGTCTCTCATGCTGTGAAAAACGCCAGGTGAAGGGGAAAAAAGTCACTATAATGGATGAGTGCAGCAGTTTGCAGGAGGGGGGAGGGAGAGAGTAATGAAAAAGTGTTAGTATTAAAGTAATAAAGCTCGTGGCCATTTTTCAGTCTGAAATGCACATCATAAAACAATGCTTAAAGGCACTCACTTCTGTTCCAAACCACCTGCAAGCTAAGGCACCCTGCTATTAGCACATAAGTTGTTTACTACCAGTCTTATTTCAGTCAGACTCCAGGAGAGCCATAAAGCTGAACTTTTTCACTCAGTACAGGAGTCCAAGTGGCCTCAGGTTTTCCTTGGTGTGCCAAGCCCCAGCATGTCACCTGCGATCCCTGCTCAGTCACTAACCCACTCATTTCTAGTAAGATGTATAAAAGTCAAATCAAAGCAAAGGGAATCTGTGCCTGGCACATGGCACACACATACCCTCCTTCTTCCCTGCTTCTCCTCGAGTTCCTTAAGCAACAGCTACTCTCAGTGAGGTGTGTTGAGCACAGCTATGATGGTGGCTTTATCTGCCAGTAAGCGTCACTTGTGTCACACTTCCCCAAAATGGTCTGGGCACTGGTTGGTAAAAGGAGACTTCTATTTCCTCTCCTGAAACAATTTCTTCAAAAAAAAGAGTAATGGAGAAATAATGAAATGTAATGGCAAAGCAAATAAATAATGGATATTCTTTTGAAATTAAGACATTTTTTATCTGTTTGCTTTATTTGTCACTTGCCTCTTTTTTGTTTGTTTCCTTGGTTTGCCCTTTTGTTTGCCTCAAATTAAAGCATATGAATTCAAAGCAACTCACTCACTTTTTTCCTCTGTCAGAAGCAAACATAAGGATTTAGGGACTCTTTTATAGAGATGGCCCAGCTACAAAGAAAGTCTTTGTCTCACTGGCAGGACTACTAATTCAAGGACAAAAAGATAGAGACTAGAAGAGCAGTGGTACCTACAGGAAGGTTTAAGGCTGACAGACGAGCCTGTGGAATTGCAGGAAGAGAAAAGAAGAAAGAGAACCAGAAGCTGCTCTCAGGGCTGTGCACTCACTATGAGGGGAGGAAGCCAGATGTGGGAGTTTCAGATGAGAGACCACACCGGCTCACAAGCTGATGGGTGAACTCCTTACAACCTGGAGCCCAGTGAAGCTGCAAAGCCTTAACAAGTTCTGTAAATTATACCGTCTTTCTGGGAGCTACACGACAAACCATGAAACAGCCCACCAGCAGGAGCACCAACATTCTACTGAGTAACACAATAGAGAGAGATGCAGTGGTGCGGTGAACAAAACATATTCTTTCCCCATATTTACACATCTTCATAACAAAGGAGTCAATAACGAAAAGCACCCTGTTAACTGTCCTCCTTTTTTCAAAGGCACCTTTACCTCCTATGCATTCCATTCCCACATCTAAATACAAGTCAAGAGAACTGCAAATGGCCTAAACAACACTGTTACTGAGTCACAGGCTACATACTATGAAGAACAGCAAAACAAAGAGTAAACCAAACTGTATCACTTGAGAGCAGCATTTTCAAATCTTTTTCCTCATGCGTCCCATCACAGGAAACATTATCTTACTCATTCTCCTTTCCTTAGTTGCCATAGATGCAGTGCCAGAGTGCTGCAGCAACAGGCAGCCATCTTCATAAACTGGTTCAGATTTGAGCACTCCTGCATTCCTGACTGCTTCCCTTCTTGCTTTCAGTCAGGCAAAGGTACCCTCCAGTTCCATCCTGTCCCTCCTCACTGGACAGTGAGGATAACAGACTAGCTCAAGCACAACAAAACAGATTCAGCTTCTGTAATGAAGTGGTGCCACTTCAGCAACACACACTTCCAGTGTCACTCATTCTGGTCCAAGGACAGTTTGCATGCACCCCAAAAGGATGCTTTCTGAAAATGACAAATTTTCCATCTCCTCCAGCTCCAAGGAGAGCCCATCCTTGCAATCCTACATTTAAAACCTTTGCTTGCCTGAGGAGCAGCCCAGGGTTAAACGTCAGTCAACACAGTGCTGTTGACTCATTTTCAAGCTGATCCATGATAGATGAGCAGCAGTAGGGTGTTCATAATGGCAACAGCCACATTACTGCACCACCAGGGCTCTCACAGTGCTCTGCATTCAAAAGTGTCGCCAGAACATGGAAGAGAGACACTCATGGCCATGGCATCAGTGTGTGCTACCAGCATGGCTGCACTACAGCAACCCCGGAGACTGCAGGCTGGCAAGCCCATGGTTCCTTGGGGCACAAGCCTCAAAAGCTCTTAAAAGCTACGATGATGGGTCTGCTTTACTTTTCATTAGGATATGCAACCTCTCCTTTCTCTTTCCACCATAAAGGTGTCATTTTGCAAATAACCACTCTAGAATTCTTCAAAGTTGCACACAGAAATGTACTTCGGCAAAGACCTCTGCAAACAGGGAGGAGTGGTGTCAAACCATCAGTCCAGGAGGTGTCTTACAAGTTCATCTACAAAATTAACCCACCAGATCATCATTTCATATTATAAAGTTACTCTCATGGCTGAACAAAAAGCTCCATTAAGAATGAAGGATTAGTTCTCCATCAATGACTGCAACATCTGCCTTAGTAAGGCAATCATTTATTAATAACAAAATAAATAACTAGGCTTCTCTTACAATCAATTTTAGTAGTAAAATGAGAGGGGAAAAAAGACTCTATTTATAAGATGTTAGTACCTATTTTATTTAAAGTTATCCAGGTATTTCCCAGGCAAAATGCTACATCCTACCTTTACTCACTAAAATAGGACATGGCTCAAAGTTTGATGAAGAGGAAAAAAATAATTTAATATTTTTCGCTATACAGTGGCATTCTTTCAGTTAAGCAGTTTCTTATTTCTGCTGCATTTTTCATAGCATTTGTATCAATACTGCTACTAAAATTTTGATGGATATTTTAGTTTTATTGGAACATACATGTTATCTTTATTAAATATGAATTTTTAAAAACTTGAAAAAATTTAAAACGTGTATAAAATGTTATACAATATGAAAAATTTCAATCAAAAGACAGAATTTAAACAATATTGGCATTTTTCTGTCTTTCCAAAAAGACGGTACTTTTTCTTCAGCAGTTCCTCCTCCTGGAGCTTTCAGTCAGCTCTCTGTGAAACAAAGAGAAGGTGCTTCTTCAGTGCACTAGAGGTTGCAGCTCCTTATGAACAGGTGAACAAGGTGGCCCTACTGAATGCTGCTTGGCTGGGCTTACACTCAGGAACTTAGCAATGATTTGAAGCAGAAGCTCAGATGGTTGTGGTGAGATCACGCAACGTGCTTTTCAGACGAGGCACCTGATGTGGGCTATGTTATGAACGGTCTGCCACGAACAGACACACACACTGTAATTCAGACTTCACAAGATGTGATGACAACAGCAGAAATGATGAGAAAAGTAAACAACATTTTTTGTGTAATAGTCCCAGCAGAAGGCAGCCCGAAAGTTGGTACAGCTACTCTCGGGAATAATTACTGCAACACTTGCAGCCTCCCACTAGCTTTGAGGCAGTGCCACAGTTCCCATGCAGAGCCATTCTTGCTTCCATGCAGGATGAGGAGCAACCCCAGCAGACCTTCACGTATTGCTAGGCTGAGTCCTAAGTGCTGTGCAACCCCCTGAGAGTCACCGGCTGTCTGTGGAATCTAAGAAATGGAAAGGTTTTAAAAAAGTTATTATGAACTTAAATCTGGTGGAGTCGTGCTGGAAAGGTAGATGAACACTGCTGAGGATGGGTGGCTCCTCAGCTCTCACTCTGTGGATGTCCAGTGTCTCTTTCGAGGGCAGGGCTGACTAAACTATGCTCCCCATCAGTGGCACAAGCCCAGCCGAAAGGGATGGTCTGTGCTTTGCACCCTATTAGCCCAAGCTGCTGCTGGACTTGGAGCTCAGAAGAAGCCAGGAGCCAGAATCCGGCCTCCCGCTGATGGCTCCACCCAAGAAGCAGCAGTTGCTGGTCCTGCTGAGCTCAGGAGCTGTCAGGTTCCTGCTGAGCTGGAAATAAAAGCTTCACTTTTTTTTCCTCCCTCTTCTTCCCCATTTGACAACTGCACATAAACACTTGTAGACTGGGACTGTTACACCCCTGCAAGCTTAAAACAACCTTGCTCAGGCACGGACGACAGCTCCCGATGGCAACATGAATGTGACTGCAGACTAATTCACCTTGTTGTTCTGACACATGAAAACCCTCTCTGAAATCGCTGCACTGTCTGTAGTCACTCCTGTTACACATCTCTGCACAGTCAGCACTCAGCCAAGCCAACATGGGAAAGAAGCACACAGAAAAAACTCACACCTTTTTGGTAGATTCATACTGCTTTGTGCAGAATTCTTCTTTTTAGTGTAATCACAGAAAGACATTAATAGCTTAATTTAAATACAGGTCTATCAACAGACTCTAAATTTTTTTAATACACACACTCTGCACAGAACTGGTTTGTGTCTAAAGCACATTAAGCGTACCTCTGATATCTGGAAAGACAAGACTACTATAAGGAAAAAGGCCATCAATTTAACAGCTACTTATTTCTTCAATATTCCATGCTCAGAAATCCCAGGCCACTGCAACCAGTGGGAAAACCTGGAGTCCTGAAGACTTGTTGTCAGCAGAGAAGGATCCAGTTAAGGGTCATTTAACCACACTGGGCATACACAAGCCCATGGATCCAAAGGGGATGCATCCATGAGTGCTGAGGGAGCTGGCTGAAGTTTACAGCAGGCTACTCTAAACTATCTTTCAAAGATCATAGGGATCAGAGGAATTTCTTGAGGATTGCATGAAAGCCAGTTCTATTTTCAAGGAGGAGGATCCCATAAACTACAGGCAGGTCAGTTTCACCTCCAGCCCTGGGGAGGTAATGAGCAAATAAATCTGGGAACAATTCCCTTAACATATGGAGTAAAATTAAATGACTGGGAGTAGTCAGCATAGATTTATGAAGGCAGAAATCGCATCCGACCAACCTGAGAGTTTTCCGCAACAAGATGCCTGGCTCTTCCTGCTGAGATGAGAGAGAAGTGGATGTTACTTATCTTGACTTCAGCAGAGCTTTTGATGCTGTCTCCCGTAACATCCTCACTGACACACTGGTGAAGTACAGACTAAATAAGTAAATGGTGAGATGGAGAGAATACTGGCTGAACTGCTTGGCTCAAAAGGCTGTGCAAAGCAGCACAAAGTCCAGCTAGAGGGCCATCTCTAGCGGTGTACTCCAGCGGTCAGTACTGGGACGAACGTCATTTAACGTTTTCACACCCAACCTGGAGGGTGGGAGAGAATCTCTGCAAGTTGGCTGATAATACAATACTGGGAAGAGCACTTGATACACAAGGTGGGTGTGCTGCCATCCAGAAGGACCTGGACTGGCTGGAGAACATGCTGACAGGAACCTCATGAAGTACAACAAAGGTGAATTTCGAGTTCTGCACCTGGGTATGGTTAACTCCATGCACCACTACATGCTGGAGCCTGATCAACTGGAAAATAGGCTTGCAGAGAGCAACATCAGGGTCCTGACAGACACAAAGTGCGTGCCCTCAGGGAAAGCGTGGGTAACAGCATCATGGGATGCATTAGAAAGAGCATCACCAGCAAGTTAAGGGTGATCCACCCCCTCCACTCAGCCCTGGTGAGACACCTGCACAGAGGTGGGTTAGTCCTGGGCTTCCTGGTATATGCAAAACATGGACTGAAACAAGTCAGCAAAGGCCACAAAGGTGATAAAAGAACTGAAAGATCTGATGTATGAGAGGCTGAGATTGCAGGGACTGTTCATCCTGGAAAAGACTCAGGGCAGGTCTCATCAGTATGTATAAACAACAGATGGGAGGCAGTAATGAAGAGACTCTTCCCCGTTGTGCCCAGCTAAAGGACAAGAGGCAATGGGCACAAATCTAAATAAAGGAACTCCATCTGAAAGTAAGAAAATAATTTCTTTTTCTTTTTTACCTTCTCCTTACTGTGAGGGTGGTCACATCTGGAACAGGTTACCGAGAGAGGCTGTGGCATCTCCATCCAAGCCTGCTGGACATAGCTCTGAGCAACCTGCTTGAGCATGGGAGTGGACTAAGCAATCTCCAGAGATGCTTTCCAGCCTCAGCCATTCCATGATTACTTCCAATCAAGTTAAACAGAATAGCTGAAAGAAATACAGTTCAAGAAGAAAATACTTGAAAGCAGCATAACTTAAGACAGAGGTAATTCCAGGCTTTGCAGCATAATGCTTAAATCCTACTGAAGCCCATTTTTATTCCCACTTTATGTTATGCATGACTGTACAATCTGTGTTGTCTGTAAAGAAGAGAGGCATTTCATGGGGTTCTTCACTTGCAGCAGGGAGTTAGTTATAAACACATACCCCAAACCAGAATTTGGTTGTAGATGTTTTCTATCACTTAGATTTTTTGAAATATCTTACCACTGAGTATAGTTTCCACTGTGACTACAGTAAGTAAACAGATCCAATTACAGATGTTCTGTTTTAAAAATACTAATTGAAAGGAACATAGTGTAAAGCATTAATTGAAATTACGTTCCTTTCCACAAGAACAGCACTTCCTGAGAAATGGTTATATTAGCAAGCTAACACTGAAGAGACACAATTACTGTGTTGCTCTGTGACACTAAATCAAAATAGTATTCTTTTTTAACTCATACCAAATCCAAAAGCAAAGGACCAAACTGCAAATATTTATTCATTTTTGTAACCAAAAGTTACAAAACTTTGTGACCAAAGTCAACAAATTGAGTTACTGAATTGATAGCATGACAATATCCCCAATAAATATGCATAAACTTATGTGGAAACTCTTGAAAGGCGAAGATTTCTAAATGACAAGTCACACACAGTCAATTTATTTAGGTAAATAAATTCCTTAGAACCTAATGGACCAATTAAGTGATTAACTGAATTCAATGCATCAAACACTAACTTGGGTGCCTACTCTCATACAAGCTGTTTTAAAAATGCTTCCCTTAAAGAAACCAAACAGAGAGAGAGAGAGAGAGAAAGAGAGAGAAAAAGTCTGAGCCTTTTTTTAAAATGCTTTTGGGCACCAAAATGACTGTTATGCTGGCAAGAAAACAAGAGGAAACTTTCATTCTGTTTTCTGTACACAAATTACAGAAGACAGTCCTCAAAGTGTAGCTAGAAAGCTTCAAAACAAAACAAACCCACTGAACAAGCCTTCTAAAATTCCACCTTTTGTTATTAATATTAGGATGTCAGTCAAATGGATTGTAATAGGAAATACATTTTTCCATCCTTCATTTACAATAGTCTCTTAGAACATCTGAGGCCAATTCACGTCCCTCTACAGGGATATGACACTTGCCAAGAGAAAAAAAAACAATTCTGCAGGAACAAGCCACCAAGGTTTTCCCTGAAGCCTCCTGTTGGGTTTTGTAGCCTTAAAAGGAAAAAAGGCTTTTATTATGCTGGTCCCCAGCTTGCCAAACAAAGAGCCCCTGGGTCTGCTTGGTATCTGTCATCGCATTCACTCAGGGATTCTGCGTGGCTTTCTCTTGCTATCTTCCAGCAGAGCCAGCACCGCTGTTTTCATCTCCTGGTGTCATTCAAACACTCTATCAGGCTACTTGCTTAACCTAGAAATCCCAGGGCCTCCCAGAAGTCCCAGCTCTGACGGAAAGTTCCAGCACCACAAGACACTGGAGAAGCAAGGCATACCACCTCTGCTCAATACTTCTACAGGTCCAGATAATCTGCAGGTGAGAAGGCGGGCACCTCTGCTGACCAGGTATTTTCCAAAGCTCTGGAGGGAGTCATCTGTGAAGATAACCTCCACATGTAAGCAAAGGAGCTACATCATGCGATCATGCAGTTCCTGCCTTGGAAAAAAAACCCCATCATCTGAATTTTCAAGTTCACAGTAACAGAAATACCTTTGAAATTCATGTAGTGATAGCACTGATAGCAGATAAATTCCTTTTAAATGCCCTGAACAATTTGGTTTTACACTTCAAGACAACAAGTTTAATTTCTATTTCTGTTTTACACTGAAGAGAAGTTTCCTTAGGCACTAAGCCTAAAAATCGGAGCCCACCACATAACAGCCCACAGTCAATAATCTTGAGCACTGGAAACCACTGCTTACAGTTCTTCTCATGGTGGAAAAGGGCCACGCACAGGAAATTCAAATGTCCAGATAACTCATAAAAATACTACTTAATATGGTATATTCAAGCATGGCTTACATAAAGTAAGCAAGATTAAACAGTATGGGGAAGAGAAGAAGTGTAAACATATTTTCCCTTACAACACCAAACAGAAGTCACATTCATTTAAGCAAATATTTTTCTATATTGATAGAAGCCAAATACATGGGGTAAACTGCTGCGCTTTTTTCTGTTTGCTTCATATAAAATCACACAAAAAATTTGTGTTCATATAACACTATTAACGAAACGCTCTTTGCTTTTTTACAAGTTTGTAATGAACATTTTAGCTCTCTCAAAAGGTGAAAATACAATCAGCCAACCTCTTTATGCATGTCCTATGAGTACACCCATCCTCAGTAAAAACAAATTTCACTAGCCTTAGTCAGCAAGCCGCAGTGGTATGTGGTAAAACTATGACACGCACCAAAAATTTAGAGACTTGTTAATTGGTAGCAAGATACAACAGAATATGCCCACTGAAACCTACCCAAATTTCCCAAACCGCCTCTGAATAGATTCCCTTTTTTGAACAAGAACTTGATGGTTCACATTATATCTGTGCACATCATCTTCTCCTTCCTCCCTAAATTCTAAACATTTTTCTTACATTTACTTCTTCTGAGATTCAGTAGTGACAGTTTCTTCTTTACACTCCTACATATATTTTGCACAAGCTGTTAAACAGAATTAGTCCACACTCCTCTTTCGTATTTTTCCTGTGCTCTGAAGGAACCTAATACACAGACTTTAGAGAAATCCCAGTTTTGACCCTTACCACCTAGCTACTAATTTGTGCAAACATGGTTTGGCAGTCAGGCTGAAGAAAGATCTTGTGGACTGTGGTCATGCAGACCCTTCAAATGGCCACAAGAAGCATTTACTAGGTGAAAACAGGTCCCAGGTGGCTGGCAGCAAAGGGGTATAAACACAGCATTTGGAAGACAGGTTGAACGTGCCCAATGTAAACTCTATGCTGCCTTTAGCTACCATGACACCCCTTACAAACAGGTAACCACAAAAACATTTCCTGGTATCATTTCACTGTTTGCACTCCCCACATCCAATAAGCCAGGTTAGTTCTAAAGGATATCATCAGCAAGAGGGCTGGCTGAGACTTGTACCTAAATACCGAAAGAAGTTATTTACCTTGAGCATAAAGGTACTCACTCTTTAAATTTCATGATGAGTCTTTACTGCAAATTCCCCTTATCATTCAAAATCAGCATGAACAAGTTAGAATCACCTAGAGAAATGAAACCTTGTGGTCTTCACAGACCTAGCAAAGCAGAAAGATTGATGTAAGCAAATTCTCCAGCCTCCCCAAAATGGCAAAATTACACCCTGAGAATTCTTTCAGTTGCAGTTCACTGATTCTCTTTTAGTCGGAAACAGGAACAACCAGTTTTGTGGTAACAATCACTAGCCTTAATGTTTGATTTTTCAAAAATGAAATAAAAATACCAAAAGAGATACTAGGAAGAAAACAAAGTGCAGTGGCAATGTAAAACTGTCAGATTCCGGGAGATTAAATAATTCAAGTCTGAACATCCTTCCTTCACCATGTGGTAGGACCACATGGCAGCAGGAGCAAACTCATCAGTGCAGTATCTGTGCAGTATCTGAAGCCCGTGCCACAGAACAGAAAAAGATGGATAATAAAGAATAAAGCTATTATGCAAGCACTGATATGTTTAATTCTGGAGGCACACTACCACTTCCTGCAGAGCTTCTGCCAAGTACAGAATCCAGGGGGAAAATGGCTTAATCCCCAGCAATGACGCAGTGTGAGAAGCCTATCTGGGACATACTTAATGTCGTCCTCCACGCAGAGGGTGCACTTTTAGGAATAAAGAATTAGTCACCATGTCTACCTCCACCACCCATCTCTTCATCTTTTGCATATCCTGCTCTGCAGAGACAGGCATTCACACCTACGGGATGCTGCTAAGTCATGTGGGGACATGACATGCAGGGAACTGCTCTTCTACAGAAAACTCCTGCAAATACAATGGACATCCCACTAAGATTTCTTTCTTTACATGGATTCCCACAGGTGGTTTTGCTATACCCTGTTTCTGAACGGAAGCACCAATGTGCTTCCGCACACTTTCTCATGAAGGCTAGAAAGAGGCAGAGAGCATCTTCTTGCATATACCGAGACTCAAGGGAGTCATAATGAAACAGATAAATTATTAAAATACTGGTTTAAAATCACAGAATCATTGAAGCCGGAAAAGACCTCTAAGATCATCGAGTCCAACCGTTAACCTGGCCACATCCATGGCCACCTCTAAAGCACGTCCCCAGGTGCCAGGGCCATCTTCTGTGGTCCTGTCTCTGGCTACCTGGGAGAACACACCGAGTCCCTTAGGTATAGATTCACTTCCAAGTTACAGAAACCCTTTTCTTCCATTTTTTTTTTCTGTGAAGTAAGTTTCTCTGTGGAACTGTGATTTATGCCGAATGCTGTAAACATTTCTTGTTAGCTCACTTCCAAAGCTCATCTCAGAGTGGGGTAGGATCACATGCAGCAATCCCATGAAGCAAAGGAATGAGTCATCAGTCTGAAAGTTAAGCAACAGACAGAACTGTAGATTCAGACCAAGGTAAGCATAGTAATGAATGAAACACCAGGTTCTAAATTACATCTCTGGAGAGAGCAGTCTAGAACGGCAACTCATAAACAGACCTACCTAACCCAGAATTAAAAAGCATATATAGGGTCACCAGTGGGATACTTAAGAGAAAAACTCCATGGAACTCAAGGAAGGGGAAAAATCTCCGTGAAAAATGTTTGAAACAGTTGAAGAAATTCAATTACAGCAGCATACACTTCCGTAACTAAGTTGGTCAAGTGTTGTGTCCTATGTTCTTACAGGTAGGCATAAAGACTGCGGAATAGGAAAATGTCATTTTTAAACAAAGTAAATAATTTTAATTAATTTCCAGTGAATTCTATTGCTTTTAATTCTACTAAAAGCAGTACAATTTTCCTTGAAGAAGAAAAAAAAGGCAATAGTGCAAATGCTCTCTCATTCTGAGTACAAGTGGTTTCTTTGACTAAACAAAGATAGCACTCTCAAAAAATGAGAGTATGTCTCGTGAACCACACTGACAAAAAAGGCTCAAAATCTGTTTATGTGGTTTTGCTGGTCTAGATGCAAGTAATCTAGGTAATAAGTTTAGATTTCTACCAGAGCAACTGAGAGCAAAGCATATCCCCAGAGATCTATAGCCTGATTAGTGATGATAAGCTGAGGTAGCACAGCCCCAGCTGCTCAATATTACACAAAAAAAGAGGTAGGCAGGTTCAGAGAAAGCTGCACATATTGGTTTCACTCCTATTAACAATTCACCCCTACTATCTCACTCACCCACTCCCTCTTCACCAAAGCATGAAATGACAGTTGCTTAGATTTAAGCTGTTCAATATTCAGCTTACTGTCATTACAGATTACAAAATAAATTACCAAAATGCCACCATTCCACAAAGCAATTCCCAAACATCATGCTAGCCCTAAGAATCTTCAGATGTTTTGCTCTCCTCCTGAACTCTTCTGCTCTGTCTCCACTTAACCAACCACAGCACCTGCACCAAGTTGCAGCCACAGCTCCTCCTCCTTCCCTGCTCCAAGGCAGCACTGAGGATCACCGTGGGTGCAGCACACATCAGGGGGATTTTCCCCCCAGTCCTTCACCTGCACCTCACCGAGCACTGCATCCCATTAGTTTCCCCTTTAGTTACTGCATGCTACAGAGATCGTATCTACCATCTCCAGGGAACCTTATCCACATCCGGTGCATGATTGCCTGAGCTAGTTCAGCCCTCAGTGAGAAGTAAAAGAGAGTGGGAAGAAGGAGAGCTTTGGAATAGGACCTTCAGCTCAGCTCTTCAGGAAACTTCCCCACACAGTGACTCTACTGGCTCAGGTGCACCATTCAGAGGTTTAATTGTGGTGGTTCTCTTCCTGCTAACACTTTAGCCCAGCCATGCTGCAACATTCTGTGCACTGACTGCGTGATCTGGGCAGGGTGAACGTGCTCCAAGTGTCTGGCTGAGAAGGGTGAGGACCTCGTCAAGAAAAGTAACACAAAAAATGTATTAAGAGGATGACTGCTCGAAACAGGGCAGTGCCATTTAAGAACTTCCAACATATACCAGCATGTCCCAAAGACTGAATACTACTAAATTTTTATACTGATACCTCCCAACCCATGATTCAACATCTCAACAGGAAGATAATTTTGAAGAATATAAAGATTACATCCCTTCATCTCCAATCTGGACCTGCTTCTTCACTTACTGATTTTTTAAGATAGCTCAGCTTCCATCTCTGTTTCATGGCTTCTAATTAGCTTATTTCTCATTTTAAGTGTTTACAGCTTGGGAGTTGAAAAAGCAAAGGGATAAGTGACGAGCAGAAAGAACAAAAATTGGCTGTGCAGGATAACCACTCCAGGAGATGGACCGCCTAGCTGCAGGCAGGATGGAAAGCAGCTCGGGAATGTCTCCTTCCTGTTCATGAAAACACAAGGGGCTGTGAAAGACTGACTTCCTACCAGAATGGGGCTGCATCACACCTACCACGCAGTGACTCAGAGCACCCCTGCCACACACACAATTAAGTTCTGTCAAGCCACCACTGACCACCTCTAGTGCACAGCACATGGCATGCTTTAATTTAGCATTAGCAAAATACCAACAGCCCCTGGAGAGACTTGGATTTAATTCTACCTCAAAAATATGTTCACTGTACTAGAAGCAAAGGAGCGCCAATGAATAATAATTACTAACTGTCAGCTCTTTGAACATTTTCATACCTATACCGAAAGTCTTGGAAAGGACGGCTCCTCTTTCCCAACATGAACGCCAAGAAACAGTGTTTTTCTGAAAAGGAAGACCACGTCAGATTGCAGATTTTAACTCTACATTTCCTTTCTAAACAGTCCAGATCCTGAAAGCAGAAGAAACAAGAATACAGTATGTAAAACTGCAGCTCAAATATTTTCAGCAGCCCAGCAAAATCCTCTTGCACACATTCTTGTGAGTTAAAAAACAGATCTGCTGTGAGGCACAGCATGTATTTCGTGGCAGCAGTACAGATTTATGTTTCTGCTTCCTGGGAAGTCACTGCTATGCAAAAGGATAACACTGGCTTCACAGGTCAAGGTAAAATCTAATGTCCTGAAACAGACCGAAAATGGAAAACAGGTCTAGCAGCCAAAACACACAGTGCTATCAGAAGGGGTTGAGGAGCAGGATACATCAACACCAATTTATACAATTTAAGTAGCACAGGATATGCTTTTTTCCTCCACCTGACAACTTCACTTTTTGCTTTCCATTTTCCTTGCTTTTCAGCCCTTTGGAAACCTCACTCACAAGGGAGAAGATGTCACATTTCCCCTGGAACAAAATTGGCTTATGACACATTGTATAATTCCAAAAACACATCATGCATTAATTTGACATGCTCCTGTCATCAAGACCTTAATTTCTAATATCTTCTTTTCCAGATACTATTAGAAAAATCCTCTGCCTCAGCTACCTAACTTGTAACACTTCAGGAGGCAAAGCGTCTTCCTGCTCAACCCAAGGTCCTTCACATGGAAGATTCACAAACCTCTGGGGAACATCTGCTTGAATCTCTTCCTCAACATACAATGTTCTCACCCTAGCAAGTGACTGCTAGTGAGCTGCTTTCCTCAGCCAACACTTTGTATTTTAATTCCTATAATTCCTTCACTAACTTTCCCCCTCTGTTTCTGTGCATTAATTTCCCCCCCTATTTTTTGTTCCTAGTAACTCTTTCCTTTCACCTTGTTTTGCTCTCCAGACTTGCATGTCCCTCTTTACCACCAGACTACCGTGCATGCTACAAGTTATCTCGAATTCTGCACAGGACTACAGTCATGATTTCTGTGCAATACCCTACAAGCCTAGGAGTGCTGTCTAGCAACTGTTCAAACTGTTCAGGTAGAACCCTAAAATTTAAGTGGGACATTTTCTGTAAAATAGATGTGCTTCTGCTACATAAACTTTATGCCCTCCTACCTTCTCCAGAATCACAGCTGCTTCACTCTCGACTGTAAAAAGGCAGGAACAGAGAGAGATAGGATATACAGACACACTGAAATGCTTTATAATGTCTTCTGGTGGACAATTAACTGTAGTCTGTGAGTCAGAAACCTGTAAGAGATCCACCTGCTCACAACTTTGTGACATTTCTGGTGAGTTTTAGGAGTTATACACCAGCTCAGGTAAGCTGCCGTTCCATCTTCACAAAAGATCTCACCTGGTCAAATACTACATACCTCTTGCAAACAGCAGAATAATTATATGCACACACAAATCAGATGATATAGTGCTCTGTTTTTTTCACAGAATGTCCAAAAGTTCCATTCCCTGGTTTCAGAGTTTGATGGTAAGCAATTTGAGTGGGATCAAAAAAACCAGAGATCCACCCCAAACTGTAAACTGATGTTGCTGACATCAAACTTGTCTCTCTAAATCGGCCCCAAATTAAAATATCAAAAGGACGCTTCACAGAGATAATAAATACTGGTAACTATTTTTCACAGCCTTCAATACACATTCATTTGCACTTATGAAAGACAATTACAAAACATTACTCTGACTTCATGCATCACCAAACTAAAACAGTAAATGTGATGTACCAGCATACTCCCTTTGCACTGCTCCCTGTGACTGCAGAGAGTCTGGGAAAAACACAAACCAATATTCATAGTATTAAAGATTTCCTTTCAGTGTCCTCTCCCACTGGTTTTTTAATTCTTTCATGGTCTCACCATCAAAAATCAGAGCACCATTTACTGTCACGAAGCTGTCCTGGACATAAAGGAAAAGCAAAGCTCTTATTTTTGAACCAAATTCCTTAGATGGGAGCATTGCCCAAGCGAAAGCAGCCTGGCTGGGCTGTGTGAGAGGGTAGGAGGCAGGGGATAACAATTTTAGTATTTCTGGATGCAAGTTCAAGAAAGAGAAAGCAAAGACAGATGCTGTTAGCTGCAGAGGACACCTGAGAAATTGCTCCACAGCCCTCCACACATGAGCCAAGGCTGATCTTACTTTTCCTTCCCACATACCTGGGCAAGCAGCCCAGCTAAACACACCCAGCACCAGCAAGGAGACTCAGCTCTGAATGTGCTCTTTATACCACTTACACTGCCCAATTTGACCAAAAATACCCATCAACTCTGCCCAGTACCAAAAAAAACCAAAACCAAACAGAGCCAAAGCACCACTGCCAAGTTGGAGAAAATGACCCTGACTTTGGGAGCAGCTCTGGCAGAAACAGAGCGGGAAAGACTGGAAGATGTGTCTTCTTCTGTTCAAATATACTCTTAGTCATGTCTTTGTCAGTAACTACTGTTTTTGTGCCAAGTTTGCATAATCCTTTGCACAACAAAGTATGTTTAGCACACAATCTTTTAAAAATACCTTTTTTAAAAAGAAAGGAAAGTATTTCTGCAGCTATGAAGTCTAAAAACCTTCAGATTACAGATTTTACTCCGGCCTATTTCATTATACACCTTGTGTGCAAACTTATTACAGGAAAATGTTACCTAATTAAATTTATTACACTTTGTGGGGCTGTTTTGTTAACTTATTTAATTAAAAACTTCTCAATTTATGTAATTTATTATGGTATGACCATTGTTAATGAAGCTCACAAAAGATAGTGTTGGATAAATTCATGCAAAGGAGATGAAGCAGAGCAGGATGAAGGATTATGTTCTCAGACTTGCGAAGCAAAGAAGCCTGAAATAAATGGAAGTTGTGAGTGTTTGGAGCAGACAGTGCATTTATTGTAATTATTTCAGGCTGCATGCTGATTGGAAAAGATTAACATAAATGGGAGCTGTTATTGCAGATGTTTCTATTCTTGCTAGGAAATCCCTTGAATATAGGAAGCATAGAATAAAAATGTGAAGATGCTGTACTACAGAGTTGTA
Source organism: Rhagologus leucostigma (assembly GCA_013397725.1). Classification (NCBI taxonomy): domain Eukaryota; kingdom Metazoa; phylum Chordata; class Aves; order Passeriformes; genus Rhagologus; species Rhagologus leucostigma. The sequence goes on along the minus strand of VZTD01005399.1, from coordinate 288,708 downwards.
ACATTTTTCCTATTCTTTTTTCTGTTCTGGACATACCAGAAGAAACATAAATAAATCTGTTCATCTTCAGGACTTGAAGGAAAAACATCACTTTTCTCTGCTAACATGACAAAACATCCAGATGTCACCTGACTGCTCAGCAATGAATGTTTTGCACATTCCTTCCTCCTTTCCAGAAGTGCCCTTAAACTGCACCAGGTCACCTCCAGAGGCTACATGGCCTGCAGCTACAACCATAGCCAGTGAAATAAAATCCACAGTAATTAACAGCATTTAAGATCCTTGTTCCTCTGTTCACAACAGCAAATTGGATACATAAATAATTCACATGTAATTCTGATATTTTCTACTTCCTTTCTATATCAACCAATGGCAAAATTTCCATTCAGTCAGGAAAAAAATAAATAGAACTCTTATTTTTGAAAATTTTCCGAGAATTAGAAGGAGATAAAAATACCCAACAACAGTCCTGGAAGTGTCTATAATACCTGTCATCGTATCTTCTCCTTACCTTCCTCACATCTCATAATTTGTTTTCTTGTCTCCATAGGATCCCAAGACACAGAAACCAAGAATTAAAGCAAAGACTCAGGGCAGGGCTTTTTTGACTGCAACTTCAGTCTGCTCAAGTCTATCACTGCAACACTTTTTAAAAGAAGAACTATACAACTATTCAAGCTCTTTGGTTATTTGTGGACCAGCTGCATGAAGTATCCTCCACACTGGCAAAGATCAGCATGAGTCAAAGATGCTGTGTCAGTACAGTATCTGCCTACAAGCTGAACATTATTTCTGTGGTTCTGCACTAAACATGAAGCAAAAGGATCATATGGGCCCATCCATACACCAACATACACCTCCATGTACACTGTGTTTCACAGTCACAGGGCACTCAGCTACACCACCACAGGCCAGTCCCCAGAGCTTCCCCAGAGCCTGAAGACCAAAGAGGTTCCTCAGCCCTGTGCTGCCTCCATACTGGATGATGCTAGGAACATGTCAGACCTAAACACAGTTTTCTTGGCCCACAGGAAACATCCTCTGCTGCCTGGGCCTCACTCTTGCGCAAATTCAGGATCCACCAAGATGCCCCAGGGTGCTGGGCATCACTGCTGCCAACCCTGCTAGCAGATGGCCCTGGTTCTTTCCCATAGGAGATCAGGCTTTTGAGGAGGACAAGTGCATGGTGACCAGTGGCTTGAACGCTGCCAGGAACCAGAAGGCCACTGAGCACATCTTTCTCGCAGCACAGACACTGCCGTGGCACCCAGCTACGACAGTTTCAGTGACAAAACTCCACTGACAGCACGGCACATCTCACACTCCAAATCTGGCCCTCTTTTTCAACGTTATGAAACAGTATCATCGACAGCAGCTCAGGTACAGCTTTAAAGTAAAATGTACTAGAATAAAAACAACAGCCCTGCCTAACATTTACAGAGCGACTTTCAGCGGAGTGGATCTCACGGGATTTCTTAAGCCTTTCCAAGCCAACCATATAATGCTGCAGGTTTTCACGAGTGTAGCTGAGGGCAGAGTTTGGGTGTCCATACATACGATTTCTTCGATTCACTGCCAGCTGGAAGGCGTCAAACACTGACAGAACACAGAAGCAATTCTACATAACAACACTGCAGAGGAAGGAAAGCACGGCCAGTGGCAGAGGGAATTCACCGCAACTGCTGGGGTTTGAAAAAGGAGGGAACAAGCCAAAAAAAAAAAAGAAAAATGCTGGTTCCTCCACACAGTAGGGATGCAACAGAAATTTTACCCTATTTGCAGGGGGGAGCGAGGGATTTATGGGCACAATCACATATTCTGCAAATCGCTTCCAAAGGACTGCCCTTGAATGACTGAAGCAAGATCCAAATCTCCCCAGACTAACCACATAACAGGGCTCAGCAGGAATGAAATGCATTGTACGACTGTCACTTCTATCATTTTGAGCAGAACCTCGTTTTAGTAGCCTGTCAGATGACAAGGGTAGATATGAATTCAATAGATAATACCAAAGTCCCAGAAACAGTTATTTCAAGTACTTTTATATCGCAAGTTAGGAACAATACCTCACTTCCCATCTGGAAATATGCTGTGTTCAAATCAGTACAAATAACATACATTCTCAAGGTGTTTTCATTACAATTTTGCATCAGTCTGTAAAAAACTGGGACAGCATGCACATTATGGACATAAATCTACTATGCCTCACATCCACATAAATCAAAGCAATTCCACCAAGCTCAGACGAAGGTTTACCTGAAATCTTTAAATACGAGTGATTCTCAACCAAAAAAAGAAAAATAAATCCACAATACTGATGTTTCCAAACCAAATACCAACCTAATCACAACCTCTGTACAATCTCAGTCTCAGGTCTGAACCTAGGCACATTCCCGTGGTTTCCTCTCCTCATAAAAATCCAGCTTCTTCCCCAGCAGACCCATCCATCAGCTCCAGCAAGGATACAGGAAGGCCAGCTCCAGGCACCTGCAATAAAAGATTTTTGCTGCCCTGCTTCATGCAAGCCTTAGCCCACATAAAGTGTCAAGCTGGTGCATGGGAAGAGTCCTGTGTAGCTGACACCTCGCAGAGAGGGGAAAACAGCTTTTTCTGAAGACAGCAGCAATGAAAAGGGAAGACAGCAGGATAAAAAAGAAAACACTAGAAAGTTTAGGGACTGTAAAAATTCCCATTAGTACTGAAATACTTTCAAGGAAAATTACACAAAATTTACTTTTTTATTGACCTACTACAGTTCTATGTTACAATAAAACATTTTTCCCCCTGTGACTGGGAAATGCAGAGATGTTGTACTTGTTTAAGTGTTTTGAAGACTCTTCTGTCACCTGAGAACACTTTACCGTCTTACTTAGAACGACCATTTTCCCCTGAGAAAGGAAAAGAACTATTAACCTCCCATTTCAGGCTTCCTAAGCCTCTTCTAAGCATTTTTTTCTTTGTTGTACCAATGTCTCTCATGGACTTTGTTCTTTAAACATCACTTTGGTTCAGAGGAAAATTAGAACAAGGTTTTAAAAGTACTGGGGAAGCAAAACAAAACAAAGTAGAAATGCCTGGCAAGTTAGAAAATGTAAACCCATATTGCAAAACTTCACATGGGGACTTCCTTCCACCCAGTGCTGAGAACACTGAAATCTCACCTACCCATCCTTCCCTACACCATGCCCCTGATTAAGGAAAAACAATTGAGCACTTTTGCTCAGTAAGGTTTTGGAAAAGCCCTCTTGTAGTCCTCAATCACAACCTTGCAGGCCTTATGAAAACAACACCAATTAAAAACACCATCAACTTACACTGACAATATTCATGTTAACAGTCAAACCAGTATTTTAGAGTGCAGTAAGCATGACCAAATTTGGCAGCAGCAGCATAACTAAACTTGCCATCATTCCTTTTTCACCCTGGACCAGCCACGCAACCTATAAAGAAACTTTGCTTTTGTAGAAAAGCTCAGCTCTTGAATAGATTTTTAAGGGACATCCATCACTGCTGACAGCTGTGAGCCCATCACACAGCTGTGAGCCCAGAGACTGTGAGCTCCTGCCTAAGATGCCTCCCTGGATGCATTAGGAGCTCTGTGACTTGCGCTTTGCACCAGTGTTCATGTCTCAGCCTTGACAAATCCTCATGACCTGTGCATGTCCAAAGCACTCGTTTTCTCAGGGCCCAGCAGAATGCCTCCATTGGGGCTGCCAAGAAAGCAGCTGTAGGCTTAGCAAGGACATGCTGTAGTATTATCGGCGTGTTTTATCTTTTACCTCTCACCAGAAGTACAAACCTTAAATGAAACGTTTCTGCAGGTTCTGATTTTCTGCCCTTCATCTCTTCAGATGAGCCTTCTTACACGGGTTATTTTATCTGGTACATCCATGCCAGCTCTTTATAGACAGCACTTCCCTCTCATTCCGTCTTCCCTAAATCCTGACATGCAAACCCAAGCTGAAGAACACCAACTCCATCACAGCTGATGAATTAGTACTGACAGTGGCCGGTGCTTTTGCTTAGCTTGTTTACTTGGGTTTTTTTTTCTCTAGGGGCAAGGAAATCAAGTTCACCCTTCAAATGAACCAAGGGTCAAATCCCTAATGAAAAATTAAATGCTTTCACCATTATGGGAAACTACAACACAGCATAAGGATGCAAGGTGAACTTTGCAATGTCCCATAGAGACCCTAAAGAAAAGAGGTGCATCCCCCGAAGCTGTGGTCTGATGTGGCCATAGGTACACCCTGTCCTTGTGGTGAGGAGGTTCACAGGGAGCCTGCAAACACCCATGTCCTTCTGCAACACTGGCACTGAGACCCCGTGCAGGGCACCTGGCACTCAGCCCAGGGTTTTCTTTGCTTGTTGCCACAATCACTGAATAGAGATATTCTCCTTATCGCATCTGAGGAATACAATGTTTCTCTCTAACCTGATGAGGTACAGGCAATGGCCCAGGAAACAGGTTTCAGAAGCTTTACACAGACAGGATTTTTCTTTTTTCCTCATCCTGGTGTGAAAATGTTGAAAAGAATGTAATTATTTATATTGCATTTGTTTTGGAAGTGAAGACACAGATCACTTGCTTTTAATTTCCTTTTTCCAGGTTCATCCTTTATTTAGTAAGAACTATAAAAATTCATTTGAAAAAAGTAATATATTCAAGACTAATAAAGTTCAAGTGCAAAATATTTTTAGAGGCAGCTTAGGTACAACTATTAAGTTGTCAAATAAAACCATCTAGTCTAAGTTATATCAGAAAAGGGTCAAAGTTTATGACTAATTTCTCAGATTGAAACAGTTTCCAGGAGCAACTCTTCCATGCAAAATGCTGCTAGGTAATCCCAAGAACAGTCAGGTGTATAAGTGAAAACAGTGAATCTGAGTAGTATCAGTGATAGCAAGAAGCCCACCTCTCACCAATCTCCAATTTTTACTACCACAAACTTTCCACTTCTGCAGTCAGCCTACCTCTGCATCAACTGACCACAACAAGCTCAGTATCTGTAATTAAAAACAAACATGCGCTTTTTTTTCTAGATGGCAATACTGAAGTGCACTTCCCCAATAGCTGATCCTTAAAAATTCAGTCTTTCTCTGTCAGCTGTGGTATTTAAAGTCACTAAAATGTTACCCTGTCAGTGCCCTTCACCTGCAACTGACTGGTCCAAAATGCAGAAACAATGTTGGAAGGGCTGAAATCAAATGCTTTTAGAGTCACATTAGCTCCTCTTAGACACATCACACCTACATTTACAAGAATGTCAATTCTACTATAATACCGTTGTTAAATTCAACAGTCTAACCCCCTGCCTTAAATATTTTTAGAAGAAAGGCAACAATATACCTTTAAAAAAATAATTTGGGGAAACTGAGGATGCATAGGAAATGGAGGAGGCTACTTGGAGCAGCCAAGCGAATGGAAAAACACATGAGGTCAGAGAATCAGCCCCTAGCTCACCAATGCTTTACATTAATGAAGAACTGCTCTGCAAGCCTGATAGTTTTTAGTCTCCCTTTGCAGATGCCCAAGCATTTACTCGGTATTCTAAGCTGCACTCCACAGCTTCAAGAATCAGAATTTAAAACTAGCAGTCTTAGCTCACAGATTAAAAATTGCTTCAATGAAACAAGAATGAAGACACACTAATTCCAGTCAACAAGACTCCTTTTGGGAGCCCACAGAACACCTGCTCTGCAACCTCATAGCATGGGGAAAATAAAGGACCTGGGCAACCTGCAATGTCCTCACTCACCTTATGTTTTTCTAATGATTTCCCAGTTAACTCAAACATCCATAAGCTTTTTAAATCCATTTACTTATCATCAAAGCATTGCCTGCCAAGTCATGCCATGCCACAGTGAAAAAAAATACTAAGATGACAGTGCATGGAGCTGACACTGCATAGAGGTTGTTTCTCTCAGGAAAGTTCTTTGGAGAACAGACAGGTCTGTTTGTGGAGTCACACCGAAAGTCCAGACTGGAATGGTACTTTTATACAAACTAATCGTGAAAGCAATGAAAAATATATTTTATTAGATTACCTGTGGTCAGATTTCATCTCAAGAAAGATCCCTAGCAGGATAGCTTTTTACATGGAAAAAATAAATTCACATCTGTGAGCTCAAATCAGTGACAAAGGTGCAATAGCAAACATCCCTTATGGCAAGCTCGTGAGAAAGGGCTGTTCTCAGACAACAAAGCCTGAATACAAGAGGGTACATCAATTATTGCTGCACAAACCAGGCTGAAAGAACAGCACACAGCTGATATGTTCATAGTTGTTCACACAGCATGACAATGGGAAGGGCTGAGATGGCATTAGACAATACAACAACACACATTTCAATTTTCAACAGATTCATGCAATTTTTTCTCTTTTTTGCTCACAACCAAGAGAAGTTGCAATGCTAGTGACACTGCACGGCTGACTGTTGTTTTTCAAAGTGTTAAAAAAAATCTACTATAATTAAGTAATTGGTTGGCCTCTGTCCATTTCATTCCACACTGCTGCCTCACGCTTGTTTAAAGAACAGAGAGAAATTTGTTGAAAATGTGGCAGATAGTGGAAAAAAAAAATAAGCTTGACTCGTTCAAATTAGGTGGTATTTGTACAGATGGAGCACCTGCCATGACTGGCAAGAAGAACAGTCCTGTCACTTTGCAAGAAACATTTTTGGATCGAAAGTTATTGAAATACCATTTGTATCCATCAGGATAGTTTCCCGAGCCAAAGATTTAGGTTTCTTGCATGTCTAAATCCTGTCAAGTCCTACTCTAGCAAAATAAGCATTTATAGAATCGCAGAATCATTTAGGTTGGAAAAGATCTTTAAATCCAACTGTTAACTCAGCACTGCCAAGTCCACCACTAAACCATGTCCCTAAATGCCTTATCTGTACATCTTCTAAACAGCTACAAGGGTGGTCACTCAAACACCTGTTCCAATGCTTGATAAGCCTTTCGGTTAAGAAATTATTCCTAACACCCACAATGCATCAGAGACACCAATAAGCATACCAAGTAATGGATGAGAACGATGAGCAGCATACACATAAAATGTTTTCTGTCAAACGGCAAATCCTGTGAAAGACTCTGGAAAGGGGAAACGATCAATATATTTTCTGAACAGAAATTATTAACCTTTCAATGACAACAGTCTTGCTTATAACCAAGAATGGGATCACAAATCCGGTGTATAGGGACATGACTCGTCAGCTCTGCAGCCTCAAAACATACAGGGAAAGAAAGGATTACCTGGATTACATGCTGTCACCCATGTGCTGCTTTTCAGTCAAAGCAGAGATGTTCTTACTCTACTTGAGCTGTGTGCTCTGGTTATATGCAGTGTGTTAGAAGTGACAACTAAAGGTCTGAGAAATACTGTGATGTGAAGCCTGAGGAGTTGTTTCACTCCAAGTTAGAAGATCCTAGAAACCAAAATTTCCCACTTGTATCTCATTTTATAACACGATGTAGAATATTCCTTTGAAAAAAGGTTCCAGTTTGGAACCTCTCAGCTTTAAAAAGGAGGAGTTGTCCTTGCAGCAGCAGAGTGAAGACTGGTACTCCCACCTAGAGAACAGGACCAGGCACACCCAGAGAACAACAAAACCTGAAAATGAGTACTTAGAAGTGGATCTCCTATGATTACATGCCTTCCCTTTTAGTGCTTGTGCAGACTGGGACTGACACACATTCATGAACAGTAATACTATGTTACAAACTTTGTTAAAAATAGACTGTTCAAAAGTCACCAATTCTCATCTCAATGACTTGGTGTCAACAAAGCTGAAAACAAGGGCAAAAAGGACGTTTAGAAACACTGTCACACTATTTGAAGGTTGCAGTGGCAGAATTAGCCTGTTAACTTCATTTTAGGAGAAAAGAACTAAGGGTCATTCTTTTGACACTAATGAACAATAATTACATTTAATAAAACCTAAGAATCAAGATAAATTTTAAAAACCATTTGCAGTACATCTAGGAAAAAAACCCCAACAAAACCAAACCCAGCTCTAGCAAGATTCACTATAAAGACTGACCCCCGGCTTTACCGATTTCCAGTCTTGCAAACAGTCTCCTGCAGTTGAGCACTTTCTCTCTTCTGTAACTCCTACATTTGCACATACAGATTCTATGATTTTTGTTCCTGGCAAATACCATTTTGTGCCTAGATGGAGGTAAGTATAACAGAACATCAACATTTCCAAATAAATCTTCAGAACGAAAGAAAGCATCACAGAATGTGTTTCTAGAAGTGTAAGAAAAGGTTTTCTGGGGTTTTTGCTTTTTCTCTTTGTTTTTTTTAAGAAAAGAGTGGATTGAAAACGATATACAAACACTGCTATGTGAAGAATTAAAAATAAAAATAATTGAAATGGAAGTTTAAAGGGATTCTGCCTATTTTCATTTCCAAACACAGAATAGAAACGGGTTAAAAAGCCAAGAATTAAAACACCAGTAACTTAAAAGTTATTTTGGTTTTAATGTTGATAAGATGAAGTTTCATCACTAAGACGTATAACCACCACTGCTTGCTTAACCATATATGACCTAGCAAGCAATTTCATACAAAATTTTTGATGCAGTTCCTCTTTAAAGAGAAAGAAGTATTCGTCTCTGCTATTAAAGGCAAGGGTGTACGTGCAGGAACTCAACACTGTTCACCCAGGGATCTTCCTTCTCTTTTAATTATAATGCCTTTACAATGGCAAACACCATAGATTCATTTGAATGTCCAAAAGCTTCACCCTTTTGCTGCAAATTATTCACATGCACATAAAAATGTATACTCTGTAAGTATTACAAGAATATTTTGCATGAAGCAAATTCTGCCAAAACAATACACATTTGTAATCTACATGAGAGAAATGGCCCTCACATGCTTTTCATATGTCCCACTAACTCCCAGTGCAACCATATCAAACATTTTGAATGAAATGCTGAATACTCATGATCCTGACATACAAAGTATCTTAAGTGAGTACAGTTGCAAAAGTGTGTAACCCAGTTTTGGTAAACTGCAAAAAATACTCCATTTAAAATCAATGCTATGATTTGGTGGAGGAAGTAACTTTGACAGAAGTAAATGATAGCACCGTTAAAACTAACAATATCCACAAAGTAAACCTCTTAAGACAGCTCAACACCTAAGACATGCCATCTTTAAAAGCACATGCCCTATTAACTGAGGTTGTGCACCCAGAGGATGAAGTGGGAACATGAAGTGACCCCCCCCAGAAGAACACTGTGTGTCAAACTTCCACAATTTGAGTAAAATACTGGCTGTTATGTAAGCACCAGAATATACAGGTAATATTTTCCAACTGAAAACTCCACAGAAATTTTAAGTCCATCCCCTGACCCTTTGGTCTCTTCCTGTCCACCTTCTATTTTCTTTATGCATTGTTTTCCATTCCTAACCTTCATAAAATTCTGTTTGTCTCTCCTTTTACTGTCACTTGAGAACCGGACTTTTCATTTATTGTTCCTTAAATAATTAAATAGTCTCCATTTGCTTTCCTGCTTCCAAGCCAGAGTAGCATCCCATTTATGTCTTGTCACTCACTTCTATAACCTTTCATTTTTTCTTATTAGCATATCTTTATAGTACTATTTGGCAAGCAGATATTAACTTTTTTCTTCTTCTCAAAGGATAAGTTAGCAGCTTTATGAAACTGCTATTAATGAAGTGCCAAATTCATTTAAAACACACACACCAGCTAGTTGAATTGACCCTGAAAAGCAGAGGTAAACTTTAATCAAGTACATCAAGATCTGTAGTGCTAATTTTCATCTCTGTTTAAGTAAAAAGTCCAATTACCCAGCTCAATGTATCTTTGAAAAGGCCTTTTACCAGTCCCATTTCCTCAAGAGGCATTTTTATCTCCTTTCTGTCAGTGGAGCTGAGATACAAAAAGCCAAATTCAATTCCTCAGCAAGGCTTCTAGTCCCACTGAAGCCAACCACATCTTTTCTGAAGGCCCATGGCAGGTCCATGACAAATCCATGGCACAGCAAGGAGCCGAGCCAGACAGGTATGGTACAGCCCTGATCACCTCACCTTCAAGAGTCAAACTACTCAGATCAGCCACTACTTTCTCCCTGTTGTCTTCTACTTCTCCCCTGTTTCGAGGGCATCTGGCCTTCTTCATCTGTTCCTATTTGTTTACCTCTCTTTTTTTCATCCCTACAAAAGTTCATATCCTCCAGAGAAAGAAAAAACATTTTAATTCAGCAACCACTGCCTTTTCCTTGCTGATGGAAAACAGAACCAAAGAGCAGGGATGATCCTCATGGTAAAAAGATTTCCCCATGTCCATTGTGGAAGTCAGTCAGAAATAAGCCAGTTTTTTAAAAAGATCTGCTGAAGATACTCAATGGAGCATTTAAATATCCAGGGAGAGAGGAATAAGAGGTACTTTCCTGTTCGGAACACTAAGCATGGCATTTGCATTTCTGAGTTCAAACTAAGTGTGTAAAGCAAGATACAGGTGCTGATGAGTCCACAGGGATAAGGAGAGAAGGTCATCCGTGACAAGTACAGACACAGGCACCAGTTACCCACAGAAATCTCCATAAAGCAGGATCATGCATCTTTAAGCAACATGAACTAATGAGATCCTCCTCCACAGCGGGTTCCACAGCAATTGTTTATCTGAACCATGAGCTCTGATGAAGCAGTGAGTAAAACCGATACCACATCACTCTCTTTTTCCCTCTGGGATGCGCCCACAAGTCCGCTGTACATCCAGACTAACAAACTGCACCAGAATGATGGAAGCACAGAAACTACTTATGAAAAGAGCTGGACTGAAACTAGAAGCAGAGATTAAATCCACCAGGACATCTCTAAATTTGATGCTACTTCACCCACAGCACACTGGATTTAAGATCATAAGATATACCTTGTTCATGCATTTATTCACAGATTGTAATCCCTTTAAAAATACTTATTGAAGGTGCTGAGAAATTCCTATATCCTTTTTGCTTGTACTTTCTGTAGACATACCGACATTTGATTCATACCAGTACTGAAGTGCTGTATCAAAATTCCACTTTCTGGAGATTACTTTTAGTAAATAAAATATTAATTTAAAAATGCTTGGCTGAACAAGTCAAAGTAAATGCTACATATTCTATGAACTCAAATAATTTATTCTCGGCTCAAAATACCATCATTTTGAAATAAGGTTCTGTTTAACATTATTCTAAGTTTCTAAACTGCTTCACAAGAGTTTTCTCTAAGCTTATGAACAAAGGTTACTGAATGAAGCAAAATTAGGGGTATTATTTTGCCAGCTACAGAACACTAGTTTAATTTGCATTCTCTAATGAGTGCGATCCAAAGACCAGGCATGCAGATGACAACAAGGACAGAAGTTGCATGCAAATCCTGTAAGTCATCACAAATGCAGTATACCACTCTGAAAGGAAGTACCTTCCTTAGTTCATCCTCTGATTAACTGAAGTGGCAACAACAAATATTTCTACCGATATTCCTTCTTGCTTAAATCATCCACTTCATTAAAAAGTTTAAAATCTTCCTGCCAGTGAGCCATGTATCCCTTGTGTTACTCTCATAAATATTCCTAGTGAAGTGACAGGAAATATCCTTAAAAACAAGACTCAGAAGTACCTTATTATTTAACTGAACATCTAAATGTGCTTTTGAAATGAAGCAGTACATTTCCTCTGTCTTTAGACACTTGAGTTAGCACTTTTGAATACAGCTGAATTTTATAAATTCCAGTTCTCCTGCCCAGAGGATATTTCTTGAGCTGACATACCATGCACTTGCTCTGTTACTGTAGTTACTCTAATGCTGTTTCAGTGTGAGCAGGAAGAATTTCCTACCTCCCAAAATATTTGAAATGCAGACCCATAAAGCACAAGGAAAAGACAAATCACACCTACACCCTTAAGTCTTGCTATTCCATTTATATATGGCAAAGATCTCATGGACTTTATTAGCTCAGGACTGGATCCAGAGCACAGACTTATATGCCTATTAAATGATACTTCTTTTTCAATTAATCTCACATTTGAGGCAGAACACACATTGATTCTTGATAGTTGCAGGTACAGTCCTCATTCACTCAGGCCCTGATCTCCAAGACACTCAGCAGCTTCAACCCACCCTAAGGCAATTGAAAACTACAAGCACACAGGAGAAGCTCATTTCGGTTGGACTGAAGTCAGCGCAAATTTTACAGCAGACCTCAGGGGAAGGCAAGATCAGAGTTCAGTGACCCAGCCAGCAATAGGTGAATAAATGCAAGAGATCTGGACTTAACTTCACATTCTTCTCTTACCAAAGTCCAAAACATCTCATTAGTGCCAATGGGCACAACCCTACATGGTGCTGCATACTGGAACTCTCTGACCATGGGCCTGATCCTGCTATCTTGAGTCATCATTACCTGCAGAAGTAATCCCACAGAAACCCAGCCAACTTGCACAAGGGCTGCCGCAATCACAGTTATAATGAATTCTGAGCAATTTTACTATTTAGAAACTAAACTAGAAAATTAGACTCTGAAGGTAGCAAAGGTTTTGCAAATTTAGTTCATTCTACAGATTATTTTCTTTCCCTCTAAACCAAACTACAAGCCTATCCTTTTTAACTAAATTACTAAGAATAATATCAATAGGTTAGCCATATGAACACTGTGGTGCTCTATATCAAAGCCTTCAAGCTACCGCTTACAGTGGGGCGTGACGCACACCTTCCAGTTTAAATGTACAAATTATTAGACAGGTTACCACAAGAAGAAATTTTTGACAGGTCTTTTTCAGCATTCAGAAAAGGCTGCCCCAGTCAGCGTCTTCATCTTGAAGAAGGGTCATTTTCCTTTCCTTGCCAAATCAGTAACATTTTCTCATGGCTATTACATTTTAAATAATTCCAATAATCTCAAAAGCTTTAGTTTAGTCATTTTCATATCTATGTAAATAACTCTAGGATTACTTCTTTGAGGAGAACACTAAATGTTGTTTGCCGAGTTCTCATTCCGACTCTTTAAGTAGTTGGTCTATTTATGCTTTTCACGTTATTTGGTTGTTTTCATTCTGTAATTACACCGTTTCTGCTGTCTAGGGACAATCAGAAAGACTGGATGATAACCCGCAGCCTGAATCACTTCTACGTTTTCTAACCGATACTCTAAAATCTCCTAATTTTTGAAGGCAGAAGCCAAGAAGGAAAGAAGAATTCTCGCTGGCACATCTGAGGCATTTTCCAAATTTTTGGCGATGGAAATTCTGAACGTGTAGCTTGCCAGGAAGGCGAGAGAAGAGCCCGCGGTTCCCACAGATACACAGTACCCAATACCCGCTTGCTGCAAGAGATCACGACATTTCTGTACGGGCTCTGAGGTCGCGACCGTGCCCCGCTCGGAGCGCCCGGTCGCACGGAGCCCCCCGCGGCCGCGGGACCCCCACCCCCCCGTTCCTGCCCCTGGCTGGGGGCACCTCGCACCCCGCCACACCCCCCTCGGGGCAGCTCCAGCGCCACCCGCTACGGTCCCGCCCGGTGCCTCACGGGGCAGCGGGGGCGTCGCAGCTCACCTGGGCGCAGCAGGCACCGCCGCTGCCCTACAGCCCGGCTGCCGCCCGCCGCTGCCATTTGTTGCTCGCGTTCGGAGAGAGATGCCCCCTTCCCCCCTCCCCCCGCATCGCGGCCACGGCCGCGCGAACCGTGGCAACTGGTCCTGGTAGGTCTCAAAGTGGAAAAATCCCACGGCAACACACACGGCGTCTTCCCACCCGTCCCCGCCTCCGCCGCCCCCTTTCCCCGGCAGCCCCGCTCGGCGCCCCGGCCGCCGCCCGCACGCTGAGCAGCGCGACCGACCTCCGGCAGCCCGCCCGCACACGGCCGGGGAGGGACAGCGGCCAAGCACCTCGGGAACACACACGGATGGGAGGGGCGCTTTATCTTCCACCCCCTTTTCTGATGTCGCTCCGGTACGGGATCGGGGGCCGCGGGTCCCAAATCCCTCGTCTGTTCCCAAGCGAGGGGGTGTCAGCCCCCTTCACGCAGCCTCCGCCTCTGGATTCCCTCCCCATCTCCCGCTGCCTGGGCGGAATCCCGACCCCGTCACCCCCCAGCACTCACGGACACGGGAGGTTCGCCAGCACGGGCCGGGGGAGGGAGTATCTCCGCTGGCCCTCGCCGATC